>VZRJ01006853.1:58997-166013 GCA_013397565.1 Ptilonorhynchus violaceus
TCTTTTTGTCCCCCCCCCCCCCCCCCCAAAACACATAGATTTTTACACACTGTGATTTAGTAGCCCTGTCACTTCCATTTACCCATTTCTCGGCCTGCTGGTTTTAGTAAAGCCATGGGATAATTTCTCTAATTCTGCAAATCAAAGAAATCTTCCATGATGGGCAAGAGTTGAATTTCTAACACTTAAATACCCGAAGAGAGGGCATGGAGGGAAAGCATCTGACAAGTATTGTTCTAACCCATCTTTAGCCAATATCGAGAAACATTTAAAGGGCATAATAGGAGTTATTTTCCTTTTCAGACTTCCTGAGTGTAGGTGCTATTTGCTTACCTTTGATATTGCCTCCCTAATTAGTGTCCTCAGGAAGAGAAGCATTTATGTAAAACTCCCTAAAATAATGAGTTAGGAACTAGGACTATCTGAGAATGTCTGGAGAAGTTAGAAGAGACTTTCTGTCTCATGAGTGGGTTGTTAGATTGACCTCCAGGAGGGATGAGCTTTTTCATCTACTGTGTGCTGGAAAGTTGCTTTGTAATCTTATGCCTCAGTTTCTCTTTTTTTCCCTGTCTGTTTGAGCTGTAGCATCTCTAGGGCAGGCACTGTTCCACCCCCTTGCCATGTTTAGGATCATGAAGCTTGAATTTACATAGTTTTGTTACTTTAATAAAATAAATGGAAAAAACCCCCAGAGAAAAACGATGAAGTGACCTGTTTTTAATGTATCTGGAATCCTAAAAAATAGAATAGGATAAAGCTTCTCTAGGAACAAATAATATGATTTTTTTAGTCTATATATTAAGGAAAATACAGTTGAAGTAATACTGATTTGAAAAAAGTCCTCTGCAGAGTGGTGGCACCGTGCTTTGAGCCTCTGCAGGAGGATGGGAAGCTCTGTGTTTACTCGAGTAGCAGGATGTGTGGGGAGTAACTGAGAAATGAAGACTGGTCCTATAAAAAGAAAGTATTGTTACTTCAGAGAAATAAATGTTTCATGAAGCCTTCTGAGAAGGCACGTTAATTATAGATTGTTACAGAAAATAATAGCAGACTTTTTGTATTATGAGATTAAATCCTAATACTTCAAGTAAAATATCCTATAAGACATAGTATGATTTAATGGTACACAGAACTTTGTAATTTTTTTTTTTTTTTTGCCTTCTTGGTTTCCAGGATATTGTAAAAATTACTTGGGAGTTATGTACACTAGGCTGTATGATATAATTCCCATTATAAATGCTCCCCTGTGAAATGAAAGCAAACACCTTTGCAAGGTGGCTGGGTTTGCTTTGATAAGGATTTGTAGGACTTTCTCCTAGGAACAACAACTCGGGGCTACAATGAGGGAGCAAATCCGTGAGGATTTTGGGTCAGTGCCAAGGAAAGCTCTGCCACTGGTGGTAATTTTGTATGAGCTGTAAATAGGGTGTGGGTTAATCCTCGGACAGTGCTTGGCCACCTGTGCCAGTGAAATACGGAGGGCTGATAGTTTGGGACAGACCTTTTTAAACATTTATAGACTGCAACCCATGTTGGGGAAGGGTTTCACCCTAAAACACCCAGGCAGTCCTGGATGTCCTTGCTGGTCCCACAGCAGAGCTCTTCCTCTTCTTGGCACTCCATGCACGTGGCACGTGAAAGGACAATTACCAATATTTGCCGTGTGAAATGTCTTTCAAACGTGGCTTTCAGAGCAGTTGGTGATTGTGAGCATGCAAGACTTGCTATCGTTTATCTTTCCAAAAGGAGATGGCTTTGGATGAATCATGAGCCTCTATTTCCAGTTTATAGGACTGCCACTGGATGGAAAAAAAAATCCCAAAACTCTTGAGTCAGGGCATTTCACAAAATCCAGGTCACTGCCAATGGACATTAACTTTCAATTATTGGTTATGGTATTGGGAAATAAAGATGAACAACTGAATGAGCATTTAGGGAAATACCCCTTGGCTTTGTTCCAGACATCTCTGCCCTTTCCTGATCTGCAGCCCCCTCACTTTAGATGATTCCCATGAGGAGGTGGTGGGGAAGGGATGAGGGTTGGTGTCTTTCCTTTGCTGCTCCTCATTTCTTACTCCTTGTCTCTGTGTTGGCTACAGTCTCCTCTTCCTCCTCCTCTCTCCTTTGCACAGCCACCCTGCTCAGGAGGTTCCTGTCTCCTCACCTGCTTGTTTCCTGGTCTCTTGGATGGTGGTGATGATGTTCAGCTTGTGTCACTTTGATCAAAAAACCTAACAGCAAAAACAACTCAGTGAAGGTGTGTGGAGATCCAGCCTCTGTCTGAACCTCCTTGGTGGCTGAATGCCCCTGCAATCCTTCGTTTCAGCAGTGCCAGAAGGAGCAGGGCGAGCCAGGTGTGTGGCATACAGACAGCAGGGCTTTTTCCAAGGTTTTTCCAAGGTTTCACATGCCTTCAAACAGTGCATCTGGGATGTTGTGCCGCAGCAAAGGGTGCTGATACAGCAGCAGGCAGGATCACAGCCTGGGACTCTGACAGAGGTTGCACATGCGGGGCTTTAGAGGCTTTAGGTTCAACTCCAGTGTTGTGCCACCCTGTTAATGGTTCATTGCCACCAAGCTGTGTTTAAACGCTGGTATCTGGACATTTCTGGACAAAAAAAACCCCAACCAAAGCACACTCACAAATGAAGGAAATGTCTTTCAGCATTGCTTAGGAGTATTTCTTTCAATCTCTCCCCAGACTGCCTGTTCAAGGTGTGTCCTATGAACAGATATTCAGCCCAGAAGCAGTACTGGAAAGCCAAGCAAGTCAAACAAGGAAACCATACCGAAGCTGCCCTGCTGAAGAAACTTCAAGTAAGAGACATCTGTAGTTGTAATCTTATCTCAGTCTGCAGGCTGTAGAATTACAATAGCACCAGAAAGAATAACAAGTGCCTTGGGAACCACTGTGATGGGTATTACTGTGCCACCATAGCAACTCTGTATTCTCCTTAGCTCTCCTGCCTCCTGACTGGCATTTATGGCCCCTGGCCTGGTGCTTATCTGGCTTTGGGCTGGGGGTTGTGCCTTTGCTATAAGCAAGATATTGATTCCAGGAGTTGTTATGATCAGGACAGAACCCTGGTTTAAATAATGCTGGAAGTCCTTTCTGGGAATTAGGCAGAAGAGTGGACAAAGAGATGTTCTCAAAGCTTTAGTCTGGAAATTCCTCAGAATTGTGGTTGTCCTTGCTTTCAGTCTAGGTGACTCCTTTCTGAACCATTTTGGAGATTCTGTTTTGCCTCAGAGACAGTGTGGATGGAGCAGCTCCTCTGCCTCTGAAAAGCAGCTGGCCAGATGTTATAATTGAATGCATAAGACTAAGTGGAAACAAGGTCATATCAAAGCTGGATGACAGTTTGTGGGCAGTGGAGAGGCTGCCAGTGCTTCCAGTTAAAAACAGCAAGGAAGGCACAGGGTGTGTGGCCAGAGTTACACAGCAACTAGTGCCAGGAGGTGAGAGTTTGCTCTGTGGCTGTGTTTGATCCACACTATTGTGCCTTGATGTTGCCATTTGGGACCTACTATTTTTGTTTTGTCATGAGGCCCATGTATTTATATACAATTAAAAACCCAGCAAGTAAAAGGGTTGGTGACAGAAGCTAATCATAGGCCCTTTTTTACCTCCTTCAGGATGAAATAAAGCACCTGAAATTACTTTTTATGCTTGAAAATTTTTAAAATAGCACGCATCTCAGGTGTGACCCATAAATTGTGACTGAATTTCTGTTTTGGGTAATAAAAACCCCACAATCGGTATCAGGATTTGGGTCCTAGTATATTCAGGTTACAGGAAGTGTTTTAAATGTGGTGCCATTTCCTTTTTGCAGTGTTCATTTCAGTAGCCAAATGCAGGTACTGATTCTGTGGAGTCTAAAGAAATAATCATTCTCTTGCAGCATGCAGCAGAACTGGAACAAAAGCAGAATGAAAGTGAGAATAGAAAGCTGTTGGGCGAAATTGTAAAATACAGCAATGTCATCCAGGTAAACCTATTGAAATCCATCTGCCTTCTCAGTGTTGGAAAGGAAACAGTTGTTCCATTTCAAGGGTACAGTGAAAATGGAACTACACACTGTAATCTGGATTGTCAAGGGTCAGGTAAACACAACTTGGTGGAGTTTACACTATTGTGCTTTTCTGTCTGTTTTAAAGCCTACCAGAAGTGCTGCACATTCGTGTTTAAATAATATGTCATAATAAAAATTCTACGTGTAATTCTTGGTGCTGCAGTTTAGAATCTGAACGTAAATACGTGTCTTTTATTTTCAAGATTTATCTCAAAATCATGTTCTAGAGGTGCTGTGCAGCTCCTTTTAAATCAGTGGAGTAATTTGTATTTCATGACACATAAATGAGACAGAAGCTGTGTTCTTAAGTGCAGCACAACTTTCCTGTAATGGATGAAATTCCTCAAGGGAACACTGCAATGGACCCTTGCCCTGCCTGGGTAGTGTATGCTGTGAAATTGACTGCTGACACATTTCTCTCAATCTGAGATGGATCATCTGTTTTCCTAAACTGTTGCATACTTTGATAACTGTCTTCTAGTTTTATTTTGTCTTTATATATATTATGAAAAATCACTGCAGTGTGAAAGCCTCTGCTTCCTCTTCTGACAGCAACGGCTGGACTAATTTTTTTTTTTTTTTAATTATTCTTTGTTCACAGCTCCTGCACATAAAAAGTAACAAGTACCTCACAGTCAATAAGAGATTGCCAGCCCTGCTGGAGAAGAATGCTATGAGGGTGTCTCTGGATGCTGCAGGGAATGAGGGATCCTGGTTTTATATCCAGCCCTTCTGGAAGCTGAGGAGTGAAGGTGACAATGTAAGTGGAAATACGGAATGTGTTGAGAAGGAGAAGGCAGAAAATTTCCAGGAGACATAATTTCTTTGCTACTGGCCTATTTCATAATGGATTAAGTTCCGGAAAAAGAATTTAAAACAGTGCTTGGAACTATTGCCTTTCATGTGTAACTAGGAAGTGTTACAGGTTTATATGGAATCTGATATACTGCCACAATCAACTCAGCCTCTCTGTTGGGGCATCTTTGCTAAGTCTACCTGTTGTGTGCAGATTTACAAAGCTGATAATAAATTTATGCTAGAATAAATTTTTTAAACTTTTTTTTTTTTTTTAAATATTCTGGGCAACATTTTTTTCCAAGAGGTCGGTAGAGAATGTCTCTAGGAAATATATCAAGTTTCCTTAAATCTGTATTCCCCCCCTCAAAGTGAAAGTGAAATCTATGATTGGGACTGGGTTGGATAGTCTGGAGGGTCTCTTCAAGGTGGGTTTCAGTAGGAGTCTTGGATATTGGTGAGAGGAGGAATCCCCAGGAGAGCTCTTTGCTGCAGGTCTGAGAGCTGTGCCGTGAGATCACAGCTCCCTCCTTCCCCCCATCACCTGTGGTTTGGGTAAGTGCCCACGGTGGAGAACTCAGCTCTGCCTCTGGGAATGCCCCATGATGATGAACTTGTGTGGTTTTACGTTGTAGACCTGGCTGGGAATGTTTGGCTGCTTTCCCCGTGCAGTAATCAGTGAAAGCCTTCTCAGGACGGCAGATGGGAATGCCTCTTTTTGCCTGTATTTTCTCTCATTAATTTTGTGGTTACCCAGCTCTTGGGATGCTCTCCAGGATGAATGTGGTTGCTTGCAACTCCTTTTGCCATCTGTTGTGGGGAGGAGAAGGATTGCATTCCCAGCTTCTGGTCAAATATCCCTCGAGTCATAGACTTTCCCTGGTCCACGTAGTGATCAAAAGAGTATGTGAAAATCCTCTTTTTTCCTAAAGCTTATTGCACAGAAATACAGCAGATGTAGCTGTCATGGGGGGGCCTCTGCATGGCTTTTCAGCTGGGTAAAACAAATGTGGATCAAACATTACCCTGGTATTTCTTTCCCTTCTTTGGAGAGAAAAAAGGGCGATGTATTGTTTTGGCTGAATTTCTTAGAACATCAGCAGTTCAGCATCTTCTTAATTTCTCATGCCTGGAAAATAAGTCCATGTCATGCTCTCCAGAGTGAGGACCTGGGATTCCTGACTGTCCTCTGCAAAGCCAGTGTGAGCCCTTACAGCTGAGAGAGCAGAATGACCCTAAGCCTTATAAGTCATCCTCAGTACCACAGAGTTTTTGATTCCATTTTCCACTGTTTGTTTTTTTTAAAAATGATATTTCTGTGCTATAATGAGGAAATTCCATAAGAAAACACGTTTTAGAAAGTCTTTAAAACAATAGAAGTGGGAATTGAATTACTTCTTGGATGGCTGCTATTGTGTCAGGTAATCCAGGCGCAAGGTAGATCCAAATATGCCATATCTCCTAAAAGAAAAGGAATCTGGGAATCTGATACACACACTTGTGTATGACTCTTCTGGTAAGTGATGACAGTTTTTTAGCCTTGTGAAGTACTTTAGAACTTATTTTTCTGAAAGAAGGTTAGCTTAGCTTCATTAGCAACTGATTAATTATGCAAGTCAATGAAAGTAATGAAAGAATATGACTGAAGATTTACAGTAATTGGCATAACTGCAATATTTTCTGCAGACTTTTATTAAGTCTTCATTACTTTTGAAGCTGCTCTTCAGTGGAAGATGTGACTGATTAAGGCTGGAGCTGGTTCCAGGTGGACTGGAGAGCAGAATGTGCCCTGATAGCAGCACTGCTGCTGTGTGGATTGCATTGCAGTTATCTGCAGTGCCTTGGGAGCTTCATCTCCCAGCGTGCTGAGGGAGCTGGTTTAGTGCCTGGGGAATGCCCAGCCATCTGTGGGGAAGTTCTGTCACTCCTCCCAGTCTCTGAAGTGTGTCAGCAGTGCCACTGGCACACGTGCTTATAACGTGAAAGCCATGGAGATGGAGTGGCAGAGCCTTTGGTGTGCCTGGAAACCTGCTTGGATAAGTTAGTCCAAAGTGAAATCCCTGATGCTGCATCTTCACAGCTGGTGCAGCCTTTTGGAACTGCCAGTCCTTGCAATATCTTACCCCTCTGCCAGAGTATCTGCTCCTGCTCCTTGATTGTGCTGCAGAGGGAACTGTCAGGTGGGTCTGCTGAGGTTACAGGAGCCACAGAATAAGTGATGGCAGGGCTGGTCCCCACCCAGGAGGCAGAACACAGCTTTGACTGTGGCTCTTCCCACTCCCAATGTCCACAAAGAAGGTTGGATGAATTTAGAAATTGCCTTGTGCAGGATGAACTCCACTGCATTCAAGGCTGAAGGACCTTGTAGATTTATCATAAAATCAAAAGCTATATTCAGTGATACCTTCCCCTTGCTCCTCCTTTTTTCTTCTTTTTAAATAAGATGCTTAATGATGTGCTCTCTTCCTAATTAAGCTGTGATAGTCCTGGTGTACATGCAACAGTTTTGAAGTCCTGATTCCACTTTGCAGGATGCAAACCTGATGGTATTTTGGTTAATGAATTGTCTGGTCATAACTTCTTAAATACAGGCTGTAAGTAATGTGTGTGTGAAGCATGGCATGCAGGAATGTGTTGCATCAGTAAAGTGTCTTACAGGCACCTTGTCATTATTTTGGTTCTGTTGGTGAGCTTGTTCCCACGACTTGGATCCAGCAGGATTTCTGTGTGTAGTCTGAGCATGATGACATTTCTTATGCCACTGTTTATTTTAGCTGTGGTGGTGAAGAACAGGCAACCTTCCTTTTCACCTCTGCAATAAGTGGGCCAAAGTCACCTGCACTGAAGTTGCACAAGGCTGAACTGGGCTCAGCTTTTCCATGGGAAATGTGCTGATCAATGCAGAAAGCATTTTTGTTTATTTGTCTTCCAAAAGAAAGCATGGCTTGTGCAGCATTTCATGTAGTAAAAAAAAATCACATGTAGCCACTTGTCTTCATGTCTGTGTGTGCTTAAAATTGCTGTGAACAACATAAGCAAATCAGGACCCAGTGCCAACCCATCTGTGTGGATTGATATTTTTTTATTGTTTATTTCCCCCCTCCTTCCAGGCATGAATTAAGTTCTCCATATGCATGTCTCAAGCAGTTTTTAGGTTAAAGACATTTTCAGATATTTTTTTTTCTCTGTCTGTATAGGTAAAGAATTGCAAGGGCATGGGAATTTGCTTGCAGGGAGCCAGCCAGGAATTCCTCTTGTGGAGAGAAGGTCTCTCAGCTGTTGTACCTGCTGCCTGTGCTGAGCTCAAACACCGTTTAGGGAGTAACAGCAGAGGGGATGGAGTGTGTTCACCTCTCTCTGAATTCCCAGTGACTCCTGTTCCTTTCTGGATTGCAGTCAGGCAGTCTGAATCACAGAACTCCTGAGCCTGTCACGACATTTGCCACAAGATGCTCCACAGAGCTGGGGGCTCACGATTATTTTCAAAGCTTTCTCTGCCTGTTGGCTGGGATAAAGAGCTCTTAATGTAACTTTTAGATGAACTGAGCTGCTCCTGGAATTCATAGATTCATATCTATTTCATGGTTCTTGCATTTCTGGTGAACCAGGTGACATGGTTATTGGGAATTGGGAGGATTCATTAGTGGGAAACCTTGAACCCAAGTGATTGCAGCTTGTGGGTGAACAGAGCTCTGTGTGAATTGTCTGCAAATAAATTCACTGAGTGCCATTCCTAGAGCATGCATTTGAGTCATTTTCTAAATATGTAACATTACCTCATTTTATTGGATAACTACATAGGTCTAAATTGCATTTTATTTTTGACTTCCAGGTTGTGGTGGGAGATAAAGTTGTTCTCATGCCAGTGAATGCAGGGCAGCCTCTGCATGCCAGCAACATTGAGCTGCTAGATAACCCTGGCTGCAAAGAGGTGAGTTCAGGGGGGAGGAGGGGGGTAACTGCTGATCTGTGTCATAGAAAAGCTGAGAGGATTGGGGTTTTTCAGCCTGGAAGGGAAAAGGCATCTGGGTGACCTAAATGTGGCCTTGCAGTGCCTGAAGGGAGCCCACAGGAAAGAGGGAGAGAGACCATTGACAAGGGATGGAGTGACAGGACAAGGGGGAATGGCTTCAAATTGACAGAGAGCAGAGTTAGATGGGATATTGGGAAGAAATTTCTCCCTGTGAGGGTGGGTGAGGCCCTGGCACAGGTTGCCCAGAGAAGCTGTGGCTGCCCCATCCCTGGAAGTGTCCAAGGGCAGGTTGGTGGATGGGGCTCTGAGCACCCTGGGATAGTGGAAGGTGTCCCAGCCCATGGCAGGGATTGGAACTGAATGATCTTTAAGGTCCCTTCCAACCCAGGCCATTCTTTATTGTCAATCACAACACCCCATGAACCCCCCTGGGCCCAAAGCCAGTATTAAACATTGGTTCCAGCTTAGCCTCAAAAAACCAAGATGAAATCTTCTTAGTGCAGTTATGCCTGGCACAGAAAACTCTCTGAGGTTTGCTTAGGTAAGTCCTCACTCCACATCTCTTTAGGATGTTCTTGGGAGGCTGTCAGCAGACAGGGGAGCATTTTGCCCACTCAGTTTTCTCCAGCATCAGCATCAACAACACTTGAGAGCTTCAGGATCCATGTCTGTACAAATACGTAGCTAAGCCACATCCCCTGCCATCCTAGATGTGGTGTGGTCTTTCAGAAGAGTGGAATGCCTCAAAAAGAAAAGAATATCCCCTAAGAATATAATTGGGTTTGTTTTGTTTTGTTTTTTTTTTTTTCCTAAAGGTAAATGCTGTCAACTGTAACACAAGCTGGAAAATAACTTTGTTCATGAAATTCAGTAGTTATCGAGATGATGTACTGAAAGGAGTAAGTATGATTTTTTAATTGTTTTTTTTTTTGAATCTGAAGATATCTTTCTGTATTTGACTGTAGAGAAATATATGGTGAATAAAAGAAGAAATGAGGACTTTATGGAGCTGTTAAGTTAAAAGTGATATTACAGGCTTACAGATGATAATAGCTGCAATAAGACAATGTGGCTTTAAATGCTGAGGTATTGCACAGTTTCATGCCTGTAGACTAATCTCTGAGATAATCTACATTTTAATTTTAAAGATAAATTTAGTTTGTCCTCACATGTAATTTAATAAATCATTATCAACTGGCTATTTTTTCAGTAGGTATCAAAGTACCAGCAGTTTTTGAGGAAAAATTTGAAAGGGAAGATGGTATATTTGTGTAGACCCTTTTAGGAATAGTGTTTCAAGCCCTGGAGAGAGGCAGAAGGAAACAAAAATTATTCCAGCAGAAAAATGGAGAGGGGGCATTGATGTTGATTGCAGAGTAGAAGAGATAATACAATGTTAGAAAAATCTCTTCACTTTTCCTAATTAATAAGAGATATTAGAAATGAAAAAAACCAATTCAGTAAAGTTAACTGGAATTAAAAAATCACCTTTAGGTTAATTGTTGCCCACTGTTCATTGTGGTGCTCTGAAACAAGTTCTGCTTTCCCAAAAGGCCATGGGTCTCCTGCGGGACTGAATTATCCCATTTGATTTCCAGACTTGGTGCCAAGGTTGTATCCTCTGTGCTTGGTACCTGCTCCAGCAATAGGAAACTCCGGAGCGTTTTCCTCCCACCAGCTCTGCTGGCATCACCGCAGCTGTTACAAATACAGAAGATGAGTCCAGAGGCTTTGCCTACCACTTAATAATGCTGCTTTTTCATATTGCTTTAGGGGGATGTTGTTAGGCTGTTCCACGCAGAGCAAGAGAAGTTCCTGACCTGTGACGAATACGAGAAGAAACAACACATTTTCCTTCGCACCACACTGCGTCAGTCGGCCACGTCTGCCACGAGCTCTAAAGCACTGTGGGAAATTGAGGTATTTTTTTTCTTCTTTTTTATAAATACTTCAGGACCTGAAGGCCAGGGTTCAGCAAAAAGGCTTTACCACCACATGAGTCATTCATAGCCTCCTGATATCGTCATACACCTCCCTGTGACTATTATTATTTCATGAAGCGGTTTGTGTAGGATGAAACCCTGAAGAGGGATGCTTTGTTGCTCTGTGAGTGTGCAGAGAGGAGGATTTCTTACTATATTTACCTGCACTGAAACGAGGAAGAGTCGAATTTCAAATTCAGGCTTGACGTAAATGGTGTGATTTTATCAAAGCCAATCGAGGAACACTCATCCCTCCCGAGTTTTGAGTGTTTACGTTAAACTTCATGTGCAGTACAGAAAATGGAAATTCGTGGCTGACAGGAAACCTCAGAAATGTCATTGAGTCCATTCTTCTGCAATAGGACACATCAGCATCTGTTTAAAGTTAACCTGAATAAAGGTGGTGTTGTGAATGGGGGTGATTTTGAGAAGATAAACTAACAAATATATTTTTGTTTAACTGAGAAACATTGCAAATTGGTATGTCTCAAATCCTTGCTATTACAGGAATGTAGCTCCTATACCCAAAAGTTCTTGTGTGATGAACAAACTTTGTGCATTTAGAAGAGAGTCTTCAGAAAAATGGTTGATTTTTGTCTGGGTAAGGACTGTCTGGAATAGAGTATATTGCACTTGTAGTTATTGGAGATTACTCCTTAAAAGAGACAGCCACTGCTAGGTTTGAAGAAAACAGATTACCTACAGCTCAGTCAAGGGAAAAAACAAATAACCTGGGATGTTTCAGGTGATATGGGGATTTATCACTCAAATGAAAATTTTTCAGAAGCCCCCAGTATTGTCAAAAATAGAGCTGGTATGATTGGTAAAATAGTGTAAGATGGGTTGAATTTTGCTTTTAAGTAGTGCCTGGTAGTGTAGAACAGCTCTCCTTACTTTCTTGAGCTCCAGATTCACACCATGTCACTTAAAAGCAAAATTTGGCTCATCATGTTTGCAGGGAATAGATTAATGAAAACATGGAAAGTAATAGGAGGAGTATTTCCTGGCACTTGGCAAAAAGTAAATGTAAGTAGTTGTTATCTATGATGAGCTTAGTGTGAGCACAGAACTCCTCTCTTTGGCAGGCTGTAATGATGTGATTTACATATTTTTATGTGGAGTGAGCTGTAAGAAATGTCAGTGATCTAAGGAAGATCTTGAGGAGCGTGAATAAAATCTCAATCCTTCTTTCAGGTTGTCCACCATGACCCTTGCCGGGGAGGGGCAGGACAGTGGAATAGCTTGTTCAGATTTAAGCATTTGGCAACTGGAAACTACTTGGCTGCAGAGGTAAGAATGCCAATTAAACAAGTGGTTGTGTGCTGCCTGCCCGGGTGCTGCTGGTTCAGAACTGCCTGGATTCATTTTATCTCTCTGCCCTGGTTTGCCCTTGATTTTTGGAGTAGTTTTGTGGCTGTATATTGGTGTCATGCTAGTTCAGTGTGATTATAAGCAGGTTGCAGTGTTCTGCTATTGCACTCTTGCTTTTTGACTAAAATTAGAATAAAAAAAGGTCTGAGGAAATCTTTGCCCCTTTTGATGGAACAGAAGGTCCAAGAGGAGAAGGAAGATTTTGCAGCTTGTCTGGTTACTCTCTGGTACTTTGCATTAAGGCAAAATAGTATTGTGACTCCCCAAAAGAGCAGCTTAATATCTTTTAAGACCTGTAATTGTCCTTAAAAATAAAATACGGCTCTTGACAGGCTGGAATACAGCAGATAATACCAAGTGTATGAAATGGTGCAGCCTAGGATTTTTTTCATGGTTGCAAGAAGCTGTGAGCTTTTTAATTCATATCTAATCCATATTAACACTGGTCTGTGTCCAAGTTATATCAATGGAATGAAAAGTCGGGGGTTTTTTCCCACTGATTTAGTTAGGATTGCTTCTTTTGACTTATGCTTTGAAGTATGAGTGTGAAAATTTACTACAAGAAGCCAGTTATAAATCACTGTAAGTTAGGGAATCCTTGAAAAAAGACTTGCTCTAACTGGGTTGAGTTAGATTTACAGCAGTGCAACTTCTGTGTGCAGACAACTCCTTAGTATTCCCAGGGTGCTGCTTTCCTGTTCCAGCTCCTGTCACAGCCTGCACTGATTTCAGAGGAAGAACAAACAGGAGCTATCAAACCTTCATTTATTTCTAATTATGTCAAAGCCAGTACCAAAACATAAACAGTGGACTGCTAATAATAGCTAATAATAGCTTCTTTTCAAGAGGCAACCAGTCCTCCCACCTAAGAGTGGGAGTATTTTCCTTTCAGCTTGCAGTGGGAGATGCTCCAAGTAGGAAGATTTTACCAGCTAAGCTGATGGGGAGTCAGGAAAGGCATCAAGCAGTCTGACGGGCTTCCTTCTCCCACCAGATGATCTGTCTGGGGGGTTTTCAGGAGAGAAATCTTCAGGTGAAGAGGTGCCCACACTGCACTGAATGCCAAACCCGAGCTTAGGTCCTTTCTACCTCTGGAAGGAAAATCCCCCTCAGGAGGACTTGTGATGTGGAGAGTGCAATTGGCAACAGTGGAGAGAGAGCTGGAGGAGCTTTTGGGTTGAGCAGAGGTGATTTGCTGGGACTGGAGAGCTGCATTAGTGACCGTATCTGCGAGGTGTAAAATACCTGTGGTGGAGATATTAAAGGCCCTGCTGTAATAAAACCCTGTGAACTGTATTTTGCACAGTTCATGTGTCAGGCACAACACACCAGCCAGCCAGACACGTCCAAGATTTATGAGCAGGCAGGCAGATACCTCCTGTGCGTGACCCAACTTCAAATCAGTTGGGCAGAGCTTCCTGAACACTTATCTGTGCTCGTGCAGCGCGGGGAGATTACTCATGGTATGGATTATCAGCAGCGTCACACATTGCCATGACCTGATTTTGTTGAAGCCTCCATGATAAAGATATCTGGAGTGGAATAATAAGCAAAAACCACAAGAACAGAATTCACAAATCTTTTAAGCGTTCTGTCGGTGGCTGATGATGCAGTTTCTGTCAGAGTCTGAGGAGTTGTAAATCAGGATTGATCACTGTTTATAACCATCTTTTTTCTTACTTCATCCTCCCTTAAATGAACTCGATGTGTACCATGGAGACTTCTGCAGCAGAGTCTGGCATGGGTCAAGTCTCAAACAAGGAGCAGAAGTGTCCTTCACCTGGGTGCCTCCCTTTGCTCCTCTGCAGTTGGTCTTGTACCTTGTGTGAGCTGTGCTGTGCCTGGACTTTTTCTCTGGGGCTTCCTGTGCCAGATGTGACCGGTCAGGCTGGTGTGTGATTTGGTGGGTCACTACTGAGCCACGCTGGGAAGGGATGCCCCTACAGCTTGTTAAGGCCAGGGGATGGTCTGGGGACTGAGAATACTGAAGGTGCCTCAGAGAATTAAGGAATTTAAAGCTGACAAAGGTGTTTCAATGCTACAGTAAGTGAATTAAAAGAAAAAAAAGTAAGGCAATACAGTTGTTCAGTAAACAAAACATGGGTGAGTACTTGTAAATCTAATTGTTATAAACTTGAGGGAATTAAGTCAGGATGAGTAAGTCCTAAATTCCATGTTCTTTGGAAGTACAATCAGTTGTCCAACTTTTGTTACCTTTTAAAGACCTCTGGTACCTCTGATCTGACACAATCTCAAGTAGCAGTATTTCCTTTAATCCTCTTTCCACTTGGCATTATTTAGCCAAACTTTAATACCTTAAAGCACCCTAGGTCCTTCTACCAGACTCTGGGCTGAAGGTGAGGCACCCTGAAAGACCCAGTGCCAAAGGAGTCCCAGTGGGAGACACTTGGTGATTGCACATCCCTGCACTGTCATCCCCCGGCTGCTCTGCCCGTCCTGGGGACGTGGGCTGGCACATCAGGTGCTCTCACACAACTGCTTGAGACACAGGAGGAATATGCTGAAGAAAGGGTTTGGTGGTAAGATCTGGGACATTGGAAATCTGGGCGGGTGGTAACGATGTCTGACATTTGGAAGCCTTAAGCCACAGGTTCCGACGTTCCCCAAAAAGGGGAAACAAATACTCAGCTGAAAAATTGGAAAGAGAAGTGGTCTTCTTTGGAGACAGAGGGAGTTCTGTTAGTGTCATAAGGGCTTGTTTTCACCCAAAAGAGCTGAGCCAGATCTTCAGCAGGAGATTTAGGCACTAAGCTACCAGCTAAGATCCAGGCTGCTGAGTTTTATTCTGAGAACAGTGTTTTATTCTCATCTTCACAGAGTCAGCAGTCTTTTAGAAAAAGTTCTGAGGAAGATTCTTTTTATAGCCCCGGTTACAGCAAAACGACCCAAGTTATTTCGAAGCTTTATATTTGTGAAGAGAGGCTGCAAGGTTAGGTGAAAATTGGATGTTTCAAAGTAACAAAGATTTTCCCAACAGCCTTTTCAGTGCCTGTACCACATGTAGAAGGTACCCAAATCTGTGTGTGTGTGTGTGAGTGAGCTGCAGTTTGCTTGAACAGCCTTGCAGATGCTGCAGGTTGGGACCACACAGCTGTGCCCTTCTCACATAAGACACACATACCCTTTTCAATATCCTAAACTGCCAAGATAAAAGTCCCTTTGAACTGAATATCAGCTTATCAATTGTGCTGAACCAAGGCATGCACCTTTAATATTGTTCTCCACATGTATAGCAGCTCCAGTTCTGTGATTTCTAAACTGAGCAATTCATACTGAAACTATTAACACTTGGTGTATGAGGCTGTTAAAGAGAAATATGTGTGTGCCCACACATACATATATGCTCACACAGGAAATGCAGGATAAGTTTTATTTCGTATTCAGCTTCTCAGGTCAGATGAATGTGGCTAAAATAATTACAAAATTGTATATATGCATGTATCAAATCACATGCTGGTCTCAGATATTGCAGTGGACAATAGATAAGCCACAGTAAGTTGCTTGTGAAACATTGTAAGCATGTACATAATCACAGTAATTCTATTTTACTTAGTTGAATAGATCAGTTAGTAGATACCTTGGCCAGAATATGGCAGTACATCTGGTGAGGTAATTGCTTTTAACACCAAATTAGCTGTGCTGTACTGTACTAAACGAATAAAGGTAAGTCAGGCAGGATGGCAGCCTGAATGTTTACATTCCAGAACTGTGGCCATAAACAAGGGTTCAAATTATTACTGTGGAAAACTCCTCTGGCTTTCTTATAGGGTTCTTTCCTCTTCTGTAGGAGTCAAAGGACAGGGTTTAAGCTGTAGAGTGCATCAACTCTGATCAGAGTTTTGTTCTATACTCTGTTCTTAAAATCCCACATGGAACATCCTTCCAAGCTTTGGGATTATTTTAGCACTAAACACTCCGTGGAGCTTCTTTTGAAGGCAGGAATGATTGAAGCCGGTGGGGCTGAGCAGCACAGGGTTACACACACACGAGGTGAAATGACAATTAAGTGAATATCCTAAACTGAACAGGAAGTCCAGTCCAACTGGCCCAGGCTGTAGTTTGGTGGAAGAGCACTGCAGTGGCAGCACAGGCTTGTAGAAATGTCAGGTTTCCTCAGGTGCTGGTCTGAACCACTTGCTGAGAACTCTTGGATCAATGGCCAATAGAAATTGCTGATATTTCTCCTCTTTCCTGAATAATTTCTTCCCGTATTATCTCACTCTACTTTTTTTGTCAAAATTGCCCCAAACTGCTCCTTTCTTTTCAGAGAAACTTAGGTACATCATTCACTTTAAACTGAGAATTGCTGTTAAAGTTTGCTTGCAAATGTATTTTTATTATGTCTCAGTATTAAGTCCATGGCAGGGGGATTGGAACTAGAGAATCTTTAAGGTCCCATCCAACCCAAACCATTCTATGATTAAGAATATTAGCCTGCCATGATATATGTTGTTATGACATGCATTTATCCAGATGGACAGAGCCATTCTCTTCATAGTAAATTTAAGCCTGTTGTAATAAGCACTTGTTTTGGATTAGGTTGAAGATAGCTGAGTGCATGTTCAAGTTAATATTGACAGAAAATAATCCCCTCCTGCCTTCTGATAGTGAAGATTGTCACAAGAATGCCGCAAGAATAGAAAACAAAGCATTTAATGAGATTTTAAGAAAGATTACATAATTGCGTGGGTAATAGTATCCTCAGCATTAGCTAAGATAAAAGAAATGAAAAAGGGAAATCAGTTCTTAAACTTGAGGCTATAAACCAGGATTAGCCTCTTGGAGCCCTGAAGAGACTGTCTCTGTAGTTTTATGGACTTTTCTTCCACCTTCTTCAACTGCTGTGGAAAATGGAGTCCTGCATAGGATGTTTTATTAATGCATCTGAGATTGATTATTTCAAGTCCATAATTTAGGCCTTTTGTTATCCACTTACTGGAAATTGGACTACTGACAGAGATTTTTTTTTTTTGTATTTAGGAAGCAAAAAAGGAACCACTGGGGTTTTTTTTGGGGGGTCACATGAAAACAAACCTTTGCAGAAGGACTTGTTCATCCACTGGAGGAGAACACAGTTCTTTCTGCCTTTGGAACAGTTTGGCAAGTAACTGGTTAAAAATGGCCTTGTTCAGCTGAGATGTGAGGTAACTTTTGCTCAGGACCAGTTTGTAAACCGGAGAAGGTGCCAGGAGATGGCAGCATCCACCAAGGCCTCCACACATCCGCTCTCAGATTTCATTTGCTGGTGCTGCTGGACCTCCTCACCTGGAGATTGCTTCCAAATCTTCCTTTGGAGCCGGTTTTTCCCAGTCTCTTCATTAAATGTTAACACAGCATTCTGATTAATTTCTCTCTGTTTGGCTCAGTGATTGAGAGTCCTCATAAGAAAAAGGGGTTTGCCAAGGTGAACTCAGCACTGCAAGCCTCATTTCTGTTTTTCACTGTCTCACAGGATGAGTGTGGTTTTGTTTTAAAGCTCTGTAAAGAATGAAGGAGAATTTACAGCTCATGAAGAGATGGAAGAGATCCAGAGGGGATCCAGAGGAGGAGGATGGATTACTGATTTACAGAGCCAGCCTGACCTGTTCTGCAGGCTTGTGGCTTTTTAAAGTGACAAGAGTTAGAAGCTGTCCGTTTAGCAAAACCCAGAGCTAGATTTTTCCACGGTTTTTAAGCCTCTTGAGAACGCAGCTAAATTTCTTGACCTGACTTGTCTTGACTTTGGTGGAAGTCAGAAAGAACTTTTGCATCTGTTGGTGTGCAAATACCTTCATAAATCTGGATCTCAGAGGGAGGTTTTTTCCCCCCAGCCAACCAGTTTGGAGTAGTGACCTGTGAGGCTGTTCAGCTTTTCCAGTCCTGCCTGAAGTTGGCTGCATTTGGGCCATGTTTGTACATTCTTTACAAGCTTTAGGAGGGAAGAAGTGCAAAGGCATTAATGCAGCATTTATTGTCATTTAGTCATTACAAGGCCTATTTCTGTTATTAAAAATGCATCTTCTGGTATTGCATTTTGATACGTACCAAAACAGCAAATGTAGACCTGTGGTCTGTTCTTAAGTGCATTTTTTTTCAAAATTTTTTCAAGATTACTTGAGAAGCTTTTATTCAATTCTATTTGTGCCTCTTTATTTGTGATGCTTTGTGGAGCTTTACAAGGCTTCCCTCTCTTTTATTGTTGTTGGGGCTTTGCGTGCCTGTGTTTTTGCTTTTTTTTTTTAACATTAGAAATGTCAGTCATGTCTAATTCAATTGTCCCCAGTTACTCCTGTGAGGACCACTGAAAGGCATATGGGATATTAATATTTAGAACATAACTCTTGAAGAGATGAGGATGCTTTTTTTTATATAGCACAGGTTGACATGGAGCTGCTGAAGGTCAGACTGAGGTTATGGCCCAGCATTCAGCTTTCACTAAAGGACCTCTTAGACATTCTTCTTTCTTTTGACTTCCTTGGCAGAGTGGGACTGAGCACTGGTGTCAGGTTCTCTGCCCTTGATCCCAGTAGGAGCAGTGGAATTTCCCAGTTACCACTCTCTCTTCTCCCAACGTGGAGCTACTCCAGCTTGTGCTGCTGGTGTGAGACCTTTAAATCCGTGGTGGTTTAGGCATGGCAAAATGCTGGCCTGCCATTGCTTACACAGCAGCTGAAAATCCTGTCAGGGTGATCTTTCTTCTTGTCATGAGGGTGAAAAATCGGGACAGAAGGGTGTTGGAGCCGGTTCCCATTCCTGTTTTTGACTAGCAGGGGGGCCTGAGGCAGACAAAAAGGTTCAGCTCTCCCAGCACTCCCTGGAAACTCGTCTGATCTGCTGAGACACGGCTCATAAGCAAAATACAATCCTGAAATAAAAGGCCTTTTAAGATTTTTAAACTTTGCTGGGATGATGATTATCAGGAGCTCTGTGCTGGTGCAGTGGCAGGGTTGAATGGAGTTTATGGAGGCAGAGTCATAGCCAGTCTTTCTCTGGCAAGTTAATAAGGTGGCAAAAGTCCTTTGAATGCCACTGAAGTCTTTGAAACGGTGCAAAAGTCCTTTGGATTTATCGAAAGCTAATCAGTATGACATTAACAAAGAACAAAGCAAGCCTAATGAAGATGAAAGATTTGAAAAGTGGATTATTTTTCTTTTGTCCTGGCTTTTTTTCCCCTGAAACACTTGCCCTTGTTGGCTGGGTAACAGGCTGTGTGTTAACAGGCTGGTTATCAAATGAAATGGGGATTGTTTGCGTGTGTTGAATTAGATCCTTTTATTCTTTGTCTGTCAGGGTTTCCTTCATAAATGCAGGTTTTAGCCAAGTCATTAAAATGCTCATTTAGCTGAAGTTTGGCAATCTAATTCTTTCCCTGACAAGATGCTTTAAATATCCTTTACCTAGTCAACAAAAGTTGATTAAAATCAGCATGGGTGTTTCGTTCCCCAAACTCCTCTCTCTCCTCCTTAATTGAGTGTCCAAAAATAGCCTGTTTGGGTGCTTTCCACGTGTTCCTCCGAGAAAGCAGCATTCAATATAAATGTGGAATTTCAAACTTGTTGGGCTGTAGAGGATATCTTACTGCATGAAGATGCAAAAGTAAAATGAAAGCCAGGAATAACCCGTTAGTGAGATGACATTCTGCACAACAGTAGAACCCCAGGAAATTATGCACTGTGGACTCCGAGGGGTTTGAAAACTTTAAGATACAACTTAAATCAGTAGAGCTTTAATCAGTAGAGATGACAGAGCTGGAACTTGTGGCACTCAATCTGGTGGAATAGCTCCCAGGATTAGCAGGGCACTTGCATTCTCTGAGCACCAAGTACCAGAAGTAACACACATAGATGGAAGTTGTCTTCCTGCTATGCAGACTTCCCAGATTTTGTAAAGTCACAAGGTGGAAATTCAGGAATGAGGTTCCTTGCCCTTCCAAATAAATTTTAAGCAGAAATAGTTAAAGACTTTGTCTGTCCCTCAGTTTTCCATCTGTAAAAGCTGCCTTCTGTTATGAGTTTGTCACACCTGATCTCTCCTGGGGGCCTTCTGGTGCTCCACAGTAGGAGTGTGTTGGTATATGTGTGCATTCAGACATCATCTACACTGTGTACCAAGGCTGAGCCTGAAATCTGTCCAAGAGACATCAATTTTTATACTCCCTGGCTTCTTGCAGAAGGGTGTGAATAAATGCTATTTAAGTTTAAATTTAAAAGCATTTATTATCTTCTCTGTAGTTGCAATAGTATCTATAAATTCCAAAATGGTCAATGATTTTAGTTTTTAAAACTGTGGCCTTGTGTGGTGGTGGTGGCTTTCCCATGATCCTGACTGTCCTTGCCTGCTGCCAAGTCTGCTTTGAAGCTCTCTTTTCCCAAGCAGATTCAGATTCCAAGACAAGTTGAAATCCCAGATACTTCCTGTGAACCACACTGTACAAGTTGTATTTGTGGGTACAGAGAAACTTAACCTGCACAAGAAAAAGTTCATGCAGCACCTGAGTCAGTGTGCACTGTTAGCCCACGTGTGGAAATCTGTGATGTCTTCCATGGTGCTGTGATGTCTAAGACAAGGTTGCCCTGAGAAGCTGTGGCTGCCCCATCCCTGGAAGTGTCCAAGGCCAGGTTGGATGAAGCTTGGAGCAACCTGGGCTAGTGGAAGGTGTCCCTGCCCATGGCAGGGGGTTGGAATGAGATGGTCTCTAAGGTCCCTTCCAGTCCAGGCTGTTCTATGAAAACATGAAATGAGTTTCAGGGGCTTTGATATTGTTTAGTTTCCAGCCATGAGCAAGATGAACTCTCATTTCTTGGTACCTTTTTCTCTCCCATTCATGGAAGGGTAAAAAGTGGCTGTACCTAAGTTTGTTGAAAAACAAGCAGCGGAGCATTGGGATTTCTGGATTATTCTGTGTTGGAAAAGAAGCTGTTGGAGATATACTCTAAAAAAATAACAAATAACGAAGCTATTACAGTAATGATTTATACAATCATGCTTGTGCTCTGCAGTTTGCAGTGCATCATGTTCTTACTGCATATTGGCTGCGTGCACCTTCCAGTGGCATTTTGCAGGAATATTCAATACTCTATTGCAGCTACACTTCAGTAAATTGCAACTTCAGCACATCCAATGACACAAAAAGACTTGAAGACTGTTGTTCTCTAACAAGGCCTATTTTAGCATAGTATTCTTACTTTCTAAACACCTGCAAAAAATTTTACTTGATTTCATTAGTAGCGAGATAAAAACATTAATGTTGTTATTTTCAAGGATTCTTTTGTTTTGGAGGTTTATTGAAGAACATGGGAGTGATCTTACATAAATCAGAAAAAGCAACAGATTTTGGTGTGTCCTTAGGTCATTCTGTAGTGGGATATTGAAAAGGACTCAGAACAGGTGTAATGGGACATACAACACTGGATGATTTATGCCCCCTCTACCTGGAGAGAATATAGCATGGGATAATAGCTTACAGTCTATTTTTTAGAAATCCTCAGCACCAACAATCTCAGCTGAAATGAAAATGAAAGTGGCAACTGCCGAGCACAGCTGAAAATGGGGCCGTGAATGTCAGCCCTAAACCCGTGTTCCATTGTGTTTGTGGTTTAATGTCAGCATCTCAAAACTTCCTCTAAACAACATATTTTTAGTTTTATTCTTTCTGCAACAGCGGGGCAAGAAAAAGCATCATTAAGGATGTACTTGATTCCTCACTTGAGCCTTCTGTCTCCGTCACCCTCAGTCCACAAGTGAACTGTTTTGGAAGTTTGAGGGCAGTCTGTTCATTTTTCAAGAAGTGTGCTGGGAAGGAGATTTTCCTAATTTCTCCTGTTATTGCTGTATTTTTTTTTTTTTTAAAATCACCATTATGTTGATAGCAAACAGCTGAAGGCTATCAGAATTCAACTCCCAGTTCATACTGGGCAGACACACAGCTGCATTCACTTGAGCCCTTCAGTGAACACCTGCAGGTTTATTCCATTTCAAGCTCAAGTCCTCAGTGCTGAGTTCTCTGTGCTGAGTCCAGTGACAAACTCGAGGTGACCCAGACTTTTTCTGTCTTGCTTCCAACCAGCAATACCTGAAGGTAGGACAGAAATTCAGCCTTTCTGTATCTCCCCTGCCCCTGTGCTGCAAGGCCACGGTGTGTGGCTGTGACTGAGGAGCGCTGCCTGCTAATTTTAGCCCTTCTTCACGGGGGACCAAAGGTAGAGAGCTCAGCTTGGCTGCTAAAATGGGACAGCAGGACTATTTTAAGGTGTCAGGTGAACAAATGTCATGCTGAAAGAGCTGTGGGAACTCCTGAAGGAACCAAAACTATGTGAAAACAGTTGCATACGTGTATAACTTCAAGTTGTCTGTTGTTGGGTGTTCATCTCCCGTTCCTGTTGCTGCATAGCAGAAGCAGGTGGGACTCGGAGCTGGGAGGCTGTGACAGTGCCAGGGAGGAGGAAAATGCAGGATTTGGGATAGGTGTCAATGCAGGGAGGAGAGCAGTCTCTCTAAATGAGGTTGTGGTGGTAACACACCTGAATGGTAACTCCACTGAAGTGGAGACAGAATAAATCTTCGGTCATTTCTGTGTTAGCACATCAAGTTGTGACACGGAGGGAAGGTGTTTTCAGCAATTTGATAAATATCTGAAAGTTTTCCTCCTTTCTTCAGGCTCAGGGTGTGGAAAGGAGCTGGCTTTTTGAGGGGTTAAAGAGAGATAAATGATAGTGATTAATAAAAATTTTATCAACAACTACTCTTCACAACAGTTGTCTGTGTAGTGTTAGATGTGTGATAACAGGGTATTGAAAAGTTTTACTTGGATTTGTTCATCTTGCCCTGTGCAATTCTCTTCTGGCTCTTCCACAGTAATAATGCCAAATTCAAGCCAAGAAAATGACAGTACTCATCTATAAGATGTATACACACTGTAATTGCCTAAGAATGAAATTGTTTTATATAACTAATAATCTCACTTCAACGTTTTCAACACTTTGATGGCATATCCTATGGCAGAGAATATTGGTAAATACTGATGGCAGGATTGTTTCTTTATGTAAATCAAATCTTGAAAGGTTTCATGTGCAGCCAGTGAGTGGGTGTGTGTGTTTTTGTTTATTTGAGAATATATCTGCCTACATAATCCCTCATTTTATAGCCTACTTATTTCTCTTGTCAAAAGTAGAATCCTATCAAATGACTGTTGAATAGTAGTACTTTACACTTATTATTATATAGTGTCTTGCATCCAAGCTTCTCACATGACTTTAGTATTAATTAATGTTTGATCATCCTGGTATGACGTAGAGAATATAATCCCCACTAATAATGGTTAGACAGAAGTGCAGTGTAATGAAATAGTTGTTTGTAGTGGCATTGCCACTCCTGTTTCAAAGATGTGTTAATTCTGAGTTCACTGTCTTCCTGTAAAATCACAGTAGACGCAGAGAATGTTGGTTTTTTATCTCAGTATATCTGCCCAAGGTCAGTCCTGGAAGTGGTTGTGTGTGTGTGGGTGACTGCAACTTGCTGCTTTTAGAACAGTAACTGTGCTTTCTTCATCCTCCTTTTTGGTTTTGGTGATTCGAGATTCCTCTTGAGTTAACAGGCTCGATTGGGAGATGCTCCTTCTAGAGGTGAGGACGTAGCCAGTCCAGTCAGGCAGAAATGGAATCAGGAAGTCTCTTCCCCAAATTCTCACACTGCTGCTGAATACTCCAGAGTCCCTTTGCAGGCTGGATACGTAGCACAGGACTGAACCGAGCCCTCTCCCCCAGCTCTGAATGTCTAAAAGCTATCGAGACAGTGTTTGACTTCTTTTCTTTTTCCAGCTTAACCCACACTACCCAGAAGGTAATAATGAAGGAAAAGCTTTGGTAAGTGGAATTTATATGTTGCATATAATCTGGGGAGTACTGTACCCTTAACCCAGCACAGCCTGACTTATGGAAGCCCTTCATATTTCTCCTTTTGCTTGCAAGGATGTTACTAAGTCAACAAATGTTCCAAAAAGGAATCATTCCTCCATCAAATTCATGAGATTGCCTTTTCAAGGCAGAGATCTACTTTGAAAAAATTCAGTTTAATTTCTTTCTTCTTGCCTTTCGTGTTTTGTTCTTTAAGAGTACACATTTTCAAGTTTTTCTCTGCACAGGGCAGAGTTTTTTGATTTTTCATGACAGGAACCCCAAGATATTCACATGCCTTGAGGACTGCAATTTTAATAAAAATGGAGACTTTCGTAGGAGTTGGCAACATTGGTTTTCCATCTTCACTGGCATTTGGCATTAGTGGTAATGTAGCAATAGTAGCTAAACTGTCTAGAGAAATGAGAATTCTCTCCTATGAAACTACAGAAATTCCCCCAGTTGTTGCTCTTTTGTGTTGGAATGACACTTGAGGCCTTTGGAGCTTTTGAATGAAAATCAAGATTAGTTCTAGAATTCCCCAGTGAGTAGGTGTTAGACCCTTGTCATCAAGGATTCGATTCTATTATGCCACACCTTACTTATTTGTAGTACAGGGTTTCTATTTGTAGCCATTTCAGTCCATCTAAATAGTTAAATATTCTCTGGACTGGGTAATGATGAAGGCATGAGAATAAACTAAACATGAATGTAAAGGTGGCTTCACTGACAGTTTGGCTTATCCCAGAGGGCTTATCCATCCCTGTGTGCAGGGAGGGCTCCGAGCAGGGCCCAGAGGAACGGGCAGGGGCTGATCCCAGGAAATTCCCCCTGGACAGGAGGCAGAACCTCTGCCCTGGGCAGTGCCCGAGCCCTGAACAGATTGTCCAGAGGGGCTGTGGAGTCTCCTCACTGGGGATATTCCAGAGCTGTTGGACACAATCATGACCCTGCCTGAGCAGGGAGGTGGGATGAGATGACCCCCTGTGGTCCCTTCCAGCCTGGCCCATCCTGGGATTCTGTGTTTTTCTTGTACCAGCTCCTTATGTGTTGTGTGGGTTTTGGAGGCAGCACAGCCCTCTGTGCATTCCATGCCAACCCTTCACTCCCCAGTGTGTGGCAGGGCTGCTTGTGCACGTTCACTGCCTGGTTTACAAGTCCTGATCCCAGTTGCTCAGGCAACTGAATTTTAGGCAGCAGCGCTGGAGAAGGGTTTTCCATGATGCACTGGTGGGCACAGACACTGAGATTCTGCCTAAGCACCTCTTTTCCACCTTGCCTTAAGTGACTCAAAAGTCTGAAAGGGTTTTGGCTGCAGAGAACATAAATAATAGTGAAAGTCACTAGGACTTTTGTTCCCAAGCATTAAAGGTACATTTGGACTGTGGTTCATTGCTTGTTTATGAGCTGCTTCTTGACAATCCAGCCAAACTGTCTAGTGAAGCAGTGCTTTTAATTCTGGTAAAATTTGGCCTAATAACGAGTTGATTAATAGCCTCACATCTAAGCTCCAGAAGATTTTTTTTTTTTAAATGGGAAAGCCTTTCCATGATTTAAGGGTTTTATCAAAAAAAGGCTTCTTCATGTCTTGAAGACTAGAAGATTGTAGTGATCACTCATCCAAATGCAGTGCTCTGTGTTACAGCTCCCGTTAAATCCCAAATTGGTGTATTTTATGCTGCAAATTAGTGTGTTATTTCTAAGGATAGAAATGTACAGCAGCCAGAAGAATGCTACAAACATTGGGGAAATGTCAGGAACAGCTGGGAACCTGACATTTGTTAGTGCCTTTGTGCTAAAGGCTGACTTTGGATAGATACCTTATCTCCATTTGTCTGCATTTTGATAAGAGTGCTAATTCTAACCAGTTCCAAACTGCCTTCAATTGTTAAGATTTTTCTTAGGATTGAGACTGGTATGCATTCACTTTTCTTGGGAAGAAGTTGGGCAGTTCTACCAGGGGCTTCCAGGTGCAATTGGGTGTATCTCCTTTAACTTCTGTTTATCTATCTTTATGAATTTCCAGCATTCTGCAATTCTAACTTTTCTTTCTTGCTGCCAACCCAGGAGATGTTTTTCTGATAAACACTGTAAATAAATTAAAAAAAAAAATTTAGTTCCTGGAAGGTAAAACAAAATAAGTTTATTGAATTATTATTTTAAGTGGGCGATGCAGTTTAAACGAGTAGAATAGATTTCAGAAATTATTTTTTTTTTAAAGGCTTGGTTAGGAATTAACCTGACAATAAACAATCTGAAAAACACTGAAAAGAAAAATCATCAGCTTAAAAACGACAGCATCTCTGCTTACATAAAACCAGCAGTCAGACCACTGGAGAGGCTGGGGGAGAAGGGGAGACACGGATGCCAGCACACGATTATTATTCTGCTGTTGCACACAGGTCTGAATCAGCTCTGGAAATGCATCCATTGTTTCTTACAGAACGTCTCTAGCTCCTAACAACGGGATTGCAACGTGATGTCTCCGCTAAAAATGCGATGACTCACGAATGAGTCAACAGTGAAGGTGTTAGAGGAGGCTAACTGCTGTGCTGGCTGCCAGGGCTCCTGGCATGCAGGAGCAAGGCTGCCCATTAATTTACTCCATTTTCTCGTCATAAAGAATTTTTAAAATAATCGAACCTGTGGAGTCCTGCTCACGTTACTGCTCCGTGAAAATGCCGGTTTTGTAAGAGCCTCCTAAACTGGGTTAACGTATTTGAGACCCCACGTTGCACTGGATTTAACAGGCATTTGCAGAACTCTGGCTGCTATTAAATTTAATTTCTGCTGAAGTCTGTAGTGCAGCTTAATGCATTCATTCAGGAGCGGGGCATTATCCTTGTCTGTCTCTATGCCACAAGAGGTGTCTTCGCCAATTGGAATTGTAGATTTGGTTTCTAAAAGAGAAAGGTATTTCGGGTCTTTCTGTGGTTTTTGTGTTGCTTTTTTGCAGTTGAAATGAAGGCCCCTCCATAAGCAAAACTCCGTGTAAATCTCTTGAATTTGAGGTGTGATACCCAGTTGGGATGAATAAGGAAGGTTTGGGACAGGTTGCAATTAGCAGCAAATTCTATTAAGAACTGTGAAAAAGGTTATCTGCTGGGCTGCAAGTCTCGAGAAAAAAAATCTGATTGTAATATACAAATACAAATTTTACAGATTTGTAAAATACAAATCTGATTGTACCTGATTATTTTGTCACTGATTGCAGTATGGGATTTGTTTCCACTTACATTTACCCTCCAAATTGCAAGCAGTATGTCTGCCTTGAGTGCTTTTTTAAAGCTTCTTTTTAAATCATGATGCACTGTCAGCCAGTGGTGGTAGCCCAGGAGTTATGGACTTTGCTGTGGGCCTGGATCAGTATTCCCTCTCCTCACCAAAATGGTCTTTGTTTTCACTAACTAGGACTCTCTTTTTTTCAATGCTCAGCCTTTGCTTCCCTAGATGGGTCCCACCTGGAGAAGTGCCCAGGCCACTGGCTGTTTGCTGGGTGTGATTATTGAGCTTTGCTGCTGCAGAATGAGCCTGGGGGGTCATTCACAGCCCTCTATGCCGGTGGACACTGGGCTTTTCTTAGTCTGAAGGAGCTGGCTCTGCTCTTTGTACCACCTGATATTTAGGCTGGGCTGTTTGGAAGGTGTGGGTCCAGCTCCTGCCAGGCTAAAGTGGAGCTGAATGTGTTTTTCCTTCATCCTGTGTGTGTCTTCCCTTAGTGAATTTACTGTTTGGTTATATTGTTTTACCCACAGTATATAAAAAAAACCCCCCACCTCCTAGCGTGTAATTCACCTAATTTTCTGGTTTCTGTAAAGTCCTGGGAGTGCTTTCCTTGGCTGTCACTGACCACATCGCCAACACCTCTGAAACTGTTCCACTGGCTTCCTCTTCACACTGCTTTAAGTTGAATTTTGTCCTCTCTGCATTTGAGTTCCTTTGCAGTTCTTTCTTTCTTTCTTTCTTTCTCTTAATTGAATCCAGTTTTGCTGGCTGCATCTGCTCATATGCCAGTTTCTTACCTGAGCAAATGTCATCTTGTTTTCATCTGCTTAGGAATGCAGTGCTTCTCCCGAGCTATTGTCTAATTAATTTAAACTAGCCTAGTACTTTCACTTCTTTCCACAGACTCATCTGCTGATTCAATAATGGCTGGATTAAGTGCAAATTCTGATAGCTGCTTACTAAATTTAATTTGTCATGAGAATCTTTCTGTGTGCAAGTGTCTGTGCATTCTCTCTCTCCCCCCCACACACAGAGGCATGTGAACATGTACTGAGACATAAATTGAGACATAAATGCAAACCTATGTTTGTTCATGTGTAATGACAGCATTGCTGTCTCTCATGTACTCCTTGTATGCAGCTTGTTCTCAGAGCTGACAAGTTGAGGGTCACTTCCTGTTAATAATTGAATTAATGCCCATAATCCAGGTTGAGTTGTAACGTTTGGATCCTAAAATAATGTCATAAGGAGAGTTCTGAGGTTTGTGTGGGTTCAGTCTGGAGCTGCTGTACAGCTCTTGTGCAGGTCTGACTTTGCTCAGCCAAGCTTGGCATTGCACTTGGCAGTGTTGCAGGCACTGTCTTGCCCTCTGTTGAAGTGGAATTTCTTTTTAAGTGTGTTATCATCATTATTCTCCTACTAAATCCAAAACACTGCACTGGTACCAGCTACTGGGAAGAAAATTGACTCTATCCCAGCTGAAACCAGGACACATAGAAACCTGCAATGGGGCAATGATCTGTTGGAGATGGTGAGGTGTTTTGTCATGAGTGAGTATAAAAAACCCCTCTGTAACACAGAGTAGAATATGATTTTATATTTTGGTCTGAATTTCTCCCAGAGCTCCATGGGGAAAAAAAGAAAACCATAAAATTAAGAAGTCTCCTTCCTTTTTTGTATACCACTCATTCCAGTTTGGAAATTATAGTGAAGTGGGTCGTTTCTGGGAAACCTTAGCTAGATTTGAATGTAAGTTATGAGAAATATCAAAAAGTTTGGGTGCTGTTCTAAACTATCCTGTGCTACTCAGCCCTCTTGAATTTTAAACTGGTTTTCCAGTTTTCTGTGTTGTTATGAAATGTAGGAAGCAGTTTTTAATTTAATATTACACTCTGACTCACACCTGTTAAGCTCTTTGAAGGATTCTTTTATTGCTTCTGTGCCTTTTCAGTCTGTGTCTCATCACGAGTGTGTAAAACAAAATATGTATGGAAATCACAAAAACAATTTGGTATTTCCTCGATCCTTACTTACAGGTTAAGTTTTTTTGGGCAGTTTTCCTTAGTATTTTTTGGGCATGGGAAACGATTGGGTGTGAGGACTGTCAGATGAGTTTGCTCTTGTGCAAGTCCCAGGAGATGGTTGCTCTTTTTCTTAGCAAGCCTTCCTCTCAAACAGTATTGGCAGTTTTCTAATGACTAGATGAGCCTAAGAAAAATTTCTTCTGTTTTTTTTTTTTCTCTACTATCTCTATCCTAGATAGAAGTAATGGGATGGAAAGGTGGCATTTTTTAAGCTTGATAATGATAAAATGGGTGTTTTGGAATGATTCAAAGCGTGCCTCGAAATGAGATGATAACTAGCTCTTTCTTCCATAATTTCACTCATCCTTGATTTTGTTGCTCAATCTCAATTGGCAATATGGG
Organism: Ptilonorhynchus violaceus; assembly: GCA_013397565.1. Taxonomy (NCBI): domain Eukaryota; kingdom Metazoa; phylum Chordata; class Aves; order Passeriformes; family Ptilonorhynchidae; genus Ptilonorhynchus; species Ptilonorhynchus violaceus. The sequence continues at coordinate 88,734 of VZRJ01006853.1, forward strand.
TAATCAAAGCTTTGCCCTTGATTATCCCTTACAGTTTGGTTTTAATCAAGCTGCTAATGCAAACCAAGCACAGCCTGGCCTTTTACATTGCACTGTACAGCTCTTCCCTGGTGCTGCATTGTAAATCATTATAACAGCATTTCAGATTGCCAGGGTTTGGTTGTTTTTTTTTCTCTTTTGGCTTTCTTCATTCCTCTTCTCCTCTCCCTCTCTGATGTATTTTGTGTACCTGAAGGGCACTGGGCTGCCAGTCTCTTAATTGGTTGTTAATCTTTTGTAATGTGTATAACTCAACACCCCAGAGGAGCAGCTTTTACTTAGGGCAATAATTCTGTGGGGCACAGACTCTGAATGAGTCCCTCAAGCCAAGGGACGTGCCCAGGGAAGGTGGCATTTGGGGTCTGTGGACAAAGGTAGAGGTGACTGAAGATGAGGATGGCTGCTTAGAGGTGCTGGGTCACAAAATTCCCACGGACTTTCAGCAGACGGTGGGAGGAAGGAAGATCACAGATTCACCTTGGATTTCTTCATGGAAAGGGGTGTCAAGCACTGGAACAGGCTGCCCAGGGAGGTGGTGGAATCACCATCCCTTGAAGTGTTCAGGAAACAACTGGATATGGCACTCAGTATCATTATTTAGTAGTCAAAGGTTGGACTTGATGATGTTGGAGGTCTTTTCCAGCCTAAATGATTCTCTGATTCTGTGGAAGTGTGCTGCTGTGATTCTACCATGTGAGAGGAAAAGTGATCAAACTTAATAAACCAACAGTGGATGTAGGCATATTGCTTACTTTTTGAATCCCCTCCTTGCCCTAAAAAAAAAAAAAAAAATCTAATTTTCATTAATTCTCCTCTTTCAGCTGTGGCCCTTTCCAAACCAGCACTGTGCAGTTATATCTTCTGGGAGGGAGGGGTGGGCAACTACTGCAGGTTTTTTGAAGTTGTAGGTGTCAAGTAATAGCACATCCCAGTGCTGCAGTCCCTCAGCAGCTCGTGGCCTGCTGTTGTTATAATGACTGCCTGAGACCCCGTGGGGCAAAGTGCATCCTTTGTGTTGCACGCTCCAAAGCCAGTCGTGGTAGGGCCTTCCTAGAAGGTGAAAAAAAAATAAAAAAAAAAATTGCAATTCAGATGTATTGCTTGTCTGCAAGGTAATTGAAGGATTTATAATGGGCCCTGATGCAAGCAAATAACCCTTGTGCCTAATCAGCAGAGAGAAGGCGACCTTCCTGCTTCAAAGAAGAAGCGCCAGGCAGGGGAGAAGATTATGTACACTTTGGTCTCCGTGCCACATGGAAATGACATCGCATCTCTCTTTGAACTGGATGCCACCACTCTTCAGAGAGCTGATTGCCTGGTTCCAAGGTAAAATTAAAAAAAAAAAAAAGGACAGGAAAAAAAATGGCAAAAGACAGTGCTGCATTGACAGGGTTTCCTCCTAGCGTTATGCTGGTGAGTAAAGCAGGAGGAAATCAAACACGAGCAAGTATTATCCTTCCGTTGAAGTTTGAGGGGTGTTCGTGGGTAAACAAGGGATGTATAAAACATGATGCTGCTGCTGTGACTGGGTAAAATAATTATAAGGATAAAACAAGTGACACTTAGAGTCTGTGAAGAGAAGAGTAATGGGCTAAATATTGCACAGATACATGTGAGGAGATAGAATTGAGCTCTGTGCGCTGTTTGAAAAAAAAGTACTTCTAATAGATTTAACTGAATTGTTCCCAACAAAATATTGTGTGTGCTGAACTGGGCTTCTGTTTCCCTGACAGAACATGATGCCACATTCGTTATTCAAATGTATTCAGCAAGTGGCTTCTGGGTTTTAATTGTCAATATTTGAAATTTCAGCTGTGTAGCACGGCTGAGATTGGCTAGATAAGTCACACGGTGTTGGTTGTGACTGAATGGGCTTGCAGCCACTTGGGGCTCGTTGTTGTGAGGGTGGATTTTAAAGCTGGGTCCCCACAAATACTGATGGATGTGGCTTTGAAGTGTGTTTGCTATGCTAAGTTTTGCCAGATCATTTGCTTACTTGAATACTCAAAAGCCCATCAGCATGAAAGGGAGAGCGTGAATGGAGACCACAGTGAATATATTTCAAAAGTAAAATTCAGAGTTAAAATTGTAATTGATTTCTCAGCTCTGCTTTTTGATAATACCGCAGATTATCATATGGAAAGAATTTAGAAGGAGCTCATGTCTGCTCTTTGTTCACTTGATTTTCAGTTGAGAACTGGTGCTGTAAATGCTTGCTCCCTGGAACAAGGGTTTGCAGATCATAATGATGAAGCTGTGAAACCACGGTCAGCTTTACTTTCTGGCTTTTGTGCTGTGACAGCTTAAAAGGGTTCGTTATTCTGCAGAAAAAAAAAAATAATAGAAGAATTGGGTTTATTCATGAAATGTATTTCTATTCAGAAGGGATTTTATAACATCTTCATTTTAGTTTTTTTTTTTTCTTTAAAGAATATTTTACTCCTAGACTTACATAAATACTTAAACCCAGCATTCTGCATAATCTCAGGATGCTGTTTGTTCTTGTTGCAGTTCTGTTGTGGATGAGAAGGGAGGAGACAAGGGAACAGGGTGCTGCAGGTGTCTTTTAGGTCTACCTCAGCCTTTTAGTGCAAGTGGCTGGCGTGGCTCGTGCTCTCCAGTCTCATGCAGGGCATCCCCAGCTTGCCCACTTTGGCTCAGGGCTGGTCCATCTCACCTGCTGCTTGCTCTGTGCTCCTTTAGGAACTCCTATGTCCGACTGAGGCATTTATGCACCAACACTTGGGTCACCAGCACCAGCATCCCAATAGATACTGAGGAAGAGAGGCCTGTGATGTTAAAGGTAAACAAAATCCCACACTCATTCCTGAAGCTGTCTCCCTTCTAACATATGAAATGTGCACATTAATTAGGATAAAGGTAAGAGGATTGCTCACCCACATTGAGCCAAAAACTATTGCAGATTGGGACGTGCCAAACCAAAGAGGACAAGGAAGCTTTTGCCATTGTGTCGGTGCCTCTGTCTGAGGTCAGAGACTTGGACTTCGCCAACGATGCAAACAAGGTTTTAGCATCAACTGTTAAAAAGCTGGAGAATGGAACAATAACCCAGAATGAAAGGAGGTTAGTGAGTTTTATTTTTTCCCCTGCTAAGCTGGTGTTTGGTTACTCATGATGTCACAGTAATGGGTGAGTTGGTGATATCCACGTGGACAGGGAGGCAACTGGGAGAGGGCACTTCAGTGCTGAGAGTGCTGGCCTGGGATCAGATTCCACCTCTGTCAGAGCTGCACCTCGGGCTGATCTCTGCATCTCATTGTCAAAGGGGGGTAAACAGCACTTCCCCAGCTCACTGGCCACATAAATAAATGGGTAGTTCCTTGTATTTGCCTGAATTTCCTTCGATAATCCACTTCTGAGCTGCAGTGTGAGGGTGCATTGCATCTGCTTCTCACGTGCAAGAAAGCCAGTCTGTACAGTGGGCAGCAGGGCAGGGCTCTTCACTCGTGTGAAGTTCACCACACTGCATATTCATGCTGCAAAAGCCTTAGAAGGAGGTCTCAGTGTGACTGAGAACCCACCCCAATAGTCCCTTTCCTTTCTTATTTCTGTTTTGCCCTGTTCTCTTTCCCTATTTTACATAATTTTGGTGTTTACCCCTCGTATTCATCCCCATTTTGGCTGTAGCACTATTAGGATGTCTGTCCTTCACACCCGCCCCTGAGTCAAGGGGTTTTGTTGTACGTTTGTTGTGCATTGTAGCCAAATATATTCCACTGCCAGTGCTGTAGTTCACTATTTGTCTTCAGCTGTCTGTGGTTAAACTGAGTATAAGACATCACCTCTGGCAGTGTTAATTTGTAACCTGAAATGCATCATATACAGCTTTTTTTTTTTTTTTTCTGAAAATGTTAATTTTTGGTGATAAAGCTGAATTTTTGCAGTCAGTTTCCAGTAGCAATTAGGACCAGATGGTTTAATATCATAACAGGCAGATTTTTAATAGCCTGGGTGTTGATACTCAGCCTTGAAAAGCTGATGAGCCATTTCATCATTGAGTTGGCCCAGAAAGGGATACAACACTCTCAAGGTGGGACATCCCTGCATTAACCTTGTGCCACTGTCAGTATTGTCAGGTGTTGATGTTGACAGATTGGTACAGCAAACATGTAAAACATTTCAGAGCTGTTTCAGAATAGTGCCATTATTTGTTTGTTCCTGTGATTTCTTATGGAAAAAAAATCCCCAAACCATCTTTTTCCTGTCTTATCACCTACCTGCTTAGATAAGTAGGAGTCCCAGCAGTTTAATCCTGGTTGCTCCATCCTACATCTGCCCTTCCTACTTTTATTTTGTTGGGGGGACACACACCTTGCTGTTTTCCACCAGTGGGCTGAGGCTTTTAAAGCTAAAAGCTCACTCAGAGGGTTTAGCTGAGCAGCCCAACCCACTTGTGAATAACAGGAGCTTTGGGTCTGGCTCCCAGAGATGACTGGAAATCCACTGGGCATCTTCCTGCCTCTTTCATAGCTGGTCTCCAGGTTTATTAATTACAGACCAGACATTGTCCAAATTCATGTGATGCTGAGTTTTGTATGTAAAAGATTGCTGGTGCTTTTAAGGGATATTCATTGAAATCTGTGGACATCTGTCTTCTCTTGCATGCCTGGTGAGGTATGGTAGTAACAAGGAGGCAATGATGACTTTGTTTTCTTTTTTTTGCATTTTCTGAAGGTAGGAGAGGAGGAATTACTACTGCCTCTGTCGTTTTTAGCACCTGCTTCTGCCAAATCTTCTTTTGTGTAGCAAATAGTGAAACAAATACAGTTCCTTGAGCCAGTATATGTAGGAAAACAGTTATATATGAATATATATATATGAAAAGGTATATATATGAAACAGCTTCATGGGTCAGTAGGGAAATTATCTAGTGGCAGAATGTTTTTATTCCTCTAGTGAGTCCATCATGTTGTTTCATGGACCCATGATAAAGCATAAAAATCCTTGCCAGTTTCTTTTTACTGCTCCTGGGCCTTGAGGCCAGCTGGTATAGATTTTGGATCTCTGAATACTGTGTATCAATCCAGCAGCCTGTATTTTTCTCTTGTTTTCCCTCTGGTTGTTGTTTAATGCCTTGGTAAACAGCCCTGTGATTGATTTAAGCTTCTGCTGAACCAAGGCTTGGAATCCTTAAGTACATGCCAAACTTAACTTTGCAGTGATGGAAGTTCCATCGTGCCAGGTAAAGCTTGGTAGAAACATGATTTTTGTTTTTAATGAATCCTGGCAAGTGTTGAGTGCCTGTATTTAATAATGGTTTGTCTGTTCACTCTAGGTTTGTAACCAAGCTGCTGGAAGATCTCATTTTCTTTGTTGCTGACGTGCCTAATAATGGACAGGAGGTTTTGGATGTGATCATTACCAAGCCAAACCGGGAACGACAGAAATTAATGAGGGAACAAAACATATTGGCCCAGGTATGTCCTACCGTGTTAATAACTTCATTGTATTTGCAAAGAGCTTGCAGGAGAGAGTGGTGTGGGAAAATGTTATTTTTGGGTAACCTGGCTTATGCCACGTGGGGTTTGTGTCTGGTTGGATGGGGTGGAAATGACGCTGCTCATCCCTTGGTCCCTGCAGCAGAGTGAAGCACGAGGGGCTGTCTGGTGGCTCTTAGTTTCATGTGACTCTGATGACACTTAGGACTATGTTTGGGAGCAAATGGTCCACAAAATCTGAGACGAGCATGTAGCATGTTCCCAATCCTGCAAGTGTTATGTAAAGCTAACCCCAAATGCATAAAGCTGTGATGTCTCAGGCTGTGCCCCCACTTGTGCTTAGTCCAGGCTGTCAGAGGACATTTCCACTGACTGCTGGAAGTTTAGCAGAAATCTGGGCCTGGTTTTCACTCTCAATGGTTTTGATTTTAGATATTCGGCATTCTCAAAGCTCCTTTTAAGGACAAAGGTGAAGGATCAATGCTGAGGCTTGAAGACCTGGGTGACCAGAGATATGCTCCCTACAAATACATGTTAAGATTATGTTACAGAGTTCTCAGACATTCCCAACAGGACTATAGGAAGAACCAGGTCAGTGCTATGGAGGATAATTTTCCTCCTGATTCCTATAATTATATACCCTGGGTTTGACATGGCTCTCTGCACTTCAAGTGGGTTTCTGTGGTAATGGTGAAAGGCCTTTTTTTTTTTTTTTGGTGTAGCTTAGTAGTGTATGAATTGAAAGTTCAGCAATGAATATCACAAGTTCACCTTGTACTTTTGAAGGCTCAGACTGTGACTGGGATTCACTGCTTCATTCATGAGCTTTCTGTTAGTAAAAATATGTTCTTGGAGCCTGGATTGTAAAGTGGGAAATCTGCAAAGCTGTCTGTTTCTCTTGCTTAAATATTTGTAGAGGGATGGCAGTGACTCAGAGCAGAGGTTGTTATATCAGGTAGCCTGATTTCTCACTGCTGGAGACTCCCTGTGAGCAAGAGCTATTTCAGAATATGGACTAAAGGGACTAGAGATAAAAGCTTGAACTGCTGTGTGGCTTCTTTGTTTTCTTTCCAATGTTTTACAGGAATATTTCTGTCTTGAAGGGAGAGAAAAGGAGGAGGGAAGGCTCAGGAAAAAAAAACTTCTTAAACATTAAAAAAACCTTTCAGTTTTTTCTTTTTTTTTTTTGAAGGTTGCCATTTCTTGAATTTTGTATTTATTTTCCTGGATTAATTCCTTCGGTTTATGAAACAATAAGAAGAGTTAGTCACCCCTAATACGGAATCTGTTTCTCAGGGTACATATTTTAGGTATTCAGAAGTTCTTTTGTTCAGGCCAGTTCGGAGAGGAAAGTTCTGAGGTTTATTTTGATTGCTAGCTGAGCTGGGTGCCTCTGGTTCTGAAAGAAAAACACTGCTGCTGAGCAGGCCATCATGGGAATTTTCCTTTTTTTCAGGAATATATCGCTAAGAACTTCTGCGTCATGCAGTCCCAGATTGGGTATGACATTCTGGCAGAAGACACCATCACAGCTTTGTTGCACAACAACAGAAAACTGCTGGAGAAACACATCACAGCTAAAGAAATCGAGACTTTCGTGAATTTACTCAGGAGAAATCGAGAGCCAAGGTCTGAAGTGGTCCACGAAACATTTTGGAGCTGTGAATCTGCCTCCCATTCGGTGCTTTGGTGTCTCTTTCTCCCAGTTTTGACCTGGCAGATGAAACCCCACATGTACAGTGTCATGTTAGGAAGTCCTATAACTACCTGTGATTCTTGGAATTTAACCATATCCACATTTTAAAACTAGAGCTTACTGGAAAGAGGGTTTATGCTTTACAGGACAAGTTTGAAAATTTGGTCTTAGTTCAGATTGGGACAAAGAGAAATGAACAGAAAGTTTGATTTCTCCTAGCTCTGCAGTTCCTCTGTGAAACTGCCACTTGTGTTGGTTCCCCTCCTAATAATCTTGCTGTAAATCACACACATGTTTCTAAGCTTTTATTAATATCAGTCTTCCTGCAGATTCTGATTCCAGGGCAGACCTGAAAAGGGCCTAGCACAGTGAAGATCCCAGTAAACATGTCTCCTAGACCAGATTTTGTTCCAAATTAAAAATTCTGACCTTGAACTTCACTCAGCTGAAAATTTTTCTTACAAGCTTTCTGCTTTACATGGAATCACCTCTTTGAATACAGAGTCCTGTCTGCAGGTCCTGACAGATCATCACTCTTCTCTGGTAGCCCAGCATTCCCTGGCAGTGTTCAAGGCCAGGTTGGATGGGGCTTGGAGTAACCTGATCTAGTGGAAGGTGTTGTGAGTGGCATGAGTAGGAACTGGCAAAGATGATATGTTGATAAATCCCATGATCTAGGCTCCCTTGAGCATCCTCTAGTGCTGGATGCTAGAGATTTCCACTGCGGTGTTTCTGAGTAGCGGTTTAAGTCTCACATTCTGCTGCATCTGTGTTTTTTTTGGCTGCAGATTCTTGGATTATCTGTCAGACCTCTGTGTATCTAACACCACAGCAATACCAGTAACTCAGGAACTCATCTGCAAGTTTATGCTGAGCCCAGGGAACGCTGACATTCTCATCCAGACCAAGTGAGCACCCGTAATCGGACCACGCCACCTTTGTGTTGTGCTCTCTGTTGTTTGATCTGCAGCAGTTTGCTGGTGGCTCCATTGTGAATGGTTTGTGTTTGCAGGCTGGTTTCAACCCAAATGGACAATCCCTTGGAGTGCCCGGTCATCTCGGATGACATGGATGAAGAGGAAGTGTGGCTTTACTGGATTGACAGCAACAAGGAGCCTCACGGCAAAGCCATCAGGCATCTGGCTCAGGAGGCAAAGGAGGGCACAAAGGCTGATTTAGAAGTTCTTACCTACTACAGGTAAAACTGCTTATTCAAATGGAAGAAAAATGTAAACTCTCTGGAGACCCCGGTGCTGTTCTTACCCAGTTCATTTGCCAATATCAAAAAAGGAAACCGGGTCACGCCAGGAACTGGGATTAAAAGTTCGTTTCGGTTTTTTTTGCAGGAGGCATCATAACCTCTGCTGTCTGTTCCAGGCAGATCTTGAGTTTCCTTTGTTCGTGACAGCTCTTTGTGTCTCTTTTATGTTTTGCCTCTTACCTTTTGTTTATTGGGCTTTCATTTTAGGTTGTGCTGCCCTGGAAGCAAGGCACGCTCTGAGGACGGAGCGTCCTGAGTGTCTTCAGGACTAGAGAGGAAATGGGATCATGGAACAGTGCTTTGTACTAGTTGAAAACAAATAGTTTTTAATGTCAAGTTGATCCCTTGCTTAATGAAGTTGCTCCTGTTATTTTTTAGGATTTTTATCAGAAAGGCTTGTCAAATGAGATTCGGAGGGACGTTGTTTCATTTCCAACTGATTTCCTGGAACACCACATTATCACCTTTTTTTTAAGGTACCAGCTGAACCTCTTTGCAAGAATGTGCCTGGACCGCCAGTATCTCGCCATCAACCAGATTTCTGCCCAGCTGTCAGTAGACTTGATCCTGAGGTGCATGTCTGATGAAAGCCTCCCCTATGACCTCCGGGCGTCCTTCTGTCGTCTGATGCTGCACATGCACGTGGACAGAGATCCTCAGGAATCTGTGGTGCCTGTCAAATATGCCAGATTGTGGACTGAAATTCCTACTAAGATCACAATTCACGAGTGAGTACAAAGTGTTTCAAACTGAAGTACAAAAGCACTTTGTAGGGTTAGTCTCAGAGCAAAATGGTTGTAGATGTCCAATGTCGGCAAAACATGTATGGGGAAAGGTATTTTGTTGCAGAGCACAGAATTATTAATTACTGTTACTCTTGGAGACTTCCATGGGTTGCTTTCAATCATTAAGTATTTAAATTTTATTTTTCACTGTGTTCTTATAGCGAACAAGCTGGGGAGAAATGGAATAGCTTTTCCTCAGAGTGACTGCACTCAAAGTAATCCAGTTGTGTCCAACATTACAGGTTTGCTAGGCTGGAACTCGGTTTTATGCCTGAAGCTCAACTGAAAGCCACAGTTGGGAACATGGAATTAAGATACAGCTACTGCCCAGAAGCAGTTCACAAAGGCTTTGGTCTTCACTTAGTAAAGTACTTAAGCATGTGTTAAATTTAATTTTAGAGAAAGGACCATTGATTTCAGTGGAAACCCTCTCTGGTTCCACTGATTTGATGGAGCAGGGAGTCTCTGGCTGAAGAGGGAAAGAGGAAGAAGCACAGCAGTGCAGCAGGCAGTGTTGTTTCTGTTAGTGACAAATTCTTGTTGAATTGCCACAGCAAGGTTTAGGAGTCCTATCTGCCAGAAGAGTGGTATTTTCCTGTCTGTGTTCTTGCCATTTGCTTCAACCCTTCCTGCTGCTGTTGGAGGGAAGGTTTGTGCATCCACTTTCTGTATCTACAAAGAGTCAGCTGACTTCTTCTTACAGAGAACTGAGTAATTTCAGAGGATGATGATCAGTTTGGTTTTAATTTAGTGACAGTGATCTGATATTAGAGGTGTTTAATTCTCCTCCTTTCTGTGCCTTGTGTTGTAGGTATGATTCTTTCACCGACTCTTCGAGGAATGAAATGAAGACAAAGTTTGCCCTAACAATGGAATTTGTAGAAGAGTACTTGAAAGAAGTTGTGAATCAGCCCTTTCCGTTTGGAGACAAAGAGAAAAATAAACTTACATTTGAGGTACTTCTCAGCTATCTGCATCCTACTTACAGTATTCCTCATTTCAGATAAATTGGCATTGCTTCTTTGAGAATAAAGCTGGTTGCAGAATAAATGTTGGTGTAAAATAGCCTAAAGAAGCACCAGTTCCTAATTCCAGTGTTCTTGGTGGTGATTGTTACCACAGAAAATAATATTCTGCTGTCAAACAGCTGTGTTTTTCCAACCTTTCCTTCCTTGTCCTGAGATGGTTGCATTTCAGTGGAGGGAGAAGGGATTTGTGGGGGAATGAATGGCCACATTCCTGTTCTTTCTACATTAATGAAATAACATCCAAGGATTCTTCAGTATAACTAAGTACTGCTTTCTGTGGAAGATATTACACTGGAGGGAAGATTCTGAATAACCTAATCCTGTGGTTTAAACATTGTTTGAAATTCCTGACAGAAACTTTAGAGAGGCCTAGATTTTCTAGATTCAAATAGCATAGAATAAAGGGGAAATGCTTACAGCTTTTATAGTCCTTCCTCCAACCTACTTCTCTTTGTTGCTTCTGCCTCTGGTCACCTGAAATCTGCTCCAACTTACCACACTTGTCTTACTGTTTTTCTGACTTCCATCTCCCTCAAAGCTGCTGCCTCTTTAAATAATTTCCTGGAGTCTTTCTTCTTGATCATATATATTTTCACAGATGCAATTGTATCCTCTCAAGCCTTCCTGAAATCTCACCTTGGTTTTGCTGTCTGCTGTAACTTAACTGACCCATTGCTTTGTCTAACCCTGACAAAATTTTCATGTCACCAGCCTTAGTCCAAAAATCAGTGGGAAGACTTGTGCTAGTTTGAATGCACTCAAGATCTGAATCTCTCTGGAAGCTGCCGTGTGAAATGCAACCAAAACCCCCCAGAGGTTGTCAGTACTTCCTTCATTTTTAATTTCTTTTTCTCACAGGTGGTACATCTGGCTCGGAACCTGATATACTTTGGCTTTTACAGTTTTAGTGAGCTTCTCAGGCTGACCCGGACGCTGCTGGCAATTCTAGATATTGTTCAAGTTCCCATCTCATCATACTTCGAGAGGCTCAGCAAGTTTCAGGATGGAGGTGAGAAAAGCAGCCAAGGCTGTTATTCCAGTGGGTAATTAGCTTTTTCAGGTTGGAAATAATTTATGGAACATCTCATTACTCTTTCAAGGTTCACACGTAAACCCACCTACAGGAATGCATTGCAGGGTACATTAAGATGACCAGCTAAAAAAGGAACTTTTTTGGACAGAGCTGCATCCTTCATGGCTTGTGGTTACTGCTGCTCCTTTGCTTATTTGGAACTTCACTTTCAAATTTGACTCCAAGCCTCAGCACCCCTTGCACTGAACATCCCAAGCAAGTTCAAACAGCATTTGCCTGGGCACAGTGGCTGTGATGGCTCATCTGTGGCACAAGTTATTAGTCTTGTTAGCACTTCACTGAAAGGGAGAATGAGGTGTTGCTGACCCCACTGCCTATTCTGCCATGGCTTACGACTGAGCTGAAGAATGAGCATGCCAGGAATGTGCTGAAACTTAGCAGTTTAGCTCTCCTGTGCGAGTGGAAGAGAGGTGTGACAGTCGTGTGGGCTGAGGGTCCAGGAGACTGACTGATGGCAAATTCAGTTTTAATATGTAGCTGGTGTTGCCAGCCAGCTGGCTCACAGCACTGAAATGGATGAGCTGTCTCGTTTGAAACAATTATTTTGTATTTTCTCTGGGAGGCCTTTTCTCAGCCTTGAGTTTTTCTAATCATCATTTTGCTCAGTCACTCCCACAGATGCCCTGCAGGAATGTGCCGTCCTTCATAACTTACTTCTTCTTTGAGGTTCACACACTCTGGAGAAGTGTAGGCTGTCATTGTCATCTCTGAACCAAGAAGTCATATGCTTGGTTCTCTTGATCTTCCCTCCATCACTGCCAGCAGAGTCGACTGAAGCCCTCTGGAAGTCTTTCCTGCAATGCAGTGCACACTGAGTCGTGCCGGAGCTGGCTGCAGTCCCTCCTCAGCACTAGAGAAAAGACTCTATGCCCAGACACTTGGGATTGTTTTCCTTTTTTGTCCCTGAAAGACTGCATTGCAGACTCTCTTCTTAAATGGCTCTGGACACAGTTTGACTCCAGGCACAATCTTGGCATATTGGCAACATGGAACATGCAGATGTGCTGCTTCTGCTTAGTTCTTCCTCTGCCCAAGCCTTTATTCCTGGTTCTACATCTCATTCAGTGTTTTTGCTCCCATTCATTACCCATAAAATCATGTTTCATCCTTAATTCCCTTTTATTTCTGCTGAAGGGTTTCCTTTGAAGCTGTGTAGGAGAGGAAGGAACCACCCATTAAGTGCAAACAGACCTGCTCTCAGTTGTACGAATTTCCTTAGCAATTCCATGCAAATCAATCAATTTGCTTTGAAATAACTGAGTGTGAAGGAATGCTGCAAATGGAGGCTCAGTAGCCTTGTTATTAACACTCAACCATGTACTGGAGCCTTGTGGGAAGCTTTTTGTCACACATTTGGTTTAGTCTCCTGTCCTTTCAGCAAAAAAGGCACGGAACAAAGGTGGGATATTCTTGTGTGTCTTTGATTAGCTTCATCCTTTATACAGATTCTTTAAACTTCTTTCCTGCTGTAGGTGTCTCCATGGATGTTTACCTTTTAAACAATGACCAGTTCAGATCAGGATGTGACAATCCATGGATGTTCTTTTGGAAATTATCTATGGGTTGGTTTGGTTTGTGTGTTTGGGTTTTTTTCCCCCTTTTCCTACTAACTCTTTGTCTAGAAAGCAGATTGCTTTGGAGAGGTTTTTTTGCTAGCTCAGGCTATTGTCAGTCATGTCTGCAATCTTACAGGAGGCTGGAGATATTGACTGTGCTGTCTAGACTTAAAAATAGGCATTGAAACTTTGCTGGGGCAAGACAAGGTGTTTTTTATGTAGAAACAGCTGCAAGACTTGCTGGAGAGGCCATCAATAGTCTTTGTATAAGAAAGGGATGTCTTTGAATGGTCAAATCTTGTCTTCAGCCTCACTTTTCTGATTGACAAGTTATAAACCACATGAACTGTGCATTCACTTTGTGGTTGAGACAGAATGAGCCTGAATATTTAACTGCTGTGTCCAAGCATCTTGCCATCTCCTTCTTTCCCTAGAGTTGCCTACTTACCCACCCATGGGCTGTGAAGATGCCTGTGTGTCACAAGGATGAAGTTTGAGCAGTTTAATAACTCCTATTCACTAGTTTTGGGCGCCCAGCTCTTGGAACTTCATGTGCAAAGAACAGATTTTCATGTCTGAAAATCATATTAATCAAGCAAAACAGGGGAGCACTTTTCCTGAAGGAAAAGCACACAAGAATCAATCAGCATTCTTTTAGTTGCGCATTGCACCACTCAGTGGTGGTGGTGGGCTGGAACTTCTGGGCCTCTGCATGTATGGGACTGTAGATGATACCAAGGATGAGTCCAGAAGTACAGATATTATCGAGGTCCTGTGGAGTCTGGGTCCATCTTGTCCAGGATCCACTAAGGATCCTGAGGAATGAACAGGCAAGCATAAAACTTGTTCTTGGGAATTTTATCTAGATCTCCCCTCACTGTGAGAGTAAGGACTGTTCACCAAGCAAAGCTGTAGGTATACATTGGTTTTCAGTTTTATAGTGATTATAAGATTGTACACCAAAGGTTCCCCTTCCCCTTTTACACAGATATCCTCCCTTATAAAACTGAGTTGTTCAGAACATGTTATTTGTTCTGTTAGTTACCTATCTTGGCTTTTTAATGTCTCTTTCAATAGCCTAGACCAGTAAGTTAAAAAGGATTAAAACAGAAATTAACTCAGTCTGGTTTTTTTTTAGATTTTGGAAAACGTGTTGGCATTTTCTAAAATCGGAATGGTCCGTCGGTTTTTTCAGCAAGCGTTTTCTTATTCCTAACTCCCATAAAATACAGGCAGATGGATTGTTCCCTGCCCTCTTTGAGGGTGGTGGGAGTCCTCCTTGCAGTTAAGCAGGGCTGAGGGTGAGTTCTTGCCCTTAGGGCAGGTCAGATTCCACTGTCCCCTGTCTCTCCAGACTGCAGCATCCCCTCTGGCAGGTCCAGCTCTTGTGACATCCGTATCATACCTTTGCAGAACGTTGCAGGTAGGTGTCCCTCCAACACATGGTTGCTCCAGGGATGTGCAGGTTTACAGAGTTTAAGAAAAAATAGCTTCCTTCAGTTGCAAAAATCATTACATTGATGTTCTTTAAGCATACCAACAAAAAGGTTAGACTGTGTGATCTTCTGTGTGTACTGCAAATGTATGGAACTAAGTTATTAATTTTGGAGTTTATAAAAGTTGTGGGGTTTTGTTTGGATTTTTATCTTGGTTGGTTGTTTTTTTTTTAAAGCATCCAGTCAGTGATCACAAATGTCTAGGCATGAGCTTTTATTCAGTAAGCACATGTATTGCATTCTTTGAGCTTAGAGCTTTGAAGTGTAGCTCTAAACTCCACTGAAAGCCAGCCATGATGCCTGAGACTGACAGTTTATTGGTATAAACAAATATGTTTAAATTTTATCAAGCACTGGGGGTGTGATCCTGTAACTCTAATGTAGGGAAGTGCTACTGAATACCAGCTTAGGCTCTGTATATTTTAATTTTCATCACTATCTCATTGTAAATTTGCATAGATTGATAGTAAATGTATATTTAACAACAATATTTTGTCACTAATTATGCCTATTCAGAAATGCAGTAATTTTCAGATTCCAGGAAAAGTGACTTGAAAAGTCACAAATGGAAAAGTCATGTAATTTCTACTCTGCAACTGTAGTAGATAGAAGGTAGCATCTCTGTAGAAGTTATGAATTCTGGTCAGGATCTATGCATTTCACATGACAGGTGTTGTATTTTAGTTTTGTTAAAATGTATTGATTTCTACAGAAAAAATCAGTGGTGAGTCTTGGTTGTGGGAAGTTTTCCTGGAGTTGTGCACCTCAGAATTGAAACAACCAAATTTTCAACCAGCAGTCCTGAGTCTTCTTCCCTGTTTAATATTTGTTTCTTAAACAGACCCACTTATTTCAGTGAAACTACTTGTTAAGTAAGGAATTATTATATGACAAGTGTTGAACAGTTGAAGCAAATCTGCAAAATGGGATGTATTTTTACGCTTAGTGGAAGTTGCATGAAGACTTAATTAACCTTTTACCTTAAGATGTCCTTTTCCATCCTTTGCTTAAATTTGGAGGCACCTTGATGGCTGAGGTAGTCCTTGATGTTTTCTGTGGGTTTCTCTGTCTTGGTTCTGCAAAGATTCTGAAAAGATCACAGAATCATAGCGTGGTTTGGGCTGGAAGGGACCTTAAAGATCATCTCATTCCAACCCCCCTGCCATGGGCAGGGACACCTTCCACTAGCCCAGGTTGGCCAGAGCTTCATCCAGCCTGGCCTTGGACACTTCCAGGGATGGGGCAGCCACAGCTTCTCTGGACAATGTGTACCAGGGCCTCACCACTCTAACAATAAAGAATTTCTTCCTAACATCCCATCTAACCCTGCCCTCTCTGTGTGAAGCCATTCCCCCTTGTCCTGTTGATCCTTGTATTATTGTAAATGTTAAGCCCTCATTCCTCTAAAAAAGCTTAATTTTAATGCCACCGTCAGTTACTTGAACCAGAATTAAATTAATGTGCATGTAGTTTTCATGTGTGACCTTATTTGATGAAGACAGATTGGGGAAAGGTGGCTAAGAAACCCTTTTGAGATAAGATCCTGTAAAAAGTAAGGATGTATATTTTTGGAAATGCTTCTTACCTAGATTGCACCCTAAAAATGAATTGACTTGAAAATGTTGCAAGAAACTTTGGGTTTTTTTGTTTCAGTCAGTGTGACTTAACTTTGAATTATTTTTGTGGATATTTGAAGCTGCTTTCTGTTTCTTTTTTTTCCCTTTTAGATACTAAAAAATACATGGGGGTATACAAAATATACTACCTGTATCCTAAAGAGGCATTTTTTTTTCTTAAGGAGAAAGTGAGGACTTCATTTCGTAGTGCTGTCATTCTGGCACCTTTCAAGAACATTATAATCTCTTGCAGTTTTAATTAAAAGGTAAAGTCATTGCTTTCCTAGTAAGTGCACCCTGCTGTATCATTCCAGAGTAAGGAGCCAATCTGCCTTGTCCAATACTGCTAATTTATTCTCTGTGAATTAAAATGCACATCTTTCTCTAGGAGCTATTTGATCTTTCAAACAGCTGATTTTAGTCAAACCATGCAACTACAGCATATGTCAGGTCTGAAAGATGAAGCAACATGGTAGTTGTAGCAGGTAAGCTACACATTTGCCATGCAGCTCAGTGCTGTCTGGTTAATGTTGTTTGGGAGTGAGAATAATGACATGCCAGGAAATACATCCTTGAACTGAAGCTGCACGTGTCTTGGGATGCAGTTCACAGTGCTGGGCATCCACTGGAAAAGCCCTCAGTGGTACAAAGCTGGGTTGTCTGCAGAGTGTGTCTGTCCCTCAGGAGCTCTGCAGTTTTCCTGAGCCAGTGTCCACTGACATCAGTGAGAGTCTTTTGGTGTCTTCTTCTGCCAATAATAAGCTCAGTGATTCTCACATTAAGTGTGTTGCCCATAACTGCCTCAAGAGATGCCTCTTTTTCCCTGTTGTTTCAAATATCCCACCTCCTTCGTGCTGTGTCTGGGTCTTTATCTCGTTGGGATATTCATTCCTCCTGTAGAAGGGACTAAAGATTCACCCCTGGCACAACAGGGGAGGCCTCACCCTCTGCTGAAGACCTCAGCATGGTGAAGTCTGCTACCATATCTCTCTGCAGAGGAGATGTGTCTGTGTGTCAGGGGACTCTTGTCCAGTGCTCTGTCCCTTTGGCACATCCCAGCTGAGCAAGAAGTTAGGCAGGGTTTTCTTCCAGCCCTTCTGGCTGCAAGTAGAGGTGCACAGTGACTGGGAGCACCAGTGAGACTGCTGCTAGAACAGGGTTTAGACCTAGGCTGGACCTGCCTTTTCTGTGGTCCCTGTGGGTCCTCTGTGACCAAGAAGTACCAGATTTCATCCAAGATTATTAGAAATGGCTGTGCAGTTTCTCAGCCTTGCATCCATGTCTGTTACCTGCACTTCTGTCTAGTTAACAATTTGAAACACCTTCTTGAGGCCGTGCTTTGATTAGCAGAGCTAATGAGGCAGTGGCTGCCTGGCAGACTGGAGCAATAATTTACACCAGCAGTTTACAAGAAAAGAAGGGTTACAAAAGGAAAACAAAGATTTAACCCTTAGGAAAGTTAACAGTGTTAGTCACAGATGTCTGCAGTGAAGCAGCTGCTGTTCAGTGCAGGGTATTGTCAGACCAAAGGGGAGGTCAGTCTGAGGGCTTCATTCTGTGGCATGAACCATTTCTCTTTCCCCCTTATTCTCTCCCTCATCCCAAGACCTGTGCATTAATGTGATTCCAGAGACCATTGCTCTTCCAGGAATCAATATCTGCCTTACAGATGTGACTCAGCTAGCAGGGTTGATTCCCAGGGTGCTTTTTACCCTCAAGGCTGGCATGCTGATGTGTGTGTTTTTCCCTTTGACTTATGTCCATGGCATGAAATCCATGCTGGACACTGCTGTGTGGTTTTGGGGATAGGCAAAAATCAACAGAAGCTGCAGAATGTCAGGAGAAGGTGAAATTTGGTGGAGTTTCACCATGGCTGGGCAGCAGTGAGTTTGTATATAAAAAAGGAGAGCTTGTGGCTATGTTGTGGCTAAGAGGCTTTTTTTTAGGCCAGACTCACTCAGGGGGTGGGTAGTAAATGTACATGCATTGCATATTGTAGTTTTTTTCTTTTGTTTTGCCTCATTACTTCTGAGGACTATAAAATATAGAAGTGATACCTCACCATGTGTCCTTAATGCCATGCATTAGGTTTCCTGTGAGCCTTACCTGAGGTCAGCTGGTTACTGAGCGATGAAAAATGGTTTAATGAGGACATAAAGTGTGATTCTTGGCCTGTTTATGGTAGGTTCTGAAGTCTTTATGAACAAATTCTGTAGGAAACCTGTAAAAATTAATACCTCTTTCACAAACAGAGCTGTAAGGCTTTAATGCTTCTGGCAAATAATATACAGCTCTAAAGAGTTTGAAATAAAATGTGTTCCTTTAGGTACTGAAGTGTTGTTATTATATGTCTTTAAAATGGCTGTAACTTTTCATGCAGAGAAATTAGATTGCACGGAGCTATGTAGCCAAACCAGCAAAGGCAAAGAAATGTAGAGCTAAAGCTGCCACTGGATTCTTAATTTTGCCCTTGCTGTGCACGTGATTCCCTGCAGGAGGATCCCAGGGGACTGGCGGTGTGGTGTGCTCGCAGATGGCACTGAAGCTTTCTTTAGGAAGCTTATGGTGGAGCAAGAGTGTGTTGGTCTCACTCAAATCCACAAAGCCACGGCCCTTTGGAGTCTTGCTGTTGTAGGTACTGCCTTAAAAGCTGGCTGAACTCACCTCCACTGACACAGGGGTTGAGACAAGGTCAGCTCTGCTGGAAACTCACTTTGGTGATGGTCGAAGTTTGGGACTTTCAGCGATGTGGCAGGTATCTCCTAGGGTGGTAGGGAGCTTGGAAACCAGCCTAAAGCTTCCCCAGCACGTTGGCAGTGTTCAGTTTTGCCTCACCAGGGCTGCACTTGGTAAAATGACATTCATGGGAAAAGTGAAATTCGTGAAATTCTTGGAGAGTGGCTGAGCAGGACTGGGAAGGCTTTGGGGTTTCAGTGGGTGGTGGGTGAAGGGGGAGGCCTGAAGGGCTGTGAGGGAAGGGGTTGACATGGAAAGAAGGGAATGGGTGTGTTGGTAGCACGTGCTGTCTGATCAGTGCCCTGGGTGCTGGTTTTGGCTGAAGTGCCTGGTGTCCTAATCAAAAGCATGCTCAGGTTTGATGACGTCAGAGAGTTGTCTCTATAACTTAATAGATACAGAGATCATTTGGGAATTACTTCATTTTTGCAAAACATTTGATTTCTCCTCCCCTCCTCCTTTTGTAAGCAAGATTGAATAATGTATTTGATTCTTATGGACAAGTTAATGAAAGTTTTTGGGGTACTGGATGCACGTATATTTTATCTTTTCTGGTCATTGAGTAACAGATTTCTTGAAAAAACCAATCAAGCCCTTTAGTGCCTGAAGGGAACCTACAAGGAAGATGGAGAGGGACTGTTTACTCCAAGGGCATGGAGTGACAGGACAAGGGGGAATGGCTTCACACTGACAGAGAGTAGGGTTAGATTGGATATTAGGAAGAAATTCTTTGTTGTGAGAGTGCTGAGGCACTGGTACAGATTGTCTGGAGACACTGTGGCTGCCCCATCCCTGGAAGTGTCCAGGTTGTTCCCTGGCATCTTGGGGAAGATGCTGCATTTCTGTGGAGCTGAGCATTTCTTGCTGTAAGGGGACCTGCCAGCCTTTGAGGCTTTCATTGCATATTCACCTCCAGCTCCTGCAGGGTTCTCTGCACTGTGTGTGAAACACCCAAAGTGCTGTGGGTCCTGGAGAGCAGACTGAGGATGCTCCATAGCAATGGGCTGGGAACAATTGGGAGGAAAGGCATGAATTGCCAGCTGCCTTTGACAGTTGTGTTTCTTACTGAATATGGTATTTTGTCACTTACCATCCACGCTGTATTGCATAGCAGATTGTTGTTTACTCTTATATTCTGCTTTTAGAATTTTTGCAACCAGTAAATGACTTATCAAGAAAATATGTTTATGTAGAAAATGAAGTGTCAAATTACCCACAGTTTCGATTACTTGGGTGGTTGTTATTTTTTTCCCATAATTGACTCCTCTGAAAAGCCTTTCTTCTCAGAGAGGCCGCTGTGTTGTCAATCGTGCCAAATTGTATGAGATGATGTGCCACAGTTTTGTGACAGAAACTGATACTCATTAGGAAGTTGTGATCACTGTAATAAAAAGTAATGAAAAGGAGATGCACAGTTGTCTATTCAAAGCCTGACAAGCATTCTCTTCTTTTCTCTTCTTTCAGTGTCTGTCAATCTGCATCTCCTTTAAATTACCACTTGTGCATAGAGATTTCACTCTTCCATTCACTAATCTTGTTGAGACTGTGCATTCAATAGGAGACATTTCTAATGGGCCCACTGCTTGTGGAAGGCTCTTGGCATCTGACTTGTAATGGCAGAGGGAGGAGCAGAGAAGAAGGGAAAATGGGAAAAAGATTCATGGAGATTGCCTCGTGTTCTTTTCCTGTGTTGGTCAGTCACAGCTCTGAGCACTTTGCCGCTGGGAGAAGTGGTTGGTTGCACACATTAGCACCTTACAGCGTTGCAAGGACTGTTCTCTCCCTGCCACGCTTCACAGACATTTATAAATGTTAGTACCTTGACCTCAAAGAAAACAGCAAAAGATGAGGGCAGCAGGTTAAGGGTGGCAGTACCATATGGAGGCACAGCTCAGGCTTCTCTTCACTTATCTCCAGCAAAGTGCACATAAAAGTAATCAGGGTTCACATCTACTTGCTCTCTCTCCTGATTTAGCTCCGCTAACTAGCCGAGGCAGTAAGTTAATTTTTCCTTGGTCATTGGTATTCAGGAAGCACTTTGGAGATGTGACTAAGATCACAGCTCCCTTATTTTAGTCATTGTGTGCATATGTGCTAAGAACTTAAATCTCTTTTACTGAGCCAGTGTATTTTGTCTGGCGTCGTTGCAGGCTTAGCTGACATAGACCCAGTGGCTTTTTAAGCCGCAGTGACCTTCCTGCATGCCTTCCCTCAGGGATGCACACCCTTCCCTGCTGGGATAACTGTGGTAAAGCAAGGCTGCTGCTGGCCCCTCGTGTTTGTGAGTGACAGATTTAAATCCATGCTTGACACGGGCTGGACTTCCAAGGCTGGGCAGATAACACCGAGCATCGCTGATTACAGGGGGATCTTTAGGAAGAGATGCTACTGCCCACTCTTTGTGTCTGTGAATGGTCCCCATGGCTCCTTTCACAGAGCAGGGCAGTTCCTGTCAGTGTTGAGACACATCAGCTCTATCACTGCCATCCATGGCTGTGCTGGGTGGCTGCTGGCTGCTCCTTAGAGATGGTTACGTTTCATCAGCGCCCTACCAAACGTAGTTGTTAAAATGCCTTTCCTGAAAAGAAACGCTGAATTGCTCCATTTGCTGTAGCATTTTAACTTTGGGAATGTTCTCTCCAAGCCTGCTCTGAATTAATTGAAAATTATAGTCAGCATGAGGCACTTAGTTAAAAAACTTTTCCAAGATGCCACCTTGTCTCGGTGCTGTTATTGACAGAAATAATTCAGTATTGAATCACCACCCATTTCAGCTGTAAATACTGAACTGGATTAAGCAGACTTTTCTCCCACTAAAATCCTTTCCTGTGCATTAATGAAATGCAATTTGAAATGGCAGGGATAACCAGCACCACCTTAATCCTCCTTTGCTTTCCCACCTCTGTCTGTTGAGATCAGTTGCATGAAGGTCGATAGTGAAGGAATGTTGTGGACAGAGGGTTTATCCTTATTACTGATGCTGTTGGGAAGCAGCTTCATAGCTGTGTCTGACTGGTTTGTACCACCTTTGACCACTGGTGTTCTGTGGGTAAGAGGAAAGGAAAGCAGTAATTTCATTTCTTTTTATTTCCTAGATGCTTTTTCTAGGCTCCAATATCTGCAGTTGTATCTGGTTTTTGAGAAGAATACCTTCTGGACTTGTCTTAGACCTAAGTGGTTTAATTATCATTAACCCCATTGACTGAAGTTGCTTTATAAAGAATTCCTGAGCTTTCCAAGTGTCCTCTATTTATATTTGCCTCTGCAAAACTGATTGAAAGGGATTTTGAAAAGATGATGTGAGAGATGATGATAACTTCTCAATTGAGGTGCAGGGCAGAGATATTACAGGCCATGATGCCCAACCTACAGGTCTTGTGGGCTCATCTGTCAGCATTAAGAATAGAATGAATTGAATGACATCATCTATTTCATGGTTTGAAGATGAAAAAGATGCAAAAAGTTGGTTTAACTGAAGTTACTTTAAGGGTTGAAGGCCCTCCATGTAGTACTGCAGCTTTTCACAGGGGCACTGAATGGTGGTCAATGCAAATTCCTGTTTAGCACACAGGGAGAATGGGGTTAGGGAATGGGAGAGTGATATATATCCATCCTGTGCTATTCCCAAAACTGTTTGATTTGATTTGAAAGGAAAACACCGTTTTCATTTTACATCAAGAATGATATTTGTAGTGATTTTATTTGCTCTGTGCTGGTGTAAGCAACTAGAACTTTCCGTGCCTGCCTAATGTGAGGATCCAGCCCATAGTTTGGCTCCTGGGTTTTTCTTCCCTGACATCATGCAAAGTCAGAGGTACATTTTTTTCCTCTCCTTTGTAGGGACTTGAAGTATTACTTTCAAAAGACCATTTCAGAGTGATTGCACACCAGACCAGATGCCGAATGGGACCTCAAACCTGACACTAATCTGCCTCATTCACTTTGAAAAAGCAAATTCTTTGTGTGTATTCCTTTTAAAGTCAGGGCTGAAGGCATCCTCTTTCCCTGCATGCAGTAGTGGAGCTCTATGGATTGCAGGAAGAAGGGCATAAGAGGAGGATATTGCTAACAAAATACAATCTAGCCTTGGCTTTTTACAGCAGATTATCTGGGAAGAGGGTCTCTTCAGTGGGAGTAAAGCTTGCATGGTGATTAAAGTGTACTAAAAGACAGACAAGAACTATTCAGGCTTCTCTCAGCAAAGCTGCATTTCCCCCAATCTTTTCTTTGCCTTTAGTGCAGCCTAGGTCTTGGCACTCTTCCTGTGAAGAGATGCTGTCATTCCCTTCCTTCCCTCCATTCATTCCTATCTGTGCTTTGCAAGAAAGGAAACCAATTCATGTAGGTAGGTAGCATGATATTCTCATTCTTTCTTCTCCCCACCTTCGCTAGAAGGTAATTGATTCCCTAAGATGCTTTTCCCTTCAAAATTCACTGTAAGGACCAGTATAATCTTTGGGAACAGATGGTATTTCTTGGTAGATTTTGCTGAACGGGCATCAGCGATTGGTACCATTGCAACTGGAGTGGATAAAAGTTTTGCCACGAGTGTAACATCATTTTTTCCCTCATGAAGGGCACTGTGATTACAGATACTGGTTTGACCTTCAAGCTTGGCATTTTCCTGGGACTTTTTTGAAGGGGGGATGTCTGGCTGGTGGTGTCAGCTGGCTTTGGGTTGTGGCCTGTCATTTGAACCACGTACAGAGATTGATCAGACTGGCACAGCCTCACCCCTTTACTCTCTTTTAATGTGTCACAAAAGATGCCTGGGTGGTCTCCTTCCAGCTTCTGCAGTGCCAAAGGCAACCTGGCTGTCAAGCACATGTATTATGTTCAGTCAGGATAGACATCAGTGGGAGCAGCCATGGAAAATGAACTCCTCCCATGTGTTTACAAATTGCAGCAATGAGATGGCATTAATAAAATACCAATAAAAGTTTTCTAACGATAAACAGAGACAGGTACTAGAATTGCTTGCCTAGGAATGCTGTATAATATTGGATATGCAACACTTAGTTTCCAAATATTCTTAAAAACAGCTTAAACAAACCTCTTTAAGAAATTATTTTAAATGTAGATAATATACCTTCAGGCAAAGGAATGGGTGAGATTTCTTGAGCTCTACTTTCTGCCATTTATTGAACATGTTAACAGAACTCAGGAAATATTTTGGCATATTTACCATCTGTTGACCTGTATGAAATGATGCCTTGGAAAATCAGGGTAGAATATTTCTGCCTAAACCATTGGGTAACATGAATGGATTCCTTCTCCTGAGTTTGATCAGGAGTTGAGGGTTTCTTTTTCAGTGTGCCTGTTGAGACTGGAAAGGGCTTTGACAACAGGGCTGTGTGATATATAGCTTTACTCACAGCAAATATGTCTGTGTTTTTGTTTAATGTACAGGAAACAACGTCATGAGGACCATCCACGGGGTAGGAGAGATGATGACCCAAATGGTGCTGAGCAGAGGGTCTGTGTTTCCCATCAGCACCCCTGACATACAGCCCAGCATCCACCCCAGCAAGCAGGCCAGCACTGCAGACAGTGAAGATGTGATCGTCATGGACACCAAACTGAAAATCATCGAGATTTTGCAGGTAATAAGGATGGGTGGAATACTGCACAGCAGTCATTCCTTTACTCACACAGTGGCAAGTCCTGTTACCCACATCCTGATTGTTCACTGGGCTGCTCATTGTAAAAATAACTCTTTGATATGAGGAGGAACACTCCTCTGTGTGAACAACTGTGCAGTTGTGGTCCTCACCCTGTTGTAGCTACTTCACTTTTGAAGGAGCAGGACGCTGTAGAAACTTCACTGTAACTGTGAAATCACAGAATTTGCTCTTTAATCTTCCTCATTAGTGTTTGCTGAAGACAGCCTGTCTGTTTCCAGTTTCTTTAACGCTCATTTTACACCGGGGTGGATTCTTGATTTAACTGTTTGACCCCTCTGTTGCAGTAGGTGGATGGAGGGCAGAACTGGCCCCGGCCCCACTGAAGGTGTGCAAGGCTGTGCACTGCTGAGCTGCTTTTCAGGTTCCCACTGCTGGATGGAGAACAGTCTGGGGGCTGCTGTGATTTTCTCCCAGCTGACCTGACAAGCTGTATGACACTAGGCTGCCTCCTGAGATACAATTTTCACTTTGTGCTATTAATAAGTGAGGTGGCACATGTTTGCCCTGTGTACCAAATCCCAGTTTCCACAACACTTATGCCCTGAAGGAATGTTTCACTGTTTTCTGTAAATTCTCTGGATTTGTTGGTACCATTGTTACTTTTGAAGGATTCCATTTGCTCTGACTGCTCGTAAACGATTTAGATGACTGTAATTGTCATCTGAAAGGCTATCAATTGTTAGGATATCCTCAATACTGCATTCTTTGGTTCCAGGGCTCCTTTAGTTTAAAACTTACGGTGAAGGACAGAGTGTTAGGAAGTTATATGACCTAAATAACACCACTCGTGTATTGCTTCTCATTTTCATGTGTTTTTATGACTGATTTTCTCTCCTTACTGTCTTGCTTTACTGGTCAATGCCTAGGAGGAAGATTCCAGGACCTTTCCCTGTGCATTCCCTCAGAGAATCACATTCTGTCTTGTCCTTTCCTTTTTCACAGGACATTCGGTGCAAGAGCACCCAGGATTGGAGAGCACTTAATCCTAATTTGTTCCTTAATCTGAGGTTTGTTAGTTAAGGATTAGTCACGTGGTAATATTACTTCAGATAAGCAAGCTGTCATATGCTGGGTGAATCACAGTAAAGGTGCATATATGTGATCCTAGCTCACAAGAAATACAAAATAATTCAGTTTCATTTCATATGCGGTGAAGAAGGATTAATTTAAATCACGTTACATTTCATTACTGTGTTATTAGTCTCAAAGGCAAGTAAGAATATTTTAAATTTATTGTATTAACATGTATAGCAAGTACAATGGTGATTAAAGCTATTCTATTCCAAGAAATATTTCAGTTTATAGTAATTTAATTCTCAATATATCTTCCTATTGCTCTAAGTAAAGACTTCTTTACTTATGAGTTTCTATTCTGCCCTCAGCCAGAATTAAACAGATGGTCTGATAGACTTAGTTGACTGTGCATGGACTGGGGAAATTTTTATTTTTAAAAACCCTACTTGTACAATTCTAGGGCAACTTGGTCATGGAACCAAAATAGACAAATCCTGTTCCAGTGGGTCTGGGAAGCATGTTGGACTTTAGTTATGGATCAAAGAAACAGGTTGCCACCATTTGCTAAGTCACCTTTCAGATCACCTGTCGCCTCAGCCTTGGAAACTCAACACATGTCTTTCCTCCCCAGTGGCTGTAAAAGAAGTTAAATGATCTTAAAGGTGTTTGATTATGTGCTTGCATTTCCTGTGAGCATCTCTGTGTGTAAGTGTCAGTCCCTAAACTGGTACTAATGCTTCCAGCCTAGTTACTTTCCTCACTATTCCAATATAAAAGCAGCACTTCCAGCTCTGAATTAGGATTTTTCCTCTGTGAGTTGCCAGTTTCACAGCTGAGGAATAAAAGGGCATTTGTCAGGCACCTGAGAGGGTGAGCCTGAAACCTGTCATCTTTGCTCTTTATCCCACTCCACCTCTCACCTTCATGGGGCATTGGAAGTCCAGCTGAAATGTGAAATAATTGGTGTCAGCAAGGGTTTGGATGTTCTGATCTGGCTCTCAGGCAATGAGGACAGCGTGTTGGAATCTCTGCACACATCCAGGCTGCTTCTCACTATTCAGCAGCGCATAGGGTAGAGTTCAACATGTTTCAGGATGGTCAGAGTGAACAAAGAAGTCACAGAAAACTGAATGTAATGAATTATTTTTTCATGGTGGACATATTTGCTTAAATTAATTTTACTTTTTTTGTTTTCCTCGTAGTTTATTCTCAGTGTTAGGCTGGACTACAGAATATCCTACATGCTGTCTATCTATAAGAGAGAGTTTGGGGAAAACACTGAAAATGTTGATTGCTCTACAGCATCCCCACCTGACACACCAGGGACTGCCTCAGGTAAACGTGGATATTTTCTTGCAGTGCAAAATAATTCTGTGTAGGTGACACCAAACAATGAGCTTAACTACACCACAAAGGCACAGGCTGCTTCAAGTTGAAAAACTTGTGGAAAAATGCAAGTTTTAAGGAATTCCACAAGTATTGGTGGGCACATATATAATACAGGGGTACCGAAGTTTTAAGTAATAAGTTATGGTAAAGCTATTCTAAGTGTGGTAAATAATTTGGTTTATGCTAAATATTCTAAAGTTCCTGTATATGCTTCTTTGGGGTTGGCTCCTGTAATAAAAAGTGTAAAGGTATAATAGTCTGTTGTTTGTGGGTCACTGCTGGTGGCTAGCACAGCTCTTAGCACCACGTGGCTTTGGTTCATCACTACAATTCTCTTCCTCAGTAATAGTAATACACAATTTAACTGTGCCCCATGTCCTGTTTCTTCCCTGCTATTCCTGCAGACAGCATTTTGCCTAGCTGGGGAATGACTAGTCAGACCTTTACTTGACACCATCTGCTTTAAAGGGGAACAGAATTCCATTTTGCTCTGCAGATTAAACAGTTTTCTTTTTTTTTTTTTTTAATTTTTCTTTTGATTTTTTTTCCCCCCCAGCAATTGTTCCTGATATAGATGAAATTGCAGCTCAGGCTGAAACCATGTTTGCTGGCAGGTATATTCTCTGAAGTTTTACCTCTGTGTATACGTATCTTTTTTATTTCTCATGGACAATCTGTTTATTCTGTGCTTATTTTCATAGCCCTTTCTCTGCCTTTGCCTGCTCGTTATTGCATAAGCTGTGCTTGAACAGAAATGTGCCAGAAAAGACCTGGACTTTGAACAAACAAATAGCCCAGCTGGTCTGGGTGGCTGTGGGATTGGTTATGGCCACCCTCTTATTTGTAAGAGAGCTGGTACAAGTTTTTGCCACGTTCCCAAAGGCAGCTGGGGAATGCTGTACAGGTGTTTTGGACTAAAACACACTAATTATCTATTCATCTTATAATACCTCACACAGGTGCTAAACAAAGACTTTTTTCCTGGTGTGCCTTCTGGCTACAGCCCCAGATTTCTGGGATGAACAGGCTTGCTGTTGACCCTCAGCATTTCTCATAAACTCCATGACCTTTTGTCACTGCACTTTGTGTTCAAACTTATTTGGAAAGTTCTGTCAGCAGTGATCTCTTTCCTACGACTCCTCCAATCAGGAGTGGACCACTTGCCATGATCTTCTGGACCACCAGAGGCCTGTAGATCACAAGTTATGCTTGCAGAGTTTTGGAAGGGATTTCAGCTATGCTGTGAACAGGAAAAAAAAAAAAATCATGGAAAACACTCACACTGGAGAGTTATTACCATTATCACTATATTGGTTTAATTTTACGGGTATAATTATAATTATACCAGTAAAAATTAATTCCATTTAGACAGGGCCAGAGACTTTAAAGTTTTTCTTGGAGCTAGCGATAAGGATCCACAATATGGGCACTGTGATCTTTCCTCTCTCAGTCCCTCATGCATTCTCAATCTTTACCAGCACAAGCAATGCCTCCAGGCCTCTCCCTGAACTCCCAGAATGTAAAACAACACACAGCCCTTGGCATCTGCATCTTTAAAATGAACAGAGAGACCGAATGGTTTCTTGGAAACATTATTTCTGCTTTGATATGTTAAGTGAAAATCTGCTTTCTGCCGTTCCAAATTATGAATATGATTCCAGAAATATGATGCTTTTGGCAATTCTTGCTATTTTTGATCTTATTTTTTCTTAAATTAAATTTTAATAGCAGCTGAAAAGTGAAGGAGTGAAAAGGAAAGGGTCAAATTAATCTCTGATGAAATGCAGTTTACTTCATTTAATTTGGATTGGGGATGAGCCTGGCTCAACTTATCCAAGACATAAATGAATGTTTTTGCAACATAGATTTTAATCACAATATTGGACACATTTCATAGATACTTAACTTTAGTTCCATAGTGTCCATTCTGCTACAAGGTTGCTGCAACAGCACATAGCTGTAGGATAAAAGTCCTTATAAAACATGTTACACTGATATTTATAGTTTCCCTCCTGCAGTGCATTTGATGTGATTTTAGGAGCTCTGTCAAGCGAAGACTGTGTGTACCTGCATATTTATGTCAAAAGCTTGTATGTTTTCTCATTTACTTCATTTGGTCCTTTTCCCCCCACCCTGCAGAAAGGAGAAGAATGCAGTTCAGCTGGATGATGAAGGGGGCAGAACTTTTTTACGGGTCCTCATCCACCTCATCATGCACGACTACCCCCCGCTGCTCTCGGGGGCTCTGCACCTGCTCTTCAAGCACTTCAGCCAGAGAGCAGAAGTTCTGCAAGCATTTAAGCAGGTATGGACATAACCCAGCGTTATCCCTGGAAATGGAACGCAGGGGGTAGCTCTGCTGCTTCAGTTGCTGTTCGTTGCACGACAGTGTTATTTCCTTAGAGGTCTGGTATCAGCACGCTGCTTTGGCCATGTGTGCTGGTGAATATTTTAGGTGTGCGCCCAGAAATAGTTATTTCTGGCGTTGCATCCATCAGGGAAAAGGCAGGTCCGTGGTGAGCGTCTCTGTGATCCCTCAGGGCCAGCAGGCGCCTCATGTTTGGCAAGCAGTGTCCCCGTGCCAGCTGTCAGACCTTCCTGTCCCCAGGGCCACTCGGGCCGGGCAGAAAGCTCCTTTGTTATTCCTGCGCTGGTTTTGGTCCTAATTCAGGTGTCTTCGCGCGGCGCTCCCCTGCCTGATACAGATCTGCCCGAGCAGCAGGAAGGCAGGAACAGAGCCCAGCCTGTTCCCAGCTTTTATTCCTTCCCTTTGATAAGGCTGCATGTGCAGGCTCCATGTGTCGCTGGATTAGGATGGGGAGATCTGATGTCATGGGGCTGCATGACAGAGACGCCTCTGTTACGTAACCCTTTATAGCATATGTTGATAAGACCATCTGATGCTTATTTCAGGAGCTTGATAGCGTGTTGGCTCATCCTTATGTAACAGGGGAGGTTCCTCTCCTGTAAAAACAGATGAGTGATAAAGACCTGAAAAGCTTTTGTTTAGTGTTTTTGTTGTAGCATAATGGCCTCCCACCAGGTATTTAAAGTTAGGCTGTGCTGGTTGGTTGCATAAATAGCTGTTATTCCCAGGTAGGCAAGGACCGAGCTGCTTAACATGTTTTTGTAGAGGATGGAAAAGGCTAATGGAGAAATAAACAAAAAAGGCTGTAGAGAACATGGAATAAGAATGTCTGCAGAGGAGCAGCGTTCGTAAATTCTGTAAAATAACAAGGTTCTGCCAAGCCAAGAGAGGTGATTTTGATGAAAATTTTATATTATAAAATAGTGGATATTTGCCTGGATGTAATGTGGTTTTAAAAAGAACCTATCAGTGTTGTCAGTGACCTTAATCTTTTACATAAGTATGATTTCTTAATAGTTTATTAATTGACTATAAAGATTGTTGTTAGTTTTTTGGGATATTATCTTCATTAATGATCTTGGAAGAACGGAGAGCATTACAAAGAAAGAGAATGTGTAGGTCATGCTAAATCAAGAACTACACATAACAGTGAAAAAACACAGATAATTTGAACAGTACAAAAAAAAGGAAAAAATGAGATTAATCTTAACCACTCAGATGATGAGAAATTACATGAACCTGAAAGTCAATTTTTCAGCTATATTCAGAGAAGTTTGTTTGGCCTAACAGTGTTAAAATCTGTTATTTTTCAGTATTTGATTATGGTAGTGCAGCTGATCATTAAAGTTGCTGGCCATTCTGACTTTGGATGCCCTGATTCTTTGTCATATCATCCTTTTTTTTTCTTTTTCTTCTGAAGTACAGTGCTAAAGCATTAGCTGTTTCTAACTATGGCTTCGATAGTGTGTAACTGTATTGTTTTAATACCATGAGGATCACAATCAGTGCATCAGAGCTCACTCTGCATAGAACTCAAGAGCTTGTAAATCTGCTTGTGCTGAAAATGTTTTGCAGTGTATTAGAGAAGGTGAGAGGCTGTTGTGAACGTTGTAACCATCCTGTTTTGGGCAGCTACAGCCTCTGGCTCTGTTGAAGGCTTTTGATGAATGGGGGCTAAAAGCCTGTGTGTGCCACGTTTCAGTTTCGTGGGGAAGGTTGCATAAAGCACCTGAAGGGAAAGGTTGAGAGTGGGAACTGTCAAGCAAATTACCCAGCCACAAGTGCTGGTGCTGCTGCTGTAACAGCTTTACAATTGTCTCTGTTTCCAGGTTCAGTTGCTGGTGTCCAATCAAGACGTGGATAACTACAAGCAAATCAAGGCTGATCTTGATCAGCTACGCCTGACTGTAGAAAAATCAGAATTGTGGGTTGAGAAGAGCAGCAATTATGAGAGTGGAGAGGTGGGCGACAGTCAAACCAAAGGGGGAGAAGAGCCAATGGAGGTGGGTTTAAAGCCTTTGCTGTTAGAATTGTTTCAATATTGATTGGTAGTTTAATGAACAACTGCAGAATTGTGGTCTGGTTAAGTGCAGTGGCAGAGTGAGAACGTGCAGTGTTCTGGCTGAGCTTTAGGAATAGGCAGAACAGGAAATAAAACCTCTTTTATCAAGGTGTTCAATATTCTGTGCTGCTGCTTTCAGTAAGTGCATTCTTGTGTCACAGAGCTGCCTTCCTTCCTGGGTGCAAGCCACAGTGAACAGCAGCACTCCAGGGCCTGGGAAGCAATCCAGGAATCACGTGTTCCAGCTGGATTGACTTGCTGGAAGAAGGAAGGAGTAGACAGTGTCCTGCAACTAAGGGAGAGGAGCACAATCAAACTCATGTTTTCAGGCATCACAATTCTGAGAGATTCACCTCTTCACCAAACATGAGACTGACCTAAGAATGTTGAGATTTTGTAGGTGTACTAACGTTTTAGTTTCTTTGGCCCTTGTCATAGCACTTTCTCAGGATATACTGTGATTTAAGAAACTGTAGAACTTGAATCTAGGACCATGAAGGCCTGATTTTTTTTTTCTTTTTTAGATTTCATTGTTTGGGTTTTTTTTTTTAATTTTGCTTTTCAGTGAAAACTGAGGTCATCATGTAATCATTTAGCTCCAGCACGAGCTTTTAAGAAAACACAAAGTGTTGCTATAATTGAGGTTTGTGGGATAACAGTAGACAGAGCAGGCCTTCCCACCAATATTTATTCCCTCTTTTCCATTTTCATCAGAGGAAGTGGGGAGAGATGAACAACTGTGATTTCTGACACATCATTTTCCTTCTTCTCTCCCATGGTAGGCTCTTCCCTGGTGTCAAGGAAAATGGCTAAGGAAGCCACCAGGGGAAGCTTAGGAGAAAGCCAAGTAGAGATTGATTATACAGTGTTGTGAAGGCCACACACTTCTAGAAAAATGTGGAGCCCTTTAGAAGAGAGAGGATGTTTGCAAATATCTGTGACATACATGTGGCCTTTTAGATGGGAAAGCAGATTTTTGGTGCCTTTATACAGGGGAAAATCCAGCTTTTCAAGGAAGAATCCCAACTTCTTGCAGCAGTGTAGGTCCTGCTCTTTTTTTGATCCAGCTTAGCTGAGTTTAGTGGTGTCAGAACTTGGGAGAAATCTGGGCTTTGAGCTTAAGTATGTGGTATTTCCTACTTTCCTTCCTCAAGCACAGCTCTAGTAGGAAAGAAAATGTTCCTTTCTGTATTTAATGAATGGGAAAGGTAATGAGGAAACAGGATGCAGAACTGCAGCAGGATTACAAAGTTTTTTTAGCTATAATACATTTTAAAAGTGTAGAAAGATCCCTTTTATTCCTACGGATAGGCCCAATAACAAAAAAACTCCAGGAAGAGGGGGCAAAACAATGTGGGCGCCTCTCAATGGGATATTTTCAGTGGTTTTTTTTTTTTTCCCCCATGAGGCATCTGTGGGTCTGTGTGGATTAGCAGAGCTTCAGTAGATGCACGATGTTATCTCTGGCGGATCGCAGAGATTATTGTATCAGAGCAGCGATTCGTAATCTGCCGCTTGGATCAGCTGCTGCTAATTCCCCGAGAGCTGCACCACCGTACAACGGCTCGGAATGTTGTCCATCTCTTTCCCCCCCCCGCTAAATTATTCTGTAACAGTCAGGAAATGTTTTTTACCTGGCAAAAAAGTAACGTTAGATAGTCAGTACTCTCTGTGAGGTCTGAAGTCAGGTGTAGGAGGTGTGATGCCGGTCATAAGCTGCAGTGTGTGAAGCAGGTGGCTAGCTTTAAGCAGGCAGAAATCCCATGAGATCCATGCTTTCTTGGAATGGATACTGGGTGTTCAGTGCTGAGCTGGATGAACCTCCTAGGTCTTCAGGGAATATGCTTCATTTGCCTGTGCTTAATTTTCCCCAAACAACATTAAATTGTGCACAAGGGATTAAATGACGTTCCAGAACACTCTTATGTTAAGCCCAAGTTTCTGTTGTCACTGAAGCATGTTGAAAGATGTTCATAAGAGCTTAAAAACAGCAAATTTTTTTTTGCCTTTAGGCTTCTGAGTCTTCCTGGGTAATTGTTTTCATTGTTTTCACCTTTCTATCATGACCTGTGGGGCTTTTTTTTTTTTTTAAAGTCATATGACTCCAGAAATGGGATCTGTAGAAAAAAGGCCTTGCTTTTATAGAAGTATCTAGAGTTCTCCACAGGGAAAATGGCAAATCTTACATCCATGCAGAACTATCTTGATAGGGACTGGAGATCAGAGTTGTGGGAAAGAGTACCTGGAGTTAGGTCAGACATAAATGAGACACCACATAGGGTTAGGAAGAAATGCTGAAATTGAGCTCACATAACAGCTGTGCTTGAGAAGGGAAAAGCAGATAAAGCCTGTTCACTTGGTTCTCTCTAGGAAGGGTGTTCTGGGTCTGTGTAGGTACCACAGATGGTGGAAAGTGATTTTTTATTGTCTTGTCCCTGGAGGATGCCTTGGTGGTGTAGCACCAGAAACACAGCTCTGAGGAGGAGGAACAGGCTCAGTGAAAGGACTCTCAGATGAAGCTGGAATTGAGTGCAGTGGCATTAATGGACTTCTTCATCTTTGCCATCTGCTGAGAAAGTTCAGCGAGGTTTGAAGTGGTGTAAACTTTCAGCATCCATAAGGGCCGCGTGTTCCCTTACTTCCCTTTTTTCCTGGTCTCTGGCACTTTGCTTCGGTTCTGGGAGTGTTTGAACAAACGTCGTGTAGGTTGAGGTTGTGAATTGAAGCTTAAGAGCGTGTCCCTCGTTCCCCTGGTGAGGAAATGCAGCCTGTGGAGGGCAGAGCTGTGCCCTGGGACCCCTGGCAAGTGCCTTGCACTGCTGTCCTGTGGTGGGGAACTGCTGGGGCTGAACGCTGGAATCTGGGCCTCCATTTCCAGCAAGAAAGGATCTAAGACTGATGCAGAGTGGTATCCCAGGAATTTTATGAATAGAGGACGTAGTCTGTTTCAGAAAATACCATTTCCTAAAGGTGGGGTACTCAGGTGAGAACCCTTCTCAGAGAGATCTCTGTGCCTCCCTGTCCCTATGGAAAAGTGTGACAGGGAATGTCTATCATGGGGCATAACGAGGCAAGATTATGAGTGGCTCCAGTATCCCAGTGGTGTGATTATCTCCTGGTAACTACATCCCTGGCATACTCTTTGGGGTTCAATAAACAATTTTTTATTTTGTTAAGAGAAAGGACAGATTCAGCAGTTTAATGCTGATCAGTACATCCAGCTAAGACACATAGTTCCCACAGATTATAAAACTACTTTGATTGAGGAAGGATGCTGCTAAAACTAACAGGTAAATTAATCTTGGTTAACCCACAATCCCAGAACGGAGGGGGATGGTTAATTATAGCAAAAAGCCTGAAATATCTCCCAAAGTATTGATTCAAACAGCTAGAGAGACAGCAGCCTGCATACTAACAAACCTAAACAAATAAAATCCACGCTTGTTACATAGATCAGCACGGCTGAACAGCAGTGCTGACACTGTTATAAACAGCTCCCAGGGCCAAGTGGTGCAGCTGTTCTTACCTCACTGGAAATTAGGACCAGATGGGATTTATAGAACTCCTGAACTCCACCATCAGCTAAGAAAGTTCAGAGAGAGGTTTCAGGATGTATAAACATTCAGCTTGGCGTGCACATGTGTGTTTTAGTGTATTTCTCTTCTCTAAAACAGTAGGAAGTTTGAGGACACAATGAAACTCAGAAGTGCACCTGTTTCTTCTTTTTTTTTTTATGCTGTTGCCCTGGTTTACATCCTTGTGGTTACACTGAGTCAGTCTCGAGATCTGCTAGAGTTTTTCTTCGTGCTTAATAATTTCAGCATCCAATCTTTCAATTTTTTGTGTTTCCAGTTAAGAAAGGCTTACCACAGCTGACAGCAGGAAAAAAAACCCCAACACTGCCAGCATTCTTAGTGGCAGCATTTGTGTACATGTGTTTGGGTTGAGATGTGCATGGAAAGGTGCGTGGGTGTTGGCAGTTCCTTGCTGACTTGATTTCTCTTATTTATCATACCCAGCTGGGGCTTTCCAGGAGCCAAGGCCCAGAGCACACAGTGCCGTGACTTGATGTTGCAGTTTAACACACGGTTCCTGTTTGTTTTTAAATCTTTTCCTGCATCATCCAGAGATAAGGACAGAAGCATCCCCTTCGTGGGAGGAACACCTCTAATTTCCACATGCCACTTGCTCCTGTACTGTTGAGAACTCCACCCTACTTAACTGCAGAGGTTGTCTGAAGCTCTTTCTCCAGACTTTTTTAGTGTTCCCATACACAGATTTTGTAATCTTTCCAGCTGTATTACAGATTTTTGGAACGTGTGGTCACTACTGAAATACACTTTTGCTCCGTCTTCTCGTGGTATCTGAATTCCTTGGTGTGTCTGGTCTGCGATTTAGGGATGTGTTCTCTTTGAGAATGATCAGAAGCATGAAGACAGAGTAATTGCCTCAAATTACACTGAGGATTTGAAACAAAGGAAGGACTTGAATGTACATCTTTTCACTCACTGGACTGGTGGATAAAGAATAAACGAGTCTTTCTTTATTATCTGTGTTATATCAGTTCCTCATGGGCTGCTGTAATACTTCTTCACGTGCTGTTATTAAATACAATTAATTCATGTTGAGAAAATTGCAATAAATCTCCACTTGTCATGTGTTCTTTATTGCAGGAATCAAACATTTTGAGCCCAATACAGGATGGGACCAAAAAACCCCAGATAGACAGCATTAAAAGCAATAACTACAATATTGTTAAAGAGGTTGGTATATCTGCCAAGAAGCTTGCTTGACATACTTGTTTGACAAGTAGATTTAATAATTGCTTTGAAAGAAAGTATCTTTGTTTAGTTTTGTGTGACATGACCAGTTCTTTTCTTGCTTGCATGGTTATTTTTTACTTATTTTACTTTTTTAATTTTTATTTATAGATTTTGATTCGACTCAGCAAACTTTGTGTTCAAAATAAAAAATGTCGGAATCAGCAGCAGCGTTTATTGAAAAACATGGGCGCCCACTTGGTAGTCTTGGACCTTCTGCAGATCCCCTATGAAAAGGTTATTCTCTTAACTTTAGTGGTAAAGAACATGACCTCAATGAGGGCAAAGGCCTTGAGAAGCTCAAGAATGAATGTGAATATATTTTAAAAGCTGAATTCAGTCAGCTGTGGTACAAACATGAAGGGATGATGCCACTTCCTACCTTAAGGATAATGAGTTTGAGCTCAGTTTAAACATGGCTGCCTGCACAGTTTTATTTAAAATTTATTTATTTAATATTTAGTGCCTCAGGTACCTGGGTGTCACAGGACTGTCATTCCCGTGCCCATTCCTGCAACAGGCAAACCTTAGACCTTTCAAGGGCCAAATCTGAAATAACAACTTTGTTTCTGTGGTGGTTGTCTCTGACCTAGTTCCACTTGCCATTTTTTCACAAGACAATGTGATTTTGTACTGATTTAGTGGCATTGGGCATCCAAATGAATGATCTAGATAGGCTTTTGAAGAGCATATCTTTCTGGATCTTCAAGGAATCACTGAGAGGAGGTAAAACCTCTGCTGGCCTACATTTTCCTTAGTGTTAGGATATGGACCCTGGGTTCAGCTGTCATCAGTAAAATAGTGCTTGTCCATATGGGTGGCTCATGAAATCATGCTTAGAATGCTCCATGAGAGGAATATAAAATGGGCATGAAACTAGACGTGTATTTGTGTGGGAGTATGTGTATGAACACATGCACACCTACATCTGTTTCTATATGTAGCTGTGTAAAAGCCAAACCTTTGCCAAAGCTTAAAATTAAAGCAGCCTAGAGACTTTTTTATTTATTTTTTAAATCAAGCACCTTAGCACTTTTTAAAACTAGGAAATTATAACCATGCATGAGGAAATCTTACTTTGATTTTGTGCTCCTACCTGTGATTCCCTGTGGTCAAGCTAATTTCAGAGTAAGGTACAGCTGCTAATGGACTCTGAAGGGAATTCCATAAGTTGCTTTTGCCAGAGGGAGAATTCCTGCCCTATAAAGGCTCAGGAAAATTGGTTTGTTCCTGGCTGAATTGACATTGTGTGGTTTTAACAAGTATGTTTAGGTACAATCAGCTGATTTTGTTTGTCCTTTCTTCCTGCAGAGTGATGAAAAGATGAATGAAGTTATGAATCTAGCCCACACTTTTCTTCAGAATTTCTGTCGAGGAAATCCTCAGAATCAAGTTCTCCTCCACAAAAATCTCAATTTGTTCTTAACTCCAGGGGTAAGTATTTCGTTTGAAGTAGAATATGATAATCGGAATTAAATTTCGGCTTGCTGAAAAATTCCAGTGCTAAATAAATAATTTCACTACATTATGCCTCCCTTCCCTCTCCTCTCTTTCTTAGTGTTGCTCTTTATGCCATTGAGTTTAATGTTGCCATTTTAAAAGTGGAAAACAATATTACCTGTGGGGTTTACTGGAAGTACCTATGGATATGTGTCACATCGTTGTGTTGAACTTGACTCTGATCTTATCCATCCTGACTCACAGATGGACTGTAAAGTCAAGGTGGAAGGTGCTGTGACTGCTGTCATGAAGCTTGTGTCACAATAGAATCAGACCCATACATTTTTGTTGAGGGTGCTCCCATTTGATTCAACTAATCTAAAATCTGACCTTCTATTAAATCATTGTCTTCACAATACACCTTTTTATCACAATCCCTTCGTGCACATTTGTATGTGTGTTTATGGATATATAGCATGACACTTGCTCAGTGGATCTACTGTGCAAAACATGCTTTCATTAGGAGTTTAGTGAGGGTTAGGATTGAAGACCCTGTGTACATTAGGAACCATTTGCTCTGTTGTTTTTGTTTATGCTCTTTTGTGAAGTTAGTGAACAGTGCTGAGCTGTTCCACAGTCGGAATGGTGCCCAGATTTCATATCCAACACTGACACTTAGGTGCCAAGAATGGAGCCTGCTTGCACTTGTATTTCTGTTCTTTTGAAGTAGATTTCCTGATCATCCCAGTTTTTGTGCTTTTGTGCACACTGTGGAGCAAGCCTGGTGTGGATTCCTTTCCGATGGCACCAAACAGACACATGCACTCCAGGAGCACACCTGACCCTCACGAGCCTTCAGTCCAAGGGACCAGCCTAGGGCAAGTTTGAAGCAAAAGCCCCAAGAATGCACCAAGTGTGGGTGCTGGGTCCTGAGCAGCATCCCTTCCTGCTACAGATCTGCTCCTCTTGTTCACTGATACACAGCCTTAGGGTGCCCTGGAAGTTAATGTGGAAAGAGACATTCTGAGAGTAATCAGCTGCACGTGCAGTGATCTGCCTGCTGGAAATGCCTCCTCTGTCAGCCACAGAGAGAGCCAGAGCAGCCCATCATCTCATTTGGTGGCCTCAGTGCAAAGTTTGATGGTGAGTGGGATCAGTGTGGTCTCAGGCGTCTCGTATACCAAAGCCCCTATAGAGTGCTCTAGCAGTGTAGCGTGTGTGTGTGTCTTCACTTTCCACATAGACCCGGGTTTTGTTTATGTCCTTTTTAGGACCCTTCTGTACTCATAGGGAAGCGTGGAGAAATCCCATCATAACTGAAATCTGGGCCCCGAGGTCACTGCTTAGTGACTGTGCTGGAGCCCGTTGGATTTCTCCCGTTTCCCAATGAGCCTCCCTCTAGTCCAGAGTCCCGCCACTCTCCCAATCTCAAAACCGAACCCGCCCCGCTTCTGAGGCCGCTTTGATCTTTGATCTGCCTTAGCTGCTGGAGGCTGAGACCATGAGGCACATCTTCATGAACAACTACCTGCTGTGCAACGAGATCAGCGAGAGGGTGGTGCAGCACTTCGTGCACTGCATCGAGACCCACGGCCGGCACGTGGAGTACCTGCGCTTCCTGCAGACCATCGTCAAGGCAGACGGCAAGTACGTCAAGAAGTGCCAGGACATGGTCATGACAGAGGTGAGCAAAGGCTTCCCACGTTCATCACTGGGGTATTTTGAGGCTGCTTTTTTTCTGCTCTCGACGCCAGGGAGATAGAACGGCGCCCTCGCTTTGGAATTTTAAGCGGTATCGCAAATAATGAATATTTTAGCAGGCGTTTTTGGGAGTTTGATCTAATTTTGTAAGGCCATCTGTATAACTACTAGAAAGAAAACATGAGTGTTAGCATGGTGATACAGAGATGTCTATTTGTAGATAATGTAACATGGAAATCTCAGAGTTACATAAACCTTCATTTCCTGTGCTGTAATTTAGGATCGCTTTTGCCCACTCTTGTGGCATGGTTTTGCCATATAAGAGGCTCTTACCCTTATGGATTTGTCTAAATAGTGTTGTAGGCCATTTTTTTTTGCATGTAGCAATTCTAGATAGTAGTTTCTGCCTTTTTGTTGTTGTTGTTTTGCTTGGTTTTGTTTCACAGCATTTCTGTGAAAGTCAGTGGAGCTGCTGTAGCTTTAACTAGCTAGATTCAGAGTCTGACCCAGTAAATTCCACCAAGTGGTTTGTGGACAAATCTTTGTGCCAATAAATTTCCTAGGAAATTACCTAATTGACTTCTCTGCAATTAGGATTTGATATATAGTGAGCATGATAAATGAAGTCTTCAACTTGCAGACACTTGTGCATTTAACTGTAATTATGTTAACAGTTCCATGACATTAATAAGTGGGTAAAATTGAATATGGTGAAAAGTCCTGGTAGGATCAGAGTCCAAGGAATATTTCAATTTAATTTACAAAGTGCCTTTTTGTTGGTTGGTTGGTTGGTTTTTTTAAGAGACATCTTGAAAAGGAAATCACAGATAAGCTCTAGTTGTGGCATGAAAAAAACTAAACCCCACTGAAATTTTATTCCACAGCGAGAAGAGGAGAAGCTTCTAATTAAGAAAATAAAGCTTCAGCCTTCACGGATAACCTTTAATGGAATCCACCTCAACCTTTTCAATTTGACTGAAGTATTTTAACATGCAATATCAATGACAAGCCTTTGATTTACATAATTCAAACAGTTCTTCTGCCTTTGCGGTTTCAGATTTTTCCACTTCTACCAAAACTTCTCGTAGGTTTGTTTTTTCTCTCATGAAAAAAAATTATAAGATTTTTTTATCAATTTAAAAATATTTCGTTATTGACCTATAACAGCACAAACATAAATTGTCATATAACATTTTCAAGCCGACTCCATGATGAAAGTAGAAATGAATTTGGATGTGACATTCACACCATAAGTCCTGCAGGAGTTTGCTGGGGGGAGGGAGTAACCCTATTTTGATGCAAGAGGGTAAGATAATGATCTGTTTTTTAAAAAGTAGGAAATTACAGGTAACTAATTATGATTTCTTAGAAGAGGATGCTAATTGTGAAACTTGGATGGCACTTGAATGGCAATCCCATATAAAGGGAACAGTGTAGCCACATGGTTGAAACCAGAGTCAGGACAGTTTCTCAGTAAGCAACTGAGATGTTCTTTGTGACCTTAAACAAGTGCTGTAGCTTTTTCTCTGCCTCCAGATGGGGCACATAAACAATTTACCACAAGACAAGCTAGAATATGACTGTACAGCTTGCCTCAGCTACTCCCGTGTTTTCTTTCACCCACGGGAAGTATATTGTAGCTTATTCCTGTTTACTGGGAGTGAGGGATAAACCAATCCTATTTACATGTTCTAGAAGGTGCACACGAATGAGGGAGCACCATTTCAAGAGAGCACTGTCATAAAACACACTGAACATTCCCAGCCTGGCTCATTCACTTGTTCTCATCTCCTTGGTCTCCGTGTCTGCACTGATGTTTACTGACCTGAAATGTTCCTTAGGGCACTTTTTCTCATTACAAGGATGCTTTGAGGTTCCTGAAAGAAACGTGCCTATCAGTGCAAACACTATTACAGAAGGGAAAGCAGAATTTACTCTGAGCCAGATCAATGTGGCAGCAGAGTTTTCTATTACCTGTATTATTCTGGAGTAATATTTCTCAGAGCATCAACAGCTGTTCCAATACTGACCAGCCTTTATTATATTTCCATGGAGTTCTTAACTCATTGAAAATGTACTTTAGTGGAAGAAAATGCTGCTGGGTTGTTTTGTTCCAAGCTCTTGTCCCTTTAATTGTTTTTTCTCTGTACTGTGGATTGTCCAGAAAATGTCTGAAAAGTCACGGGTATAGAAATGTTTTAGAAACCCAAAGCTAAATGAGAAATAGGAATTGCAGGAAAAACTGAATTCACAATTCACTCCAGCCAAATGTCAAAGTAAAAACAAGCGAGAAAGGGGGAAAGCACAAACAGAAAAGCTGTGAATTCAAAATCTGAAATGTTGAAACCCTGGAGGATGTAATGAAACTCATTCCAGGAGACTAATTTTCATTCCTGTTCTTGCTGCTTTCCCATTTCTCAGCAGCTCCACCCATTTTTATGCCTACCCTTGACTTGAGTAAGCTGGGATTTCATGTCACGTATGGACTTGGATAGGTCAAGTGCCTAATTCACAAAATGTGTGACTGTTGAGCTGCCAGGGTGTGTTCTGTACTAGAAAGGGCTTGTGGGAGCTTAATTTCACCCACACTGAGAGTGCACTGTGCTTTAAAGGACAGTGCTGGAGAGAGGAGAGGACTCCTGTCCTATCCCAGCTCTGCTGGAGCTCCCACAGCAGCACAGGCAGTGGTTATATTCAGTGTTTGGGGGGTTCCAAACGGGGTTAGAGCAAAACCCTTCAGTGAAATGTGCTGAGATGGGGCTGCCAGCATCCAACCCCGCTCTGGAGCCTCTCGAGATGAGCAGTGCACTTGTAGCAGAATCAAATATTTATCACATGCACCGGTTCTCTGTTAAATGGAAGTGCTGACGTGACTCTGACAATGTCATGACCCACCTGCCAGACTTGCCCAGGGTGGGTCAAGCATGCTGAGCAAGGGCACGGAAAAGGTGGGCGCAATTCCGGGTGAGCCACGGGCTGCTTGTGTGAGGCAGCGTGCGAGATTTAATCTCTCTGCACCTCGAGTGCCTGTCTATAAAACAGGGATAATAATGCATCCTGGCCTCCCAGTGGGAGGTGAGGGTAATTAATTACCTTCAAACAAACACTGAGATGGTAGGAATAATAAGGATGGCTTTACTGTCTTAGGTAAAGACAGAGCTACACGGAAATGAAACCTCAAATTCACCTTGCATTAGCTCGCTCCTTGGTGAGTTGGTTGGCACTTCTGTAGATAAGAGCAGAAGTTTGCCTTGGATACTATTTTGACATGTGCACTTGGTAAACCACATCAGAGTAATTTCTGTTTGGTTGCTTTTTGTTCTTTGGTTTTTTTTTTTTTAGCTGGAGAGTCTTTGCATACCTAAAGATTAGAACTAAACAAGAAATTAAGAAAATTCGCAGAATCATTTAGGTCGGAGAAGAACCTTTAAAATCACCGAGCCCAAAATGACTCGCAGCGCAGGGTGCTCAGAGCTTTGTGATCTCTCTCTCTCTCTCCCAGCTGATAAACGGTGGAGAAGACGTGCTGATCTTCTACAACGACAGAGCGTCGTTCCCGGTGCTGCTGCAGATGATGTGCTCGGAGCGGGACCGCGCCGACGAGAGCGGCCCTTTGGCCTACCACGTCACCCTGGTGGAGCTGCTGGCGGCCTGCACAGAGGGGAAGAACGTGTACACGGAGATCAAGTGCAACTCCCTGCTGCCGCTGGATGACATAGTGAGGGTGGTGACCCACGATGACTGCATTCCCGAGGTACGATTCGCTGGGCGAGGAAGCAGGCGCAGCAATTTCAGGAGCTCCCGACGGTGTTTTGTTGTTTATGATGTACTGGCAAAGTTCAATGTTTGCACAGGAAACGGGAGGTGTTTCTTAAGGTGAATAAGTGAGAAAGGATAAGACAGTATTTTCTTCCACAGAAAATTCCTTGTCCCTTAGGCTTTGTTTGTCAGCTTTTCAGGCCAGACACCTTGTTTTGTTTTCTTGGGTTTGGCCAGACGCTATCAGAGTTTAATGCTGCTGTAACTTCTGGCTGTAGCTGTGAAGCCCCAGCTGACTGGCTGGTCAAGCCAACGTTTTGCCCCTGCCTGAATTTGTTGGAAATGATGGATGGAATTCCGTCCATGCTGAAGTCAGTGGGAGTTTGGGTCAAGTCTCATTTTATTAAACTCGATTGCAGTCCAGCAAATGTTTTTATTCACAGCATGTGAAGGCACAATTCTGCAGCTACCACCTGCCATGTTGAAGTAGCAGGGTGATACTGTCTGGTGGAAAAATGGGGCTCGTATCAACAGAATGGAGGCCTGTAGGAGTTAAGACTCCCTCTGTGCTGTGAAAAAGTGCCCTTGTGATCAACTGATTCTTTTACTAAAAAGAAATATGTTTGCTTTGGTTAAAAGTTCCTCTTAACATTAATTTCAACAGATGGTAATTAAAAAAAAAAGCCCAAACGAACGAAACCTAAAGGTCTGATCTGAGTTTTCTCCTGACTGCATTAAACATATGCAACTTGTCTCCTTTGTCTGTGACAAGAAATTTTCAGTGCATCTGCATATGTTTATATTTAATGTATACATTTTGGGCACTGGATGTCCATTTTTATGCTGTGCACATGCAGACTTAGAATGCCAGAGAGGAGGAGTGTGACTGCAGTCCTCCTCCTGAGCCTTGTGCTGCCATTGCTGCAGTCCCAGGGCTCCACAACCTTTCTCTGTCATTTAGATCCCAAATGCAAGTGCTGCATTAGGATTGTGGGAATGTAGGGACTGCGGTCCCAGCTCTGCTAAAGACTTTTTATTTTATATTTGGCAAGCCTGTCACAAGGCTTCAACCCACCTCAGTCAACTGGCAAGTGCAGGGGTGTCCTGCATTTTGAGAGCCCCTGGCTTTGGAGCCAGGCCTTGCTAGTCTTAATGACAGTTAAATATCAGAATTATTATTGGTTTTGTTTTGTGGGGGTTTTGTCCTTAGAGTAAGAATGCTTGAAAAACCTTTTCATTTTTCTTTTTTGTGATCTTTCAGTAAGCACATTAAGGCATGTGTTGCCCTGCTTCTCCTTAAACCTTCAGAACCAAACATATGCATTACTGTGGTTATGATTGTTTGTTAGTACTGGAAGGTTCTTCTTTACTGTTCAGTATTTTTGCAGATAGAAAACATCGCGTTAATTGTTTTTACTGTTCCATTTCACAGTGATTGTGTTTTCGCTGTTCCTGCAGGTGAAAATTGCCTATGTTAATTTTGTTAACCACTGTTACGTGGACACTGAAGTGGAAATGAAAGAAATCTATGCCAGTAACCATATTTGGAAGCTATTTGAGAACTTCCTTGTTGATATGGCAAGGGTAAGCTTCACGAGATGTTAAATATTACGGAATTGTCATGGGTGACAACTGAACTGGCAATAACTTTTTTTGGTGAACTTCTTTCACTTTGTTAACTATTTTTATTCAAGGTTGACAATATGGTAAGTGTGGTTGGTTGGTTTGTTTGTTTAACAAACAGTCATTTCTATGTTCTTTGTGTCACCATTTAATCTGCTAATTATTAGGAGCCTTATCTTTCTAAAAGGGCATCTTTTAGATTAGAAAAGCACATGCTTTTCTATTTTTCTTCCAGAAAAATAAAATGGGTCCATGCACAGGTTGAGATCCTGTGTACATCT
Organism: Ptilonorhynchus violaceus; assembly: GCA_013397565.1. NCBI lineage: Eukaryota > Metazoa > Chordata > Aves > Passeriformes > Ptilonorhynchidae > Ptilonorhynchus > Ptilonorhynchus violaceus. The sequence continues at coordinate 133,640 of VZRJ01006853.1, forward strand.
TTTAGGAACATGTGTTGCATGTCATTATGGTGGTGACTAAAAAAACCCCCACATCTGTAATCTCTCCTTTTACTCTGTTGTTATAGTGAGGATCAGGGATCAAGATCTTCTTCGGCTCCTGTTCCTTCTTTGATCTCAGTTTGCCTTTTATTCTCCTGTCACTGCATTCTCATTGCTGATGTGAAAGGCAGGGCTAGAGCTGTGGTCCCTCAGAATACTAATGCAAATACAAATTATAGCTGCAAGGTGGCAGGGCACAGTTAGTACTTGTAGGCCTGTGATTCCTGTGGTCCCCGGGGAGCTTCACGGTGTCAGCACTTGTTGACTTAAGTTTTAAGTTACAAACTCAATTAAGCTTCCTTTCTCAGGTATTTTGAAGGCAGAAAACAAGGGAAATCTTACGCCTTCCACAGGGATTAAATACAATAGTGGAGCCATGAGGGGAAGCTGATGTGATGTAATGATTACAGTTTACATTACAAATCCTTTTCTAGGAGGTTAATGCTCCTTGTCATTATAAATTAATACAATATTAATGCCAAGCAATGGTGTTGCTCTTTCTGCTCAAGAAGTAGAGCCACGTGTTTTTGGTTTTTTCCCAGTCTATGGTCCATTACATTTTATAATGTTTTAAGTTCTCACTGTGCTTGCATTCTTCATTTTGTTGAAATAAAGAAAAAAAGGTTAAAGAATCTCAGTTCAGTCCCACAGCGCACATTGACCCCAAAGTAATAGTTTGCCACAAAATAATTTCTGTGAGACCTATAGGGAGAAAATACCATGAATTCTGGCTAAAAGAAGACTGAGTGCAAAGACTTGTGCTGTACAATAGACACTGGGACCTGTTTGTTTCTCTGTGAAACAGAAAACTTTTAAATGGTTGGGGTTTTTTTTCTTTTGTGGGTTTTTTTTCCCCCCCCTGAGAGCAGGTTAAGGCAGCGATGTTTGTGCTCTCTTTTTTTGGTGGCAGCCATTTTTAGGAGTAATTAGTTCTCTGCAAACCCTGCTTTCTTGCTGTTTTGTCTCTGTGGTTGTGTTACACAGTGAAAGCCCTTCTGGACAAAACAACCTTCGCTGAAAATTAAGATAAGAAACATCCTTGGAGCGATATTCTGACTTTTAACCTTACTGGTTTTACCCCGAGAAGTGTTTTCTCCCGTTTAATTCCCTTTCTGGGTTGCCCTTTCCTGACGTGTCCTGACCCTGACTTTCCAAACAGACCATCCCTCCTCCCTGGCCCTCGAACGTGGCCAATTTTCTGTGCCCTTGGGCTAGAAGCAGACAAGTGGAAAGAGGGCTCTGTCCACGTTTCCTCTCACGAGCCTGGAGACAAACTGCACCGTGCTGACTGCTGGAGGGTTGTCCTGGTGCTGGTGACCACTGAGCTTGTTTTCACACACCCCTCTCATAAGAAAAATTAGCCTCCAGGTCTTCAGAGGTGAGGAGTGAGTGTGTGATTAATGCTGTATATTCAGTGCTCTTGGCACCGAATGGCAAAATGCAGGTTTATTTTGCTCTCCTGCAAGCATGTCAGAAGTGCCCTGGCCTGTCCTGCTCTCCAGCCAGGTCCCATGGATGGCCGTATTTTCCAGGTTATTGAGTGTATTTGTTCAGATTTGGTGTTCTGGGGCCCTGACAGAGCCCATGTGTTATAAATACATCAGCGTTCTGTAGCTATCAGGACAGTTAGAATGCTGTCAGCCTCATGAAAGATGTTACAATAGCTTTCAAAGCAGTTAGAAAAAGAGCCCTTTGATCCTCTGTGTTCCAGTGAGCTAAAAGGGATGCTTTTGCGTGGGGGAAGGGGAAATGCTTTTCTTTTAGCTGCTACAAATGCCTGTCAGTGGGTGAGTTTGTGAGCTTTGAGTCTGTTATTAGAGAGCACCAAGGTGAAAGACAGGGAGTGTTATCCTCAGGTTGGATTCCTTCTGTTTTATATATATAAAAATATATATTAAAAAAAAAAAAGTAACTGAATTTTTTTTTATCTGTTTCTGGATTGAGGAAGGAAATATTTAGTCCCCAACTGTCATTCTCCTTTCAACGACGTGATGCATTGCAAAGCAGGCATGAGGCAGGTTCCTCTATAAACTGGGTTTGCCAAAAGCTGTTTTGCTTTCAAAAGGCACCCTGTTTGTACAGCTTCTGCCAACCTACTTTCTCCTGTGTGTGACTTGCAGCGCTGTGCTGAGCAAAGTGGGTGCTGCTGAAGGAAAGGCTTCCCTTTCCTGCGTGTGGCCCAGCCTGGAAGTCAGCAGCTGTAGGCTGAGCGGGATTAAAGGAAGAGCCGGGATCTGACAACTGTAAAGTCATCCTGGCTTTCTCTGCAGAATTTTTGAAGCATTATTCATGTGAGTTTTGGTCCCAAAGCCTCTTAAGGGGTTTTTGAACACTGCTTTCTCAATCCTCATCTCCATTTCATGCATTTCAGGTTTTTTTTTTTTTCTTCCGCGGAGAAAGATCTTGCAGTCCCCAAAGGGAAGAGGGATAAGAACAAATGAGAGGATTTCCAAATTCCTTCTGTGCTGGGAATTTTTCAGACCGGTGTTGGAGCAGAGTGGCATCCCCACATACGGCTCTGCTTTTCAGGCAACCGAAGGGGAAAGCTTGAAAGTGCTTTGGAATTTAGTTTTGGTGATTTCTGGATTCACCATGCTAGCACTGCACAGCCCCCTGTCTTCTTGCTGGGATTGCACGTGCTGAGCCTCAGAGCCACTGATTCCAGCCAAAATTGGCATGCAGGTTAATTAAAAGCAAAAGAACTTCAAGATTTAGTTCTATGATCTCTTACATTTTTTCTTTTTTTTTTGAAACAAGTTCGATTATTAACTGAATTGTTTACCTTCATGAGGACTGGGGGTGGTGGTGGTGTCACACTTTTCCCAGAATGGAAGGGCTGAAGAGTTTGCTATTTCATTTTAGCCACTGTTGCTTCTCTGACCAAAACCTTTCCTTTCCTGGGGTGATAAAAAATGCGCCATGTGGAGGCATGACTGGTTTATCTGACACATTTTAGATAAGCAGACAAGCAAACTCCTCAAGATGCCTCATTTGTCTCAGCCTCAAGTTATCTTTGGTTATTCCTCTGCCTATTATATGACAATGCTTGTGTGTTAGTCCCAAAGTGCTTCTGTGCTCCCCCTGAGCTGCATCACCCCCTGAACACAGGTGCTTTTGGCTGTCACGTCAGTACGCTTCCTTAAAACATTCCTGGTGAAATTGCTGTCTCGTGGTGTCCAAGTGTGACAGTGGCAGTGTGTAATTAGAGAGAATCTCTGCCCTGTGTGAGATTCAGGGGCTGTGATTATCCTTCTGCTTCTGTCACCAACTTTTCTCTGTGACCTTAAGCAATTCACTCAGCTCCTCTGGACTCCAGCCCCCCGTCCCTGAAGAGATGTGGTGGTAAGTGTGTACCACTCGGGTTTGTGATTGGGTGTTAAATGCACAGATGGTAATGAAAAGGCTACCCCTGGAGTCTGTGTACAAAATAAATTCTGCTTTTTGCATAGATTCCCCAGAACACTGCAGTCGGCTTTGGCTTGCGTAGGTGAGAGAGAAAACAACTCTGCCTTCATTTCTTGTTAAACATGACTAGAACTGCTTATTTAAAGGCTGTTGAAGAGGTAGCATGACTACAGTCTGTACTCCTTATTTGTCCAGTCTTACCTTGCTCACCATTTTTGGCTCTCTGTAGACTCCTTTCAGTACTGTGTACACTGACATATGCAAAGTCAACATGACTCTATAGATGCTCTCAAGTGTTGAAAGGAAATAAAGGAAATACTGAAGGATGTAATCCACCCCAGTAATTTTTCCCTTTCTTTAAGTGTGACATCTTTACAAAGCAACAAACTTTTAGTGGCGTACCAAAGGGAGTCTTCAGGAACCTTTTGTACGAATCTTCCCACATCCTCCCACCATTTAATCATCCTTCTGTGCTCCAGAGTTGTCCTGGTATCATCCATTCCCTTCTTTCATTGTTTTAGCTTGGCTTTTGTATTTTCCCCCTGTGGCTTCCCTAGGCAGTGCTGCCTGTCTTACAGAACACTCCTAAAGGCTGTTGGTATTGAGTGTGCCCTTTCCTTTCTTTCCCTCCTTTTAAACATTTTTCCTGCAAATGAGCTGCACCTTTGTCACCCAATTGTGGTGATTAATTGTTGAGAGAAGCTAAACATTCTATGAAATCTTTCTAACCTCAGTTGTTTATGTCTCATCTGTCTCTAAAGCATCTTCTAACCAGCCCTGCAATGGGAGGAAAGGTCCATTTTCTTCTTGAATCTGTCTAAATGTGTAAGTGGCATGCAGTGTGCTGATTTAGGGGGATCTTTTCTTCATGGTCTGGGAAAGAACAGGCAGCCAGCCAGAAAAAGCTGGTTCAGAAGAGAAGGGTATTCAAAAGACACCATAGACCTCTGAGAAGAAAGATAAGCTATCACAAATACAGCTTAAACTCTAACATAGTTATCTCTGATAGATTGTCTATAAAAATCTTTTGTTTTTACATTAAGAAGAAATACCAGATGTGTTGTACTAAATACAAAATAATGAAGCTTGCTCATTGGAAAGAACTAAATGTCGTTGTTTCCTCCTCCTTCCCTGCAGGTTTGTAACACAACCACGGATCGTAAACATGCAGACACCTCTCTGGAGAAATATGTCACTGAGCCTGTAATGAACATTGTGAGTGGCTTCTTCAATTCCCCCTTTTCAGATAACAGCACCAGCCTCCAGGTAAGGACAAGTGACACAGACAAATAAGTTATCCAGACTGTTAATGAGATACCTGCATAGGAATGCTGTCTCTTTTCATCCTCCTTTAATTTCTCTGTCCCCTCTCACACCATGGACTACCAGCTTAATTCCTCTTTAAAACACTTATTCTTCATTTTAATCACTTGCATCTCTAAACCAGTAGACTGCTCAGCTTCTGGCTCTTGTGAATTCACTAAAGAGGGGATCCTTGCAGAAAAAGGGCCTATCTGTATTTGTGGGAGAAAAATGCTGTGTCCTATGACAGAAGGCACATATGCCTGAGAACGGGGAAGACTCCCCTGTCCTTCTGGTCTGTACTGTGTTTGCTGCATATCAGTGGCAATCTGAGGAAAAATGGCATGATTTGGCCTTTTTAGAGGTGCAGCATTGATTTCTGCTCCTGCCAGTCCTACAGATCAAAGAGAATTTAATGGAGCTATAACTTGAGCCTACAAGCTAAAACCCCCTTGGTTTATGTTGTGTCAAACCCTGGGGCAGTCATGAGGAGATCCTTAAGGATTAAAATCCCATGTTTGTTTTTGTTTTCAGACACACCAGCCTGTTTTTATTCAGCTGCTGCAGTCTGCTTTCAGAATTTACAACTGTACCTGGCCCAACCCAACGCAGAAAGCCTCGGTGGAGTCGTGTATCAAGACTTTGGCTGAAGTGGGTAGGTGCCAGCTTTTACTTTGATTATTGCTCTTTGTGTTTAAAGATCAGACTTGAGGTTTAACAGTTTTTAATTTGACGTTACCAGCCTGAAATTGTGACAGTGGTGATTTCAGAAATCCCTCTTTCTGGGGCTAAATTCTTCCTTCTTTTACAACTCATTCAAATCTGTTCCACCAAATAGGGTTGTTAGGGTGAAACCTGCAGGTCAGAGGGATGAGCTTGCTAAGTGAGTGATGGTTGAACTTTCAACCATCAATTTTAATTCGATGGTTGAAACTTTTCATCATTTTAACTTTTTAATATCAAGCAAGTTACAGTATTAAATCACAATATAAGGTGTTCCTGTTCACGGCAGGGGGGTTAGAACAAGATGATCTTTAAGGTGCCTTTCAACCCAAACCATTCTATGATTCTATGAGAAAACCTGAGCATTTTAAGTCATGCTGGGCTACATTTGCTCAAGCTGTTGTAAAGAGTAATGCACAGCAATTGTGCATTGGAGAACACTCATCATTTTTCCCTTCAGTTCCTGACAGAACCATTAGATATTGTCCAGTCACAGTCCTGGGCTTCTTCAGGTTTTGTCCCATCAAGGAACTGGGGATGGAAGCCACAATTGTCCTGCTTCACTCCTCAGCTTCTCCTCTTACTCCTCACCATCAGGCCCACTCAGTTACTGCTGTTACTGTCAGCCTTGTCAGGGGAACGTTGCCTTAAACTGCTGCTGAGAGCAAATGTGGTCCTCAGGGCAGCTCCTAAGTTATGTGCTTTCAAACAAATTCAAATACATTGTTTTACAACTTCTTATCCTACAATAAAAAAAGTATTCTTCACCAGTACATAGCTAAGACTGGAAAAAGTTCATTAAGTTTCTGTAAATACAATTTTTAAGTGTTCTGCCATGACAGAATAAAGGATTATTCAATATAGTTTCTAAAAGTCAGTGATGCTGATTACTTGTAGAATAAGGTTCTGCTCAGTGTGAATGAAAGCTGAGTAGAGGCAGAGATACATAGAAACTGGCTAAATTCTGTTGTTGATACATTTATTAAGAATAAATGATAAATATACAATAATGATAAAACAATGAGAGGGTCCCTTAACCATCTGCAGCATTGTAACAATCTACTCTAAATTTAGATTTTTTTGGAATAGCTTTCCAGAAGTATCATTTAACATTTTAGCCAAAACATCTCATTAACTTTTTGTGTGAATGTGAATAAGCAGTTACCTAAAAATTTAGCAACCTTCAGTCGTTTTATTTGTTGTGCAAATTATTTAATTATGCATCCATCTGGCAAGAGAACTTTGGAAGTTGAAGACATTTTACTTCCTTTGTGCTACAGCTCCTAGAGTCTCACATACAGCTCCATCTCTACAAACCCTCGTTTGTGTGTTTAACACTTTTGTGTCCCTGCTCTCCTCTGGCAGTTCTGGAAACAGCCATCAATAAATTACTTCCTTTGGGAGTCTGGAGGAAAAGGGGAGAGAAGTAGGGCAGGTGAGACCATGTTTGAGACCGAGCATGCCCTCTGTGTGCTTGTAGACAGCTCGATGTCTTCATTTCTAAAATCAAATTCTACTGAATTAGAATCTCTGAGCTATAACAAGCTCAGAGAGGTCACTGTGTTAGCTCACCAGGATGAGGGGATTTGGACACACCTGAGCATGGGTTTATTTTCCATTTGCTGCAGCACACAGCTGATCATGGTACGAAAAATTCCCAGCAAATTGCAGCCATCCAGAGCTCCTGTGATTGCTGGATGAGTCAGGCCACTCTTTTTCTTCTCCCAAGGAGCATGTGCTAGGACAAGAAGAAACGGCCTCAAGTTGCACCAGGGGAAGTTTAGGTTGGGTACTAGGAAAAATTTCTTCATGGAAAAGGCTGTCAAGCCCTGGAACAAGCTGCCCTGGAAAGTGGTTGAGTCATCATCCCTGGAGGTATTTAAAAGCCGTGTGGATGTGGCACTTAGAGCCTTGGTGCAGTGGTGGACTTGGCACTGTTAGGTTACTGGCTGGACTCTATCTTAAAAAGTCTTTTCCAACCTAAGTGACTCTATGATTCTGTGGTGTTGGGACAGCCAAGCTGAACTCTCGTCCCCACAGCAGCTTGACAGGGAAGCCATGGCTCACCCCAGGGGATGGCAGATCCAGCCTCATGCCAGGTGTGCCAGCACGAGAAAGGGCTGGTGGTCTTTGGCTGATAGTCTTCTGTGTGCCTCTTGTTCCTGGGGGACCCAGGAATGGCTGATGTCTGGAATCTGTTTCAGATACATGACTTCATTCCCTGTTTGGGGAATTTTAATTTTTACTTCCACTGTAGTCCTTTCTTTCATTCTGTTTTATTTTTTCTGGGGATTGTTTACAGTTGTTTTTTTAATAAATAAGCTCTTGTGCTGTCCTGTGGGTCCAACCTCCTTCTCGCTACTCTGGCTCCCCACCCATGGGACCCCAGGCGTGCCTTGGGCACTCTGAGGCGTGGCAGAGGAGCTGAGCTGTCGCTGAAGGGCATCACCCCGTGTCCTCCCCTGGGACTTCCCTGCAGCAGGAACAGGGAGGCTGGGCATCCCCTGGGGGTGCCAGGGGCTGGCAGCCTCGGAGCAGCTCCCTGGGAACACATGCCAGCATCCACACTGCTGATCTCCTTGCCCATATCATAACAACTGCTTAAGGATTCATCCCTGAGAGCAATACCCAGCATGGTAAAATTTGTTGTGTTAGGCATTTGCCTCATGTTTTTATTTATTTTATTTTGATGGTGCAGAAAGGGAGAGTAAGGGAACAGGTGAGGGGGATTTCCCCAAAGAGCAAGTTAGCCAGAGAAGAAGAGGAAGCAGAGTTTTTGACAAACACCCCTGTGCAAAAGCCTTCCTGGCCAGTGGGGATTTTAACTGCTGGTGATACTCAGGAGTTTTTAGGCACGGTAGCAAATGTCTTGCCTGGGTTAATTGAGTAGACCTGCTCTTCTCTGTGGAAGTATTTGCAAAAACTGCCCCAGCTGGGGGTGCAGAGGCTTTTATGGTCAAGATCCTTCTGTGACTGCAAGGGTGTGCCTGGTGCCTTTCTCTGTCAGGTGTTCCACTGCCCAAAATGATGCTTTGCTTTGAGAAGCCAGAGCCATCTCCCATAATACAGACATGGCAGCCTCCTTGTGCTTCTTCTGCTGGCTGTGTATGTGGGCTAGGTCTGGATTTTGGCTAGGCATCTGTGAGCACCCTCCTGCCCTTTTTTGTCCTCTTCTGATTTGAGAGTCTGGCAGCTTTAATGTTAGAGCCTTCGTGCTTCACAGCAGGGTTTTAAAAAACCTCTAAAAAGATTTTGCCTGTATCAGAAAGAGTATTGGACAGATTTACAGCAGGGACCAAAGACTTCTGATGGAAAATAAGTGTAGTATTGAGTTGAAGGAACAAACATGATTTTTTTGTTGTTGTTGGTGTGTCATTGCCCTGGATTTACAAATGACTCTCAGGTGGAAGAAAGATCATACACTGATTTCCCAAGGTATCAAAGATCCATATCATGACACACTTTTAAAAGACCCATTTCAGAGCAAGTTTAAACAACTTACATTCTGCTCAGTGCTTACTAGTTTCTTGCTGGCAGGTGGATGCAAGCATTGCCTCAAGAGCTTAAGATCATTACATCTGCCTTCTGAGGAGCACTGTAAGAATGTGCATTATCTTCCAGGTCAACAAAAGGATGTGTTGCTGGAGCTTATTTCTTATAACCTTGGTACTTCAACTCCACCACCAGGGAAAAACTGCATCAGCTTTTCAAGCTTCACTTGCTGCTTTGTCTCCAGGCAGTTTCCTGCCTGCAGTCGAGCAGGAAGCAGAGAGGCTTGCTCCTCTTCTTCCTCTGGGGCTCCAGGAGGTTTGGAACACATGGATACCAATGTGCACCAGGTTTTTATTGCCCAGCAAACATTTGGCTGCTTGGCATGAATAGAAACACTTATGAAATAANGAATGAACACATACATATATCAATTTTGCTTTTCTCTGTTATTACATAGGACTGAGCTTTTTCTTGAAAATACAGTCCAAAAAATGAGTGACCAAAACAGCTCCAATCTCTCTGGTAAAATAGCAACAAATGAAAAATGTTTAAATGGTCCCCAGACCTTTGTGAAAACAGAGAAAATAAGACCTCTAACCATTTAATTTATTTTGAATTAATTCATTATCAAAGGACTTTCAGTTTGTACATTTTGTAATCTTTGCAAGGCTGAGAAGGGTGGAGGCCAGTCTCAAAGTTTGTGTTTTAAACCATCTACTGTCTTTCCATAAAGAGTGGGGAATATCACCTGTCCTCACAACTAAAGATTGTATATCTTAAATTGCATGTCCTAAATGGTGTTGGAGCAGGGTCTTTCTCCCAGGGCTGACCAGTCTTTCAGGACCCATGTGAAGAACTGTCTTTGCTTCTTAATTAAGCAGTGACTCCTGTATCTTCACCTCTGAGCATCAGTTTTCTGTAACAAGGGCAAATGTAGTTCTTATACTCTTGTCTCTGTAGTATCCATTAGTTTTCTGCCTTATGTTTTTAAAAATTGAATCTTCCCCCTGATGCTGTGTGTATCCCAAGGATGTAGTCTGTGCATGGCTGTGCTGTGACCACCAATAACGAAATAATTGGAATTTCCCAGATGAGTAAACAGTGCCAGATAGGAACCTGCACTTTGTTAGACTGTGTCTCTTGGCAGACCCTTTAAAAAAAAAAATCTGTTAGCAAGCCAAATTACATTAGTCATTATCAGATTATGCTCTGGGATGTTGTGCAGGAGAAGCAAAAGGAGAATTCTTGTTTCTATCCTACAAAATTTGAGGCAGGTCCTGTGAGATTGCTGTTTCCCAAGTTCAAAACTGGAACAGGTACAGAGGAGGCACTGCTGTGATGGTCAGGGAAAGGAGAACTCATTGCAAGAAGGGACTTGAGAAGCCCCACGTGTTTTGCCTAGCAAAACACAGCCCTCTGTTGTTGCTCTTTAAAAGCACTTAAGAAGATAAATAGTCACAGAGACGTTTAAGCTGAAGGACAGTGCTGACCCAAAACCAACTGGATGTAAATTACGCGAGGCTGTAAATAACCGAAATAAATTTAGGTTGTAAATCAGAGGATTGGAACCAACTTTAGAAGGATGTCCTTGGTCAATGGGCTGAGAGAAAAGAGAGGGAGGAGGGATGGCAGAGAAGCTGCCTTCATTTTAAATGGGCCTCAATAAATTTTTCCAAAGATATTAAAGAGCATGGGTTGTCTGTAACAGACAGCAGGTGGTCTGAAGGTGTGGTGAAGTCCTTTCTAGGCGAGTATTCATTCCCTAATTTCAGGTCACCAATACCTCTTTGTACAGAATCCAAAAAAAACTCTCCTGTGGTTCTTTTTGACCATGCTTTTATGCCCTCTAAAGCTCTTTACTTTTCCCTGAAAAACTACAAATAGGAAACATTAAACATAAAATCTAGGTCACATTTTATTGCTTCTTTGGAATTATTATGCATATTTTAATGTCCATATAGATGAATTTTCATATAACAATTTTTTTCAGTCCTGAAAACACGTTTATTTCACTTCCCATTTGAATTTTAAAATCTTTTCTCCATTTTATAAAAAGCTAGACCTTCATTTTCAATTTTTAGTTCAAATAAAATAATTATCCTGTTGTTACTTTTCTGACAGCAAGAAGAATACATTTCAGATGAAGCCCATATTTTATTCTATTTTAACTGTTTGTGTTTCCCTAATTGCAAGAAAAATTCAATGATGATCTTTTTACAGGCTGATAAATATTTTAGCATAGATTTTCTGTTGGAAAAAAACATCCAAGTGAAGGGTGCAAGACTGGCAGGTTTGTGTCTTGTCTACACAAAGCTTTTTATTTCCCTTAAAAAGTCTTGCTGTCGCTAGCATTAGTGTCTCTCCATCCAAATGCATTTGTTAAGCAGTCAGTAAATGATTAAGGAGCTGGAGGGACTGATTTATGGAACAAAATTAATTGAACTAAATATGCAGCGCTCTGTGACAACTGGGAAGTGTGGGAGAACACGATAGAGCTGTCTGCGACTACCAGGGGGTGTAAACTGTGAGCAGAGTACAGGAGTCACAGCCAGCTGCAGCTCTGGCTTTTTCCTGGCCCAGACTGCCCATCACACTCCTCCTCCAGGTGCTTTTAGGGATGAAATGCCTGCATGTCCCCCTGCAAACCCTCCCCAGGGATGTTTAGGGTTAATTAGCTGTGAAGCCACTACATGCTGTTGTATTTTGTATATACTACAAAAAGCTAATGGAGTGAAATCTAAAATTAGGGAGCAGGAGGTGGAAATAGCGAGAACAGCAAGGTTCCTTATGGCAAGATAGATGATTCTGAAGAAAGGGCTTCCAAGGAAATATTACAGGCAAGGGCCACTTCCTGGAAATCCTCAGCCCTAAATGGATCCTCAGGCTCGGGCAGCGGCACAGTGAAAGGCTGGTGCTTCAGGAGGCATTCCTGAAACAGGTCCAATTGCTGTGCTTCTGTGCAGGGACCTGCATGCAGGTAATTTAACCAAATAACACTGCCCATTTCAGCCTCTCTGAGCAGCTGGACTGCGCTCCTGGGACTTCGCTGGAGTCTCACTCGCCCCTCGAGAGCAGCTTGATTTTTAGCCGCTTGATTCTTGACGTTCATGCTGCCCTTTTCTTGTGAGTCCCCATCTCCAAGTACTTTTTCATTGTTTAAACAGTGAGGGGGAGCAAAGCTGCTGCTGCACTGGATGCCCACAGGAGCATCCAGCACAGAGCAGAACATTCTGCCCTGACCCAGCTGAATTTGCAGCATTTGTGGGTTTTTTTTTACCATTTCAGTGGGTCCCGTTTGCTTGCTCGTCCTGGCTCGACTGTGGCTCTTGCTGATGGATAACTGGGAGAAGCACATTGGGAGTTAGTAGTTGAAAGGATTTCCCAGCAAATCCCATCTCCTCTGACACTGATAAAGCAGTGCTGTGTATTCAGGTGCCCTGGGTGGGAACTGGGCACTGTATAAACCTGAGACATGCCCTCCACTGCAGGGCAGAATTCACCTTTGCTGGGGGCATCACAGAATCACACAATATTCCTAGTTGGAAGGGACCCACAAGGATCATCGAGTCCATCCTAGGCAGTATCCTGCTGGACTCTTATGTACAGCCAGCCACGTAGCTTTTTGCCAAGTTCACCAGTCAGATGAAAGACAGAATTTTACCCTCTCTTGGCTCCTTTGTCTACCAGCTCTAACTGTACTTTGCAAGTTTGAGTGCTGTCCAAAAGTATTTCTAAGTGGAACAAAAATAAACATGCTTTTAAATATTTGATGTTGCTACTTTAAGGGAGATTGACACATTTTGAAGAGGAAAGCAGCCTACAACACCTAAATTAAAAATAAATATTTATGTTCACATTTGTTCATCAGCTTTCCAAAATGTAAAAATATGTTTCATGTTGTTTTAAATAATGAAATGTGAAACAAATGAAAGATAAACTTTCTACAAGCTGCAAAGAAATAAGAAGACAAAGGCTTTGTTTATAGCTTAGACTTCAACCATGCCCTTTGACAACCAATACAAATCTTAATTACAAATGGAATTATACATGTAAGAACTGCTCAAAACAAAGGAGTATTTTTTTTCACTCTCTGGTTTTCTTTGTGATAGTTTTAATTAGCTGCAGCTCTTTGAACAATCATAGTCCTTGACTGCTCCTCAGACACTGATGGAAGTTGTTAACTTCAAATGGCATCTACAGGACTGCAGAAGTCTGGCTTTTCCTCTGAACAGTGTGCTCCCCATTGCTAAATTTATTCTTCAATATATCAGGACTCTGCATACATTCCACATAATTGAGAAGTGAGCATTGTCCAGTAACATTCCAGTGATTGACATTAGGACACAATAAATTGGATTAATAGGCTGCAGCACCCTACTCACACTGGCAGAACTTTAATGGACTTCTGGAGTAAAGCAGGCAGCAACAGGGCAAATGTGTTTTGAAAAATAGCCCAGTCAAATTATATGGAAAAACAACCATTAGAAATAATGGCCAGCCAAACATGGCATTTTCCACATGTTAATCAGGAACCTGCCTTCAAAACAAATGGAGAGTGGAAAGGAAAAGTCAATTTGTGTCTTCCCAGCTTGACCTAAAATTTTATTTTTTTTTTTTCCAATTCCCTGTGGCACACCATTTAAAAGAAAGTGCCTAGCAGAGATGGAATCAGAGATCTCTCTTCCACCCCAGTGGGCCAGCCTGATCCAGAGGGGCAAGCCCCAGTCCTGCATCAGGACACAACCCTGCAGTGGGAAGAGAGGAGGGCGCCCCGAACCTGCGGGATCCTTTCAGGGATGAGAGTGCCCCTGGCAGAGCACCCTCGCCACAGCCTCCGAGCTCGGGGGCTGAGGTGCCACAGCCAGATTTAGGTTCCTCATAAAAGCTGTCATTCCAATGTAGTACCGAGGGGAAGAGAAAGTTTGTGCCTGGGCTCTGTGACTCACCGTGCTTGGCAGCGCTGCAGCCTCCATCCATCAGAGCTGAGCGCTGCCTCTGCCCGCACGTCCTCCCGGGGCTGTGGTGCCTGGGCTGCTTGGGAAAGAAGGGCATCTGCTGACTTCACAGCTTCGGGATGTAAAGTTGTGTGTGTTGTAGAGCCGGGAGGGAGGGGTGGAATATTTTTGATGCCTTCCCCCGCCGTGGAAAGCGGGTTCGTGCGGAGTGGTGGGGAAATGTCCTCAGAGAAGAGTTGTGCAGAACTGCAGTTTGGGCTCGTGCTTTTTTTAAAATTCACCTTGTTTCAGTAAGGAAAACCAAAATATTAGTTATTGTTACAAATGGATTAGAACTGCTTCTCCATTTTACTTCTAAGATTTTATTAAACATAAACTGTGCCATGGAAATGAAGTGAAATGACAGAATACAGAGCCTGATCACTGGAACACGACCTAATCTTTCAGAGATATTGCTGTATTAATCATAGAATCAAAGAATGGTTTGGATTTAAAAGAACAGTTCCAACCCCCCTGCTATGGGNTGAAAGAACCTTAAAGACCATAGAGTTCCAACCCCCTGCCATGGGCAGGGACCCCTTCCACTAGCCCAGGCTGCTCAGAGCCCCATCCAACCTGGCCTTGGACACTCTTGGGGATGGGGCAAACTCTTGTTTATTGGCTGAATTTCTGATGACTCACGCTGAGCCAGAGAACAATGTCACTCTGATCTCCAGTGGAATGGAGAGGTTTTGATGGGGGAGAGGGCAGATACCTTGAACATTGCCTTTCAAACTTCCTTTTCAAACAACAGTTCTGGATGCAGTAGTAGTTTAATAGTGGATGCCCTGTAAGAATTCCTGTAAGTCTTTCCTCTGTTTTTTTTTTTTCCTCTGATAGTCTCTCTACTGTTACGTCCTGCCCTTTAAGTCTAAAAATGAAAACAAAAAGCATTCTTTAACTATTGGTTAAATTGGTTTTTTTAACTACCAATTAAACTATCAGATGTTTATTAACTACTGGATATATTGCAGTGGCATCCAGGAACCATCCAGGAATCTAGGGTTTAGCAACTCTAGCTGGATAGGAAACCCAGAGGCAAGAGGAGTCTTTTTCAAATTTAATTTGTATGCACTTGGTTCCTCAAGGTCCTCACAGGAGAAATACACAGAAAAGCAACAAAGAGTACTTGGGATAAATTGGCTAAATGTGCATATGTCCACTAGAAAGAAGAAGTTTAAAATTTGCTTCTGAATAAAGCTAACTTTTGAAATAATAACACATACTCCTTTTGTTACCCTTATTAATATCTCTGGATTTTTTCCAAGTTAGTAAAAAAAATTATGCTGCTTTAAAAAAAAAAGCCTGTATCTATGAAAATATATACTGGAAATGATCCTCATCTCATTTAAAGTGGTAGAGTTTGCTTTCTTTAACTAGATTATGGCTGATTTCTACCACTTAAGTATCTTTATTTTTAGGATCCTTATTTTTAAAACCTGTTGAAGTGGTGTCACCCTGCCCCTTAACTTCAACAGGATCAGCCTTTTACATGCCATGATCTTTGTAAGATTCTCAAGTTTTTGCCACTGTACATAAATGCCTTGGTTTTTTTCTTCCTGTTTAAGCAAAGAACCGTGGGATAGCGATTCCAGTGGACTTGGACAGCCAGGTCAACACCCTGTTCATGAAGAGCCACTCCAACATGGTGCAGAGGGCAGCCATGGGGTGGAGGATGTCAGCCCGCAGCGGACCTCGCTTCAAGGAAGCTCTTGGTGGGCCTGCCTGGGATTACAGGAATATCATCGAAAAACTACAGGTACAAAACCAGCAAATGGCCTGGGCAGCAGTGGTAGTGCATTTATCTCACACGTGCCAGATGTGGAAATCACCAGAGGCAGACCCAGCGCATTTTAGTGCCGGACTGAAATAATCGTTTTATGTGGCTGAGCTCTTCTCTGGTGTCTGTTCAAAGTGGAGCCAACGTGGAGGGCCTTTGGATCCATGATTGGCATTCAGCTTCTACACAAGTCAGCAGAGGGGGGTAGGAGATATTACAGGATATGCTGTGCTGGGAGGGACCCACGAGGATCATCCAGTCCAACCTCTGGCCCTGCGCAGGACACCCCAACAATCCCACGCTGTGCCTGAGAGCATTGTCCAAATGTTCCTTGAGCTCTGTCAGGCTTGGGGCTGTGACCATTCCCTGGTTGTGAGGAAGCTGCAGAGCTGCTGTGAGCTCTGACCTCAGTCTCCTCCAGCTGAACAGACCAAGTGCCCTCAGCCCCTGCTCGTGTGGCTTCCCCTCCAGGCCCTTCACCATCCCCATGTGCCTCCTTTGGACACTAAGAGCTTAGTGTCTTTCTCAAACTGCTCATAATATTCAAGCTGTGTTCTCCTCAAAGTGGCCCACAGAGCAGGATCTCCTTTCTGCCTTTTCCTGGCCACATGTCCCGTTCTGGCTGCAGAGGAGGTACTGGAGGCTTTAGGAGCCACCGTGTCAGGTTTATGCCACTGGAGATTGCCACGAGATGGACGATCACCTTGTCCATGTAGATGTTAAACAGCATCAGGGGTTTATGAACTGAGAAAACAGCAGGACCCAGGCAGATGGAGCCTAAACACCAAGGACACAACACCTGAGGTGACACACTTGAGGTGTGATGAGCACTGTTTTCCAGCACAGCATCGTCCTGACTGTTGCCACGTGCTTTGTGAGCAGTGCTGCAGAGGAGAAATTGGAAAGAGAACAGCAAAGTGGACAGCAAGGGGCACCTTCTCCCCCTTGCCCTGCTTGAGGAGTGGCATGAAGGAGGGCTTGGGGTTGCTGTCCCATCCCCTGGGTTGCCCAGGGCTCTTGCAGCTGGCCGTCGGAGCGGGTCAGGCACAGCAACGTTCCTCCAGCTTTGCTGCAGTTATGGATGTTGTTCTCCTTTTCCTCCCCAGGATGTGGTGGCCTCCTTGGAGCAGCAGTTCACCCCGATGATGCAGGCTGAATTCTCGGTGCTGGTTGATGTCCTGCACAGCCCAGAGCTCCTTTTTCCCGAGGGCAGCGATGCCAGGATAAGATGCGGCGCTTTCATGTCCAAGTAAGCGGTGCACAGAGGGGCCTTTGCTTCTTTGGAAAAGATGGCAGGGTTTTAACACTTTCAACAGCACTTTCCTCTGCTTTTCATTTTGTTGGATTTTTTTTTTTTTTTGGTACAGCAAATAGATATTTTTATTTTTAACTGCCAACAGCTCTTTTAAAATACCTTTCGCTGGCACCCCTACCTGGTCTTAAATTATTAGAGGTTTTATTTGCAGTCTGTGCATTGGAATAGAGTCTTGCAAATTTTTTATTAGTCCTCAAGTGAGGTGCCCTCCCTGCCCTTGAGAAACTATAATTTAAACAGAGATAACTTGAGGGAAAAGAATGCATTTGGCAGCTCTCCTGATTCCTTGGCTATCTGCATATTCTGCAGAGGTAGCATTATAACAATATACTTTATATGTTTGGCAAAATTAAAAACAAAAAAATGAAATTTTGAGATTGCTCCATCTCATGTCCTCTGTCCAAACTGTTGTTCAAAGTCGGCATCAAAATGCAATAAACAGCTTTCTGTTTCCACAGAATCACAGAGCCATTTAGGTTGGAAACAACCTCTAAGATCATTGAGTCCAACCTGTGACCAATCCCCACCTTGTCAACCAGACCAGAGCACTGAGTTCTGTGTCCAGTCATTTCTTGAACACCTCCAGGGCTGGGGACTCCACCACCTCCCTGGGCAGCCCCTTCCAATGTTTAACATGGTGAAGGAATTCCTCCTGGTGCCCAAGTTTGCTTAATTAAGTTCCATGGCAAAGGAATCCCTAGATAAGGCAGAAATCCCTAGATAAAGATGTAGTTCTTTTGAAATATTGTTAGATCTGCAGGCCTGAGAGCTGCTTGGTTTTGGACTCAAAAGCTCATGAAATCAGAGGACATCCTGCAGGGTGTTCCCAGTGAGTCCAGGATGGCATTAGCACAGCAATCCCTGGAGGTATTTAAAAGACAGGCACCTGTGGCACTGAGGGAGATGGTTCAGTGGTGGCCTTGGCAGCAGTAGGTTAATGCCAGTAGGCTCCATATCTGAGAGGTCTTTTCCATCCTAATTGGTTCTGTGATTCCAGCTTAGGATCAGGACAGGATCAGTTCTGTTGGGCTGTGGAGCACTGGTTCAGATGCTGCAGTGCCAGCTCTCCCAGCCAGTCCTGGTGACTGTTTGTGGTTTAGGACCATTAATGCTGCCATCTTTCAGCATAAATCGATGGCCACAGATGGCCTTTGCTGCATGCTGATCTCAAGCCACGATTTGATGAACTCTGTTTTATTCACCATAAGCCAGCAGCAGTACTGAAGTAAAAAAAAAAAACCCCACCCTGTTCAAGGCCTTCAGATTTCCTCCCTTTCTATTTTCACAAAGATTTCTCCAGCAATGTGTGAACCTAGTGTGAGGACCTGTGCACAGATCTGTTCTGCACAAAGACAGAAAGGCTGCTTCTGGTATCATCTTAAGCTGACTAAAATCCAAACTCCTGTCACAGTCATAGCTGGAGACAGAAATGCACCTTGTTTTCTGGCTTGTCAAGTTGTTGTGTGAATGTAAACAACGATTGTGTTTCATCCAAATGTCTGTATTTCTGAACACGTCCATGTAAGTTTTTTGGGAATCCTTTTGGCTGGATACCATTTGCTAATTATATCATAAATATATTATAACCATCATAGAAGTTGAAAAGTGTAAAGGTTGCAGCTTTTAAAGCTTGTGAGATGCATGGTGAACACTGGTTACCTTTCAATAATGGTTAAAGTAAGTTACCTTTAAATAAAGAAAGGATGAAGTAGCAAGTTTGGATCTTAATTTGGCAGCCCTCATAAAAAGTGGATGTAGAATTCTGCCTTCTGTATGGGCAGTAAGATATGCAAATTGGCACAAAAATCTCCCAACACCTTGAAAGTCCCATTTCCTTTTTAATTATGATTTCTCTTGACCACTTTTATTTCCTTTCCTTGAGGAAAAACACAGTAGCAGGCAATTTTTGCATAAAGAAATTGTAGTATGGCTTAGCAACAATGTGCAATGCTCTTTAAGGTTTAATATTTTGCTTTAAGGTTGATTAATCACACAAAGAAGCTAATGGAGAAAGAAGAAAAGCTCTGCATTAAAATTCTTCAGACGCTACGAGAAATGCTTGACAAGAAAACCAACTTTGCAGAAGAGGTACTGCTACCCCTTTAATATTAAATATAGAACTAACAGCACGGTATTAAAACGTTGGCTGTGGGACAGTAACAGAATCTGACATGATTTCAGTTTTGTACATGTTTTAGAGGTAACTTGGTGTCTTAGGATCAGTGTGGTAAGGTAGGAAGTTGGTTTGGAACAAAAGAAACTATCTGCCTTGCTTAGCTTTGTGCGAGGGACTTGACAAGAGTCAGTGCAGGGAAGATGAAATGAATTAGCAGTAGCAAGTATGGCTATGTATAATTATTATATATTGGACATCCTGTATTTCTGGAGACTGCTCTTCATGTGCCACCTCTGACTTTGCCATAACATCAGTGGAAATACAGAGATTTTTAATTGCAGCTGCACAGTTTTTCCCCGCTGCCTGTGGTGCCAGACTTTTGTACTCCACGCGCTTTTTAATGCTCATAAATGTGTGAAAGGAAATCTGCAATGTTGAAGCAGAGCTGCCAGTTTTGGGAAGAAGTGACATAGTCTGTACTCTGTAAGTGTCTAATTATTTCTTGCATTCCTCTCTTCCCCTCATTGCCCAGTTTTCTCTTGCAAAAGCAAGATTTTCAAGTGCCTCTTTCATGTTGCCTGTTCCTTTGGGTATCAGTATGTACATTCAGGTTTAGATGTCAGCTGTCCCTGTTCTTTTCGAGCTTGATCCCGGTGCCTTTTGTGTAGTTTCCTCTTATCCATATTTCTGGGTATTCCCCAAATCCTTTCAGCATTATTCACTCTTAAATATGAATCATAGAGCTATTATCTAATCTCTCAGTGCTGACATCAGCCCTGCCCTATGCGAAAATAACCAGTGTAAGCAGAGAAAACCAACACCATCTTCACCTCCTGCTCGAAGAAAACTGTGGCTAGGCCTTGGGCAGACAAGTTCTTTTTTAGTGTCCTAAAAAGTATTTCACAGGGGAAGCAGATATTATTATTCTTTATTATTATTCATATTTATTCTAATAGCATTCTGGGTCCATAACACCGCTGCATCACATGGGAAAAACAATTTGCTTTTTGTAGCTGCACGCTACGATGACCTTTGCCAAAGCTCTCCAACATAATTACACAGACCCATCTTAAGTTAACCTCATCTCAGGACTACAGGGAGGGGGAAAAAGCAACACTTTTAATGCAGGACTCGAAACAAGCCAGAAGATTTGGCTGTTTTAATTGCTCCTTGTAGCCTGTTGTGGGTGCTGATAAAGTGAGACGGAGCAAAGCAGTCAGAGGGAACGTGCTCCACGGGTTTGCAGGGGAGTGGACAGAGGAGGAGGTGTATTCCCAAATCCCTCTGGTGACCTCCACCCTCTCAGTGGGGCATGGTGGGTGGAAGATTCTCTTTTGGTAAACAGAATTTCTCCCCCGTGCTTCCTCTGGAGTCCCATAGGTTTGACAGTGAGGAACGTGATGAATCAGTGCAAACAAATACATGAATAAACAAGCTCGGGTATGGTTTGCGAGTGCTTCCCTGGGCTTGCTGCTCCTATGAGTCACTGTGCATGCCATGGACTTCAGGACAGTAAAAATAGCACAATGAGTGGCCTCATGTGCGTGTTTCCCATCTTTTTTTTGAAGTGTGATCTCACCACCTGCGAAGTTACTCAACAACGTTGTGCAGATATTAACAAACAAAAAAACCAGTAGTAAATACATAATGATAATAACCAGAACAAAGCCACAGAGGGACGAGTGACATTTTGACAGGAAGCCTGAGTTTGCTGATCACCCATCATAATGTGTTTTCTGTGATAAATTTGACAGAAATTTGACAGTTTCTGCAGACTTTCCCACAGTGAGAAACAAGGAAGAAATAATGAAATAAAATTTCCTCCTTTCCCTTCCCCTTCATTTCCCACAAGTGAGAGCCTTCTGCTGTCTTTATCTTTCATTTGGCCATTGGAAGGTAGCCTGTGTCATTCATTGAAGGAACAGGAGGGGAGAAATAGATGTAGGGGCTTATTGCACTGATTTTATGGCTATTCCTGTATCCAGTATGTCAGCTCTGCCATTGCATCTCCCCTTGGGGGTGTGTTTCAGGATCCATCCTTGGACTCCCTTGCAGTCAGCCTCTGAGGCAGCACTTGCTTGTGCATTGTCCTGCAACATCTAATCGTGCTGGGAATCAAAGTTTAATTCCAGAAGTTTGAATTAAGGTATATAAATGACACGTAAACCCTCTTGGTCATTGATTGGCTTTCATAAGTAATTGTGGGTGATTATGGCAATCTCCTTGGGAGTTCTCTGTGAAGTTCTAGTCCTATTTGTATTGATTAGGTAACTAACTGGAGTGAAACCTGATCTCTACAGCCCCTTCTCCTACAGAAGGCTCTTCCAGAACAGCACTGAAACACTGGGGGGAAGCAGAGTGTGGAGGGAGCTCACACTGCCTCTGCTCAGACAGTTACTGTGGGATCCAAATGTGTTTATCTAAGAGACTGACAGTCTAGGGAGAGAAGCAGGAGGGACAGAAAGGACTGTGCTTGGACTAGATCTGCCCTGTCTATAGTCGGTTTTTTTTGTTGTTGCTGGCCATTTTTATACCCATTTTACAAAACCAGAAGGATTTTGGACTGGGATTTTTGAATTTTTTTAGGCATATCTTTTTATTCTTCACCACAGTGCTTGGCATCAGTTTGATTTCTGTGTGAATGCTGCCTCTAGACCTATTTACACATCTCAGTTTGAAATGTGAGTAACATTTCCAAAAGCACCTGAGATATGTAGACTGATGTGTGGTCACTTTGCAAATGAGTGGAGCAGTTTAAAAATCTTAGCATTGCCTTCCTGCCCTGCTGAAAGTGTGTGTGGTGGGCCAGGAAGGGTGGTCCAGCTGCCTCAAAGAGGGTTCAGAAGCTTAAATTAAACCCTTCTCAGTGAATTGGATGAAGTTGTTGAACTCTGGTTCATATTGTGCTCATATTGCAACTTCTTAACTCACTCCAGCTGCTGGCACAGCAACGCCTTGGGCATGGACAACCTTCTGATTTCCCAGCTGTCCATAAATCAGGTCAGCACCTCTGGGGGGGGGAATTTTCTCTCGGATAACATGTATAGATGACAAGTTTAGTGTAACATTATTGGCCCATCAGAGTGCTAATGGATGATAGGGCATTACAGAATGTGGCAGAATCCAGCCTGTGTGCCCTCCCTGCCAACTGGCAGCTCCTCACAGAAATACTATTTCAAATGAATTTACCCTTCAGGAAGCGTTGCCTGCGCTGCAGAACACAGACTTTATATTTTTGCCCTGTTTTAGGTGTTGAACTACAGTATAAATAATTGAAAACTGCATTTTTAAGTGTCAGTAGAACAAAGACTGCGTAAGCTGCTTAATTGTCAGAAATAAGTAGTTCTGCTTTTTGCCTTTTTTGGAAAAACTCACGAAAAATGTTGGTTTGCTCTTAGACATTTGCACCAGTTCATGATTTAAAATCACAGAAGTAGCTTTGTGGCCTTTTGGTTTGCATTCCACTTTAGATATGAGACATAAGCTGTCCTCTCCCCTTTCTTTGTGGCAACACCACCAAGTATACATGTGAAAAAATAGTACAGCTCTAGTGTAAATACAAATGTATTTTATTCCTGCAAGATGTGGTCCCACATATGGCCACTGCTGGCTCCTGGTCATTTTGTGCCAGAAGAACTGAGTCTTTTCATGTGGAGCTGTTGACAAAACTCCAGTGAGTTTGTCAAAAGCAATAGTCCCAGTTTATTATTGTTGATCTACCAGTCAAGCTGAAGCCAGTGGGAGCTGCAGGTCTTTTTCTGCTGGATAAGTGGTCTCTGTGTGTCTTAGAAGCCAGGAGGTTTTGTTGGGAGCCACTACAGTGTCCCAGCACTGCAGCTGTTTGAATCACAGACATCCTCAACCTTAACTGCGTTCTATTCTACAGCCTCATCTCTTCAAGATGATTTTACTTATTTGCATGTGCAAATTAGGCAGCATTCGGATAAATAGCATTTGTAGGTAAAAAAAAGAGGAGAAAAACCAGAATAATTCTGAATATGTGCTGCTTGCTGAATGTATTGTATCTCAGAAGAGTGCTTAGTTTAAATGGGAGAACGGGATCCAAATTCTTTTATTTGTGTTACTACTCACATTTTGGGTTAGTGGCACTGCAGGCATTTTGAAGAACTACATTTAATTTTTTCCCTATTTGTGCTGTCAGTTTTATTTGTGCTGATGTATAAAAATACCTGTGCACTGGCCTGGCTTTCCCCATTGTCAAGAGGCCATTCTGCTCACTAAGCTCAGGGTAGCTGCCAGGGAATAGGGGGTTAGAAACACCAGAGGAGAACATGTAAGCTCAGTGCTGTTTACACTGAATTTTTTACAAAATCCCTTGTATATTTTAGCTGGTGAAGGAGGTTTTTGCAGGATCCTGCATTCAAAACTCTCTCCTTAGGAAACCAGTTCACAGGGAGAGGGACTGGAGGCGCAGGGAGGAAGAATGTTTGGTTACCACCAGCAGTGCCAGCCTGGCTGTGACCAGCACTTACTTCTGGTACAGTCAAGAAACTGCTGTTGTGGCTTTGTCACGAGAATTAGGGGATGAGTGAGAGCTCAAACACAAGTGGGACACACCCCTCGGTGTGTGTGGAGCTGGGGGTGCAGGTGGGGATCAGCTGCAGGACCGAAGCCTCCAGGAATTTCACTGCAGCAGAGGATTCCAGCTTTGCTGTTGCTGGGAATCCTCTGAGCCAGCAACTGCAGTGGCAGGAGCACCAGAGCTTTCAGATGTGCAGGACTAAGCACGAGATGTGGTCAGAGCCTTCAAGTGAGGTAATTTCTCATTATACCCACGCGCTGACATTTTACAGAGAGATAAAACCTACAGAAAAACAAGTGAATGCGGTTTCACTGTCCCCCCCTCCAGGCTTCAAGCTGGAATCATTAAGCAGAGGGATACCAGGAGCCATGTGAGGGTGTTGTTTGTACCAGCCAGGTGCTGTCAGCCCCCTGAGTGCTCAGTGCCCGGGGCCAGTGGCCACCGTGGGTGTTGCTGTTGCTGCAGGTTTGTGGTGCTGTGACAGGCAGCATCAACCAGAATATTCTGAATTAGCACCTCTCATCTTTGGGGTGTCCCTCCTGTGCTGTGCATCATTCTGGACTGAAGGACAATGCTGCTGGACAGCCCCCAGATATTCTGCTTTTCAATCATGCACGTTTGTTGCCGGTGCAAAAACCTGTGAGAACTTGGGTGTATGAAAAGCGTGGCTTCTTTTTAAGGGGGGATTATTTTCTGTAAATAACAGGCCCCAGAGACTTGATCCAGCTTTGGACTGTCCCCTGCTTGTGTTCAGAAGCCTGTTCAAAGCCACCTCAGTTGGGCCAGTTGTGGGGTGCTTACAGGGGTCTGTGCCATGGGTAGTTTCGGGCAGAGTGCATTGCTCTCGTCCAGCTGGACAAGAACTTCAAACTCCAAGTCGTGTATCAAGGACAGGTAATTCAGGAGACAGCCCTCCTTAACCCCTAGAAAGTGCAGGTCCTGATCTAGTGAAAGGCAGGAGCACTTTAATCTGCTGCAGGGGCAGTGAACACAAGCCTAAGTACTTTGCAGGCCTGGGTGCGTTAATGATTTTGCCCTCTCATTTATATGTATAATTGTTAACTCACCGTGATGCAAATATATTATCTTCAAAGCCCTAAGGGTACTTTTAGCTCAGGTGATAACTAGTTGAGTGAGCAATGGTGTTCACTGCTCACTGGTACTTACTTTCTTTTTGTTTCAAAACCTTGGTTATTTTTTGTTTGTTTGTTCTTCAAGTCACAAATAAATCTAATGGCAGGGTGCCCAGGCTGTAAAAACACATGGTTGTAAACACATTGCATCCAAAAGATTGTAGTCTCTCAGCAGCTCATATTTGTCAAATTTTAAGAATATGGTATGTTGTCATCCAGTTTTCTTTCAGAAATATGAAGCCCCAACTCCTGATTGATAAATTATTTTGGAACTTTTATCATCTGCCCTTCTCACATACATCATCTTTCCTCAAAAGGAGCATCTGATACTGTAAAATACTTTTTGTAGCTACAGCATCAGCCAAACCAATAAAAGTGCAGTAGCTTGTTCCTTGCTCTGGACTTCAAATGACCAATTTCTGCTCTGGACATTTCCCCTTTACACAGTGTATGCGACATAGGGGTTTTTACCCTTCTTATTTCACATTAATTCCTTTCTGTGGATGTGATCTTAGGAACAGCAAATCAGCAAGAAAATCTTAACTGCCTGCAAGCTGCTTGGCATCCTTCTCTATTGATATTACTATTTCGTTTAAAACAAATGGAAAAGAGTGCAAGAGAAGAGAACTGTTTAATAAATGAAATCTTTAGAGCTCTGAGTATGATTCATCTCACCTTACTCAGGTGCAACATTCATGGAACTGACCAGGATCCTTTATGTGAACAACAGCAACTGGATTTTATTTTTGTTGTTGTTTTGAATATAGGTGAGATGAATTTCACTAAAGACCTCACTATATCTAGAAGTTAAATTCCATGCTCACTATAGCTCTTGGAGTCAAATTCTACATTGTGAAGGCATCAGGATCAATATTTTTTTCCTGTCTGGTTTTATTTATACGTTTTAAATTATGAGTAAAGCAGCCAAGAGTTTTAGGAATTTAGTGGAAAGTTCTAGCAGATCCTAGATTGGCAAGGGGCTAGGTAAATGACCAAAGCTATGTTGTAGGTTAATATGTAAAATGAGTCAGCAGTTTTATCATATGGTTCATGTCCCCAGGTGTGTGGAGTTTTTTGTGAGGACAGATTCATATGCATAAATATTAATATTTATTTTAGAGTGTTTGTTCTTATTCCATCTTTCTTTTACCTGCATGGTGGAGTTGTATCAGAAGATAAATATTTGAATGCTCACTCGGTGTCTTACCATATTGTTTTGTTTTTAATGGAGTTGATGTTCTTGCTTAGACTATAAATAAATAATATCTGTGTTACTGCTCTCAGAGTTACCTAACAGGAGGAAAAATGTAATTCCCATGGCCACCCTAACTTTAGTGATTGGTGGTTGTTCAAAGTGTCCAGCTGAGATCCCAAGGGGCCTCTGTCCGTGCTTATTCCCAGAGCAGGAGCAATTCACATGGGTGCACCAGGGGTTTTCATTCCCTGCCTGTCTGATCCTGGGAGGAGCTGCCTTGGAATGGGAAGGGAGTTCAAAGGAACGTGGGAGCCATGAGTGTGGGGAAAGAAACAAATTGCAGGCACCTTCAAGTTTGGCTGCAAGTTTTTTGGGGAGTTAGGAGAATAAAACTGCAACAACCTTTTTCGTGACTCTGATTCTGGAGGATGTTTGTCCCCACACACTTCCCACTCCCTTTTTCAGAATTAACTGCCGTAGAGAAAGTCCACGTTTCTGAGCAGTTTCAGTACCACTGCCAGGTAATGGTAATAATTCTTACTGGGGAGCACAGAGAAGTGCTGCAGTATCACAGAAACCACTGTGTGGCAACTGTGGACTTTTCAGCAGTGTCTCCTGTCTGTGGGAGCAGGTCAGCTGCTGCTGCTGCTGCACAGCTCAATTCCCACAGCAGCCAAATGTCTGCAGTAGTCGTGGAGGGGGCGAGAGAAAATGTCTCCTTTGGTTTTGAATGTCCATGGAAGGGGAAAAGGGTTCTTTTGTTTTCTGGGTGTGGTGGTTTGTTTTTTTTTTTTTGGTTGTTGTTGTTGTTGTTGTTATTGTTGACTGTCACAAATTTGCTGCTGCTTTATTTAATATGTTTGAGCAACAGCCCTGTTTGTACTTTGCAGTCGCACCAGAGATAGCAGTGAGCAGAATGCAATGCCTTGTATTAAGGATGGCCAATGAATATTTATGATAGACCTAGGGAGCCAGTAATAAAAATGAAATCGGCATGATGCCACTAGATCCAAATCTTTGATCTCTGTTTTAAGAGAAAATACAATAAAGCAGGGGATAATGGACTCATTATAATGGAATGGTTAGTTATGGTTACTTAGGGCAGCGTGAATAGGTGGCATTACATAAACTGCTCTAGTCCAAGATTTATGATCCAGAAATGTGTTTCAGGCACTGAGTTTCTACAGAAAATACCAGTTTGTGACATTATTTTGGTTTAGTCAGTCCAAGCACAAAGAAATAAAGATACATCTCTTTCACATACCAGGAGGGGCTACGCTCTTGCCTTACTAGGGGAAGGAAAAGCACTAAGAACCAGCAAGGTCCTTCTGCTTGACCTCTTTCTGTGCCTCTGCTGCTCATCCATCACCCTGTGAGCAGGTAGAGGGAAGGGTTGGGCACTGCAGAAGGATGAAAAACAGATTCCACTGCCTGCCCAGGCTGTCTTGCCAGATGTGAGGGGACACTCGGGGTCATCAGGAGAGAGGGGACAGCTGCCGGTTTGGCACCACCGGGAGGATGCAGGGGTCGTGGCTGGAGATGTGTGCTGCATCTGGATGCCCCTAGCTCCACCAGGAGCAGGGAGAAACTCCTGCAGTGTGCTGAAACAGCTCCCGGGCAGCCTAATGAAGGAGTTGGTATTTGGCAGGGACAGGGGGCAGGAGTGAGCGAGCTATTTTTCTTTTTAATGGTTGCAATTACTTGCTTAACACCCCTGCCACACCAAGCAAGACGCAGAGGAGGGTTGATTCCAGGCCACAGATGAAAGCTGATCCTGAAGTCTCTGTCTAGCCAGGCAGGAGGAGGAAATGGAAACTCA
Organism: Ptilonorhynchus violaceus; assembly: GCA_013397565.1. NCBI lineage: Eukaryota > Metazoa > Chordata > Aves > Passeriformes > Ptilonorhynchidae > Ptilonorhynchus > Ptilonorhynchus violaceus. Next base: position 161,517 of record VZRJ01006853.1, read on the forward strand.
CTGCTTTCTGATTCGTTTCAAACTGATGTAATTTCTAAGGGACTTCATCACTAATGACATCTGGCAAGGGATTAGTCTGTAATGTGGCCCATCTCCCCCTTCCCCCCCTTTTCAAGAAGAAGAAAATATATGCTATATTGAACTTGGGAAAACAGCTATTAAGCAACCACAGTAACTGCTTCTGATAGGNNNATCTGCTTCGTTTTGGTTTTTTTTTTTTTTTTTTTTTTGGTCTGATGAGGATTTTACCCAGCATGTTTGGCCTTGGAGGAGCGCCTGGATGGTATTGCCAGCTGGAATTGTCAGAGCTGCTTTGTCTTCTGTCCCAGGAAAACAGAAGCCTGGCGGGCAGTCACTCTCGCTCTTATTTCATATCCCTGCTTAGTCAGAGTTGCCAGCCCCAAGCACTGAAAACCCTGAGTCAGGCCACAAACAAATCACGAGATTTGGCTCGAAAATCATGAGATTTTTTAATACAAGTAGTTTATTTGGGATTTCTCTGAGCCTTCAGAGCGTCCGTTCTTCCAGTTTTATCGTACCGATCGCAGAGTTTGCAACGCGCTGGGCTGAACTGCGCACGTGTTTATTTACCGAACTAAAAGCCAGGTTCATTTATGGTTACCCGACCTCTGGAGTTCGTGGGGAAAAGACCAGACTACCCAAATGACCAGTGACGACCAGGCTGGCCCAGCCAGGGGCCTGGAGCTGGCGATTGCCGTGGGGATGACGAGCTTCATTTTCTCGGTGTCGCTTTGACCCGCAGCCTTCTTGCAGAGAGAGCTCGTTGTGCCGGGTGGAGCTGAAGTGTTCCCTGCCACGAACACTCCGTGCAGGTCATGCCCATTTCCCTCGCAGCAGCAGCAGCTTTCCCCGGGCAGCACGTGGGGCCCCGTTCATCCGCTCTCTTCCCGCCACCGCGGCGCCGGGTCCCGCTCGGAGCTCCCGCGCGTGAATCCCTCCTGCTGCCAGGGGTGCCAGCCAGAGGCGCTGCTGGCCCCGAGCTGGCTCAGCCGGGAGGCAGGGAACGTGCTCCAGAGGTTTGGACGAGTGTTGGGAACTCCAGGTACAGAGCTGTCACTTGGGGTTGCGGAGAGGGCCTTGCCGCACTGAAAATTCCTTCTGGCAGACTTGTCCAAAACATTTTGTCCCCGATTACTGAGTGGTTACACTAGCAGTGTCTCCTTATATTCCTTTTTCCTGCAAGCTTTTTACCCCTTCCCCCTCCTTTTTCTTTTTACTGCTTTTCTCCTCTTTCTTGCAAAAAACTTCATTTTTTTGACTTCTTAACTGTATATGGTAGCATTTGTGTTCCATTAGCCCTCCATCCAGTAGGGCTGGATGCCAATCTGCCTGTCCTTGCTGCAAAAGAAGTTTAGATACTTTTGACTCTCAGATTTTTCAGTTTGAAGGCTCCCTACTGATTCCAGGGGAACACCACCACTTGAACCAGGTGTTTTCTCAGCTGTGAACAGCTAGAGGTTCCCAGCTCTAAGGTTCCTCCCAGGCCACTCTACTGGGTGCAGTTTAGCCCTTTAGGAAACCAAACTCTTCTAAATATACAAATATTTGACTGTGCCTCTCTAAAAATGAAAATCTTTGCATTTAAACAAATGCCGGGAGTCCTGCACATCGTTGGGAAGTTCTTCTTTTACTAATCAGGGCGGTTTTTTTCAAAGGGGCTAGAAATGTTCCTGGAGAAGAGACTGTGCAGCCTGAGTACCTTTGATTTTGCAAGGAGACCCATATTAACTAGGTTACTTTTGTGAGGCAGAGGATATAACAGTGGTAATTCACTGCTGGCAATAAAGTGTGTGCTGGTCAGTAAATTTACCCTGGATGGCACAGAGGATTGTTGTGGTTATATGTCACAGTCTTTATTAAATTTGTCCTGGTTGTTGCTAGCATTTTGTGTAGTCATGATAATTCTGACAATAAACCCAACCATAAGGACTTAGAGGGGGCCATTTGGAAAATGGAGGTTGAACCGTTTAAGCTGTCCTTTTCTTCTTTTCCTTCATATTTGAGTATTCTCACAGTGAATAACATCATGCATGGGAAAACCTCAGATTTTATTGTTCGAGTTTGGATTTTTGTTCTGGTGCTGCGTGTAGAAATGTTTGCGTGGAAAAAAACCAAAACAGAACAACCCAAAACCTCAGTCAGAGCAGCAAGTTTAGGAGATGACTTTGGGTTGGGGTGTGCTTAGTCAGAAACGAGTCATTTGTACTGCAAAAATCTGGGCAAAGTGGTGCTTCTTTGTGCCTGTATGTGTGAAGGGAATCTGTCATGCCAAAGGGGAGGGTGTCAGTGGGAGCAGGGCTGGCTCTGGGAGGTGGCAGAGGAACTGGCTCCTTCTGGAGTCCTGCCTGATGCTCACGGAGGTTGCTTAGAAGGGTTTGCTCTCCGGAGTGTGGTCTGCAGGGAGTCACTTGACTTAAATGAAGCTGTTTATATAAAGAGATTATTTCCATACCTATGATACTGAAAGAGCTTGTTTTAACTCAGTAGCAAATTCTAGCACACTGGGGAATCTAAATACAGGTCTTTTACTTCCTTTTTTTTTTTAGAAAAAAAAGAGAAAAGAAAAAAGAACGCAGCAAGTCAACTAGTTGATATATACATTTATTCATCATGTATTTCAACTAGTTTTTAAACTCTAAACAATTTGAAACTGGGAAAACAATTTCTTTGTATTTTTAAACTCTTCTCCATTTTTGCACATACTCTTTCCTTTTTCTCTATGTTTTTTTTCTGATTTTTAGCTGAAGAAAGACTATTTGGGAGCAGGAAAGGAAACATTGCTGGAATAATGTTTTCTTTTGATCTACCCAACAGTTTATGGCTTCTGTGTCTTAAGTTCAGTACTTTGATCACTATCTGTCTGTTTTTTTAGTAAAATCAGTGTGATTTTACTATTGAGCCAGCTGGGGCTCTGCCCCCTGCAAGAACCATGAGGTAATAAAATCAGAGTAAATTAAAAGAGTTTTCTCAAGCCTCTTCTGCATGATTCTCAACTATTAATTTCACACTGCAGCTCTGCCAGCTGAAAAGTAGCTGCTCTCTTGCCCCTGCCATCTTCCAGCAGGGGCCTCCAGAGCCACAGGAGGTGGCAGAGCAGCACCAGGCAGCTGCAGCACTGCACAAAGGGGCTCTTTCACACACGTTCTTGCTAGAAAAGCACATGTGCAGCTAAAACAAGTTACAGTGCCCATCTGACTTGAGCAACAGCCACCCTGGGGAAGCTATTTTTTTCTTTTTTTTCCCCCCCCGAGATCGGTCAATAGATATATTGCCCTCATGTTTGTTTCTGACGCGGTGAACGCTGCGTTTGGGCCCAGAACTTTGTTCATCCCAGATTTTTTTTTTTTGCGGTGAGGAGGGTTGCTGCAGGACAGGGGAAGGGAAGCGATGTCCACTCGGACAGGCTACTGGAACGCAGCGTTGCCCCTTGCCCCGAGCTGGCTGCACAGGGAGGCACCGTCACCGTGGACACGTGTCGGTGCAGCACAGGGCACTTTTAAAGTATCACAAGCTCACTCCCGTTTTGGGCTCCCCTCCAGAGGACTGAATGAGTCACCTTCAGAGAAGGGCTCTCTGAAAGTGGAAGCAGGACTCCGTGTATGACAGTGCAGAACCTCGCAGGCTGGCAGGGCGCCCATTTTCGCCTCCCTAAATCAAGGAGCGCGCTCCTGGGCTTTGTGAATGAATGATTTGTTGGGAAGAAAAATGGTATGAAGCCTTAACAGACACTGATTTAGTAAGCTTGGCTTACTGTATAAATTCTTGTTCTGAAGTTGGCTTCTATTGGGGAAAAACATGCTTTTTAAAATTTGTGAAATGTTGGCATACACGAAAAGAGTCGCTTCTTGAGTTGTACAGACTCCAGAGACTCTTCCTGCTGCGTTGGCCAGCTTGATTTGCAATGCCTGTTCTCCTGAAGGAGGAATTCTGGGTCAAGGTGGCTCCAAAAATCTGCAACCCCAGGGCTGATGCCCAGCGTGGGTGGGATGGCTACAGCTTCCAAGTCAGCGAGCTGGGATGTTGGTGGGAGACCTGGGATGTGCGTCAACCCCACGCTGCTCCCAGCCCTTGGCTGTGGTACCTGTGGGAACGCAGACCTGCAGATGGTGATGCTGGTAGGGACCCCCTTGCCTGGAGGGCACCTGGCCCCTGTTTTTGGCACGGGGAGGAGCGCGTTTTATCCCCAACAGCCAATATATCTCCCTTATTAAACAGCACCTGCCACGTTTGTAGAAAATCCCTCCAGATGACGTTGGAAGCATTTCAAAACCCACCTGGACGCGTTCCTTTGTCACCTAGGCCAGGGGGGTTGGACTGGAGGACCTCCAGAGGTCCCTTCCAGCCCTAACAATGCCGTGATTGTGTGCTACGCGTGGCGAGCACGGGAGGGGCCGCTCCCAGCCCTGCCCGCGCCTGTCGGGCGGCTGATTTGGGAGAGAGCCGGGCACGGCCGGGGGCGGGAGGCGACAGGGCAGC
>VZRJ01006853.1:166348-288698 GCA_013397565.1 Ptilonorhynchus violaceus
CCCCCCCCCACCCCCCCCAGTGGCATTGCAACAGGGGTGCCAGTGTGAAGCTGCGAATGTTCTTGCCATCAGCCTCTCTAAAAGCTAACCTTTTAGCCAGTTCTATGAAAAAAAAAAGGTCCTGTGACTGTCAGGAGGCAACAAAACCCACCAAACGTGGAGCAGCTGGGGCAGCTTAAAATTTAAGCAACAATTTTTATTGATAACCAGCTGAGGAGCAAATTGACATAACAGAGCTGGAAGACGGAGAAGCGAGTCCCCCATCCCCACCCTGCTGCAGTCACAATTTTTCCAAAGTACAATTTGAAATCCCATCCTTCCTCCCCTGATGGAAGCTAATGTTCATTGTCTTGCCCTTGAAAAGAATAATAGTGCTGCCCAGGAGCTGTGAAGCAACCAAACCCTCCGAAATTTTGAGCTGTATTAAATCTTCCCCACTTTCAGAGGGCCAGGATATACTGCTTACAGGCAGCCTGATTGCGTGGCAGTCAAAACATTTTCTTCTTAAACATTTCCCCTGCCACCACTATGGTAAGAAAATAGCCGTTTATAAAGCTGTGCTTGCAGCAAACTCCAGTGCTCTTTGGTAAGATCAGGTATACTGGTTGTGTGTTTGGGGAATATTCAACAAATAATATCACTTTATACGATACACATTCTGTTATCCTGTATTTATTGTATTTCCAAGAGGAAGTTATTGTTGGAGTTGTTTTTTGTATTAATAAGCATCACAAAATGGTATTTTTTTTCTGGTGTTTAGAGATTTTTGTCTTCTTTTCCGTTGCTCTTCCTCTATTCTTTCCCTTCACCTCTCTATACACAGCAGATCCGTGTTTAAATATACATTGTGATGTGTAGTTACATAACCCTGTCTTGCAAAGTGCTGAAAAATGATCCCTAGCTTTATCTTCTGACTATTTTTTTAAAAGTAACAGGTTTTGTATATGATCTAGCACAATCAAAAGACAGAGGGAGGCATGCTGCAGCTACATATGGATCGTTTCCACGAATCAGAACAAAAATAATAGAAATTATACCCCAACAAATATCATATGCTGTGCTTTTGCTAGCCAGTGAGTCTGAAAACCAGAGAGTATAAATGTGTTTGCTAACGAGTGGATACTGAGTTGATTTAATGAGTTGGTGATGCAGTTGGTGACTGCTCATTATCATCAGAGAATTTAACTTGCTGCAGCAACTCAGAAAATAAATGAGTGCAGCTCGGACTGGACTGTGCTGTGAGCGAAATGAGAACTTCTCTCTGCAGCTTTAGCAGTCTTTGGTTTTTCCTGCCTTATATGAACCATTCTGAGCTGTGTTTCAGGTCCTTTAACCATCCACTGGTGATCCATCCAAGGATGGGTTAGGAAGTGGTCCCAGACCCTGCCTCTCATGAGCAGAGGGAGTGCCCAAACAGGTAAACAGATTCAGAGGTCTTGACAGCTGGAGATTAACAACATGTCTCCTCTCAGAATAAAGGGCCATTCTTCTCCCAAGCTGTGGTGAGGGAATATGAGGACTCTGGTTATCATCTAACAGGCATTAACAGGAGATAAAGGAGCTCTAAAGGTGTGGAAAGCTCTAACTACAGCTTGAGCAGGTCAGGTTGCTTATGAAGCATGTCAGGAGTCCTGCTTAGCTCTGCCACTGCTATCAGTGTTTGACTGGTCAAGTGAAAACACTTTATTCAGGTAATACTCAGGGAAGGAAAATAGCAAAACTCTTCACATTCTGTAGCCTACATTTTGTAGGGCTTCATTCCTTAAATACCAATGTGCCCTCAGAGCTGTGGGCTAGTAGATACTGCAGAAGCACAGCCCATAAATAATAACAATGAAATTTTTTTTATTTTGGAGTTGTTAGAAAACCAGTGTCCCTGTAGGGTATAAATACGGTCGAAGAGGTTTTGTGTGTTTGTGCTTCAAGACGAAAGTTCTTTATCCTTAAAATGTACTAGTTACAGAGAAAAGTGATGATTTTTTTTCCCCTCCCTGGTGCAGAGTTTTAGAATCTGGCTCTGATTGCTTGTGCTTTGCTGCTATCGCATGATTTTTACCCAGTGCTGGAACTCAAGAGATGTATGTAGTGAAACTTTAAAGCTGTGTTGAGTTTTGGAAATGTTCACCTGTTTTAAAAAAAAAAAAAAAAGAAGCCAACCTACAGAGAATTTTAAAAATAGCCCAAGTCCTCCTGGAATTCAATTACAGATGCCTGCCAGCTGCTTCCCCTGCCCGGGACACGCATTTCTAGTTCCTCTGTTCCTCTGGATGTTCCTCGCAGGGGAACAGCCCGTGTGACACGACTGATGAACAGACAGATTGGAGAGAGAGAGGTGCTGGGGTATGGACCCCTGCCATCCCTCCCTCCCACCTGCTGCTTGGGCTGTCCTTTCATGGTCACGATGCGAGCTGTGCGATTGTTGTACAATGTGGATGCCGGCTGTGCGGCCTCTGCTGGGACTGGCACTTTATTCTCATGCTATGTGCAATGACTTTTTCAAAAGCTTTTTATTTAGCCCCTGTAGCACTGCGTCTCACCCAAAAAAAAAAAAGAAAAAACACTGTAAGAATCCCATCTTCTTGGATCTGTATTCTGGCTGAGTTCACAGGCATTATGTCTGTGACACACATTATGTCCCCCATTTGCTAAAACACTGAAGTGCAGACCCTGAGCTAAACTGCAGGCTTCATTTCCCCTGGAAATATATGCAGATTGTAATAAGTTTGCCCATAAGTGCCTATGCTGAGTTCTCCCATAATATGGGCCTTGCCCTTAAGGAATTGTTTCCAAACTTGTGGTGCTGGATCAGAAGGGGGAAAGAAAAAAGGCGAAACACCCAAACTGTGCTTACTTATTAAATTACATGTACTGTCTTTTGTTGTATATCATCTTTTTCTGGTCTGGTTGCAGATGATTCAGCTGTCCAATTCCAGGAGAACATTTTCCAGCAATGTAGTTTGGATGTAATCCTCTTTCTGGTATTGTCCTGTTTTACCCCCATAGGCTTTCTGAGCGTGTGTGCCCATCTGTGTGTGGCAGTGACAGGAGCTTTCCACCCAGTCTGGCTGTCTGCAGGATCTCACTGGTTCTGTGCTGCCTTGCTCTCTTGGGTATCGTTTTACTCTTTGATTGGGAAGAATATGGTTTGAGGGTTTGTGGCAGAAATTCATTTACTAATTCATAGGGGAGGGAAGTGGGGGAGGAGAGGAGAGGGAAGGGAAATAATTCTTTGGTACGGAACAACAATCCTCCGAGGACATAGTTACAGTATTTCTTGTTAAAGTACAACGTGTTTGTTTTCAGATCGTGTGGAAAATGCAGCGATTCTGTGGCTTAGGTTGTTGCCTGCTTAACACACAGCTATGATGCAGATACAGCTGTTCTGAGCTGAGCAGTCCCTGCTTGATGTCTGGTCCCACTGATTTCAGGAGACAATTCTTATTCGCAGGTCTTCACATAATGTGACATGGCTGCCTGAGAGCTGGAGACATGAATGCCTTGTTTGATTTGAGATTTCTCAGTGATTTTTAATTTTGGTGCAGAGATCCCAGCAGAACTGATTTTAATTAAGAACCTGATCCATAGCTCTTAGATTTAACGATGGGATGTGCCTGCCTACAGTGTGCAGTGCTGCCCTGCCTTAGGGATCTCTAGGCTAGCTCCAAATTAATCCATTAACTAATTGCACGAGCAAAATTTTCCAGCTTCCCTTTCTGGTGCCGCCTCGTTTCGTGTTTTCTGAGGTTCCTTTCCATAGTGATGCGTGGATTCACCCACAAACTGCCCCTGAACCGAGGTCAGATTTGGCGTTAAAATCAAGCAGTTCTCTGCTGTTTGATACGTGGGTATTTTTTTTCATCGTAGGATTTTAAGTTAGGCTAAAGGTCGATGCTTCCAAATATTGTTTTTAAAGGAGCCTGCTACCTGCGTGATAAAAGCGATGAAGCTGGTGCCTGAGAAGCAGAAGTGCACACAGCAAGTGGCTGGGGCTGGCAGATTTCAAAGGGCTGTAGCTGGTTGTGTAAGCCCCGAGCTCGGGTGGTTTGATGTGATGCTGTTCCCAGACGGTGTGGGGACTGCATGTGCCAGTGCTCTGTGTTGCCAGACAGAAACCACAGCAATTCACCCTCTACGTGATTACCACCTACAGCAAGGCTAGCAGCCTTTAAATGAGGAGGAGTGGGATTCTTTATCTAGCAGAGCACCAAGGAGTTTATGTCTTGCTGTAAATCCACTTAATCTCTTCATTAGAAGGGCAAGGAATAGTGACAAACCTCAGCCAACATTGCGCATAATGAAGTATTTTTTAAATACTTTCTTTGATGTTAAACTGTAGCACAGGCAGAATCCAGAAAAATCAGGTGGTGTTTCCTGCAGCTCCTGCAGCATTAGTGATGGTTTTGGACATGCAGCATGGCTCTGCTACATGGGAGGCTTTAATGTGCATTCTGAGTACTTCGTTTCCCTCTATCCAGATACTAAAATTAATAATATTGGAATTATAGCTCTGGCCACTTACAGGCTTCTTTTGGGTGGTTGGTTGCTTAAAATATGCAGGAACACTATTAGAGGGGAAAATGCCAAGTTAAAAATGTATTCTTAATTTATTCTTTATTTAATTCTTTACTTCCTTTTCTTACCTACTTTACTAATTCATCTCATTAGTAATATTAACAAACAAGTTGTCTTATGACTACAGAGGTTGCTTCTGTTTCTATGTGGGAGGGGTTGTATCCTTCACAGGGTGCAGACCTGCAAAAGGAGGTGCTTGGGATTTGATTGTTTTGCTGTGCTGGTAGGAGTAACAGATCAGGGGAATGTAAGGTGGCTTCCTTTGCACCTGATCCAAATCCCATTAAAGCCAGTAAAAAGATTTCTAATGTTATTAGAGCCATGATGGGATCACTCCAGCCACACTTTCCTTGTTCCCTCGCTGCCAGCATTGCCTGCTCAGTGTTCTCAGTGGGATCAATCGGAACAAGTAGGAAGTTTTCCATCCTTGCCCACCAGGAAACTGGTCTTTACTGGTTTAAAATTTCCCAGTCATTGCACCTGCTCCTCACCACTACAAAACTCAGGTAGTTGTAGTAAAAGTGTTGCTGGGGAGAGCTGCAAGGGGACCTGAGCACCCACAGTGCTCTCAAACAAGCCAAATGAGCCCTGTGTTGCTTTAAAACCTGCCTACTTCGTTTGCAGATAGAATCAATTCCTTTGCCATTTATGTGTTCTGTATTATTCCTTCTTGCAGTTACGGGCACAAAGAAAGCCTCATATTGAAAGAGTGGTCTCTTGGGGCACAGGTCTAGGATTTCAGTCGTTTGGATGAAGAGAGTTTAGGTTTTGCTTGTGCCCCTTTTGATTTGTGCCACGAAGGGTGAAAGGTGGTCCTGTGCTGGCGAGAACTCGGAGTGCCTTCGGTGCAAAATTTATTACAGCGCCACGGGAACGTGCCCACTGCCAAAAATATTTGACAGAGCATGAAAGGGAGTCCACTTTGCTCTGTTAGGTAGGTCTGCAAAAAGTTGGAGGGGTACCTGCTGTTTGCTTGTGAACTGTTGCAGGTGTGCACATCAGCTGGATGTGTTCAGCTGAATCTCAGCCCCTGGTCTGCATCTCACATCAGCTCCACCTTCTCTGATTACTCCTTAGCCTGTACCTGCAGCTCTTCCAGCACCTTGTTCAGCTGCCCTGCCTCATGGAAGGGTTTGGCCATTAGAGCTTTGCAATAAATACATCTATAATCTCGCTCTAGAAGCATCTTAATTAGTGTTGTAAGAGCCAGCTATGAGCCCTGCATTTGATCCGTGTGAGCTCCTGGCTGTGGAATATTGGATATGATCATAAATCTCTTTGAGATGGATTTTTCATCCCCTGAAACGTAACCCCGGCCTCACCTGCACCTGAACCTCTGTTGTGTGTAATTTAATACCAAAAGCAGGAGAAAGCATCTCAAGTGATTTCCTGTGAGCCTTTGCTCGAGGTGGAGGAGGAGACAGATGCATTCGCTGCCTGAAAAATGGTTGACTGTTGGATCAATAGATCAGATAGTTCGGTGTGTGGGAGTGAATATCTTTTGCCACCATTAGAGTGGTATGAAGCAGGTTTTCTTTTCTGATTGAGGCTGTCTGCCTGACAGGTGGTTAGGCCAAGAGATGGGCTTGCAGTTGTAAAGCTAAAACCAAAAATCTGTGGCCTCTCCCGAGGCTGAGGGCATTCAGTAGGCACCCAGCTCACTGCCCAGCAGGCACATTTGGCATCTCCCCACAAAGACCCAGTGCCCTTTGAAGGATGTGGGAATACATTGTGATGTCTCATGTGGAGGATCTGCCCTTCAGTGCAGTCAGCACGGGTGATACCATAAACCCTGTGGGAGTATTTACAGAGCAACTTGCGCTGTTAAAGGGAAAATTTAAACTAATTGTGTTTTTGACTCCGACTGCATCTCTTCTGCCTGTGCTGTGTTGGCTCAAGTTTGCAGTCCTAATTTAGGTGCAACTTGAGGCTGGAGGACAATAATTCTGAGGCAAGCTGCCTGCTTGCAGGTCCCATTATCACCAGTGCGAGCCAAGGACTGTAGCATCCTTCAGGAGCAGGCTGTAAATTAAAGCCTGCAAGATCTGGCCACGTCCCCTCAGTCCTGCTTTTGTCTTTTGCCTTGTGATGGGAGGTTTATATTCTCATGTCACAAAGCAGATCATAATGGTTATCTCAGAGCTCGTTGTTATTTTGCAGTGGTTTTATGAGGCCAGTAGCCTAATGCTGCAAAGTTGTTTGTAATGTTAAGCTTCTACACCTAAAGCAGTGAGGTATCCATGGTAACTGCCTTGCCTGTACACAGTCCCTCGGCTGCTTTTTCACACAGGTCAGAGCACGCACATTCCCAGAAACTGACTCAATTTAGGCTGCCTTAAACATCAGGTAATTTTAAAAAGACATTGCCTCTGACATTTTTTTTTTTTAAAATAGAATTTTGCACTTAATTAGCCATTTGAGCATTCTGCTGGTGAAAACAATATAAAACACCTTTGCCATTGTAAATATGTCTGTTGCTCAGACCTATTCAAATCAAACCCAAGTCTTGTGCTAAAAATGTTAAGGGCTTTGCAGCAAGCAAATTCCAAGTTAAAGTTTCTACTTAACACTGAAGAAACATCCTTACATGAAGTTGACAGTAGCATGTTTTCATCTAGGTCCTCTGTCAGTACTTGGAATGCTCATTTCCTTTGACTTCTCTTATAGTTGAGTCCAAGATTAGACTCTGAAAATTATCCTCCTACCTTCCCTATCTTCTTGTTGGTTTGCAGAATACATGTTCATTGAGGATGAGTTTCTGTTCTTATCTGTAACACTTATCTGCATATACCAAAGCCTGAGGAAAACTCTCTGCTGATCTAAATGCCGTGATTGGAACTTCTTCATCTGCCAGCTTGCTTCCATCTTAAACTTTTCCTGTCCTTTTTTTTTTTTTTTTTGGACATCATTTTGGCTTCCTCTTGGTTTGTTCTGTCAGTTCCAATGCTTTTGCTATGGTGAATCATCAGGTGTGTTTCTTCTGAGAGTTTGGCTTGGTGACTCAAGTGTGGAGGAGAAGGAAAAGGCTCAACTTTTAATCAGATGGTTCTTTCCTCAATGCTCGCTTGCCCTTTCCCAGTCTCCTCCAGAGCTGCTTTGTTAAACGAGGAGGGATGATTACCAGAGATTCTGAGGGGCAGAAGCTACAAATCAAGTGTCACATGGATTATTATGTGTCATTGGTACGGCCAGGGGACAGGGAGGAAAAAGGCAAATTCAGAGGGGACAAGGAGGAAGAAAAAAGATGGAGGGCAGCAAAGCAGGAGAGACAAAATCCAGATCCTCTCCTGGTCTTCCACATCATCCCTTCTGCACTGCATAAATCTGTCAGGCTTTTGGCTGAGTCTCAGCAGCTCATGGTGCCACAGTTGGAATACTAATACTTGCTTCTACATATGGTGAATTTTAGGCCAGAGAGGGACATTAAATATGTAGGTGGAGGCATCTGTGTCACACTCAGTCCTTTGCAGTCCAAAAGCCATTTCACCATCAACTGGACTCACAGGGAGACAGAAAGGCACTAATATGTATAGGAAACCGATTTATGTAACAAAGTCTTTGCGAAGTTGTAATTAGTTAGAGGAATTAAATAATGGTGACATTCTGGTCAGTGTTATTTAGGGCTAAATGAGGGATCTGGTGTTCATAGGCTGTCATCAGAACTGAGAAGGCTGATGCTGTGGCTGCCTCTGCCATGCACAGGCATTCTTTAGTGTCTTAGAGGATGAGATATTTTGGCCTTTGTTAGTAGAAAACAGGAGAGTCATCTGTGGGAGTGAGGAGGAGAGTCTGGAGTTACCTGGCTGAGCCAGTGAGTGTGTGTGCCCAGGCCCACACCAGCAGGATGTCTCACTGGAGAAGGGAGCCTGGAGCTTCCCTCTAAGAAGCTGCCTTTTGTTCAAAAGCTTTCTACCTGTCCTTGTTTTTGTGTAAACCAGTGGTATTTTGCTAGGTATATTTATCAGACAGATGAAATGCAGACCTTTTTCACGTTAAGATTTTAGTAATGCACTCTCTTGCTATGGCAAGTTCTGTGTTTTGCCTGTTGAAATCAGGGTTCCAGCTGATATTTTGGGTCACTATAGGGCTCTGCATATCTCCTCCTCGGAGATTTCATAAAAACTGTTTTCCTCTTGAATCTACATTGGATTGCACTGTTTTTTAGATCCAATACAAATAGACTTGGTGCACTTAATGTTCTCTTTTAAGCACATGTGGATTGCTAAAGAGGGTCAGACCAGAGGATTAAGAGTGTTTCTTGCTGTGTGGCCATCACCAGATGCTTCAGAAGGTCTAAGAACCCCCACTGCAGGCAGACTTCAAGTTTTCTATTCTTCGTGAAGTCTTGGGATAATCCTTAACAGCAAGGTCATAAATCTGTGGGCCCTAAAGCAAGAGATTTTGTCTTCTTTCCCATAGTTGTTTTTTTAACTTTTGCTATTGTAACTGGTTTTACTTGTCTATAGAAATGCCCAGATCCTCTCCTGAGTTTTGCTGAATTCTTGGCCTTGGTGACTTCCCATGGCCGTCTCGTTATGTGTGGGCTAACAATTATTTCTTTATCACTTTTTCACTGACCCTCCTCCCATTCCGTCGGAGGCCACTTTTTGGGTGGGAGAAGGCACGGGAATTCCCGACCTCCCTATCTCCACCCCATTCATGCTTTTGTTGGGATGTTCCATGGCATTTATCAGAGAGGTGCCAGTAGTGGGGACATCACTACCTTTGAAACACAGTGGAAAAAAAATTGCTATTATAGGACTTCCAGAGCAGATTTTCTGCAGGCTCAGAGTCAATCTATGCTGTGCTTAACATCTCTAAAGAAGTATATGACATTGTATTTCCATAGCTACATGCTGTGCATGGAGGAGCATTCCAGTGATTATGTATTCCTCCTTGGAAGCAATAGACATTTAGGCATTATAATGGCAACAGCATCATAATAAATGTACACTAAAATCTGTTAGGATGAAGCAGCTAATGCACATGTGCTGCAGTCTTATCTGGGACATAAATAACTCAGCAATTTTAGCAAATATTAAATATAAAGGGGCAATTTAATATTATGGGTGAACAGCTTGCATATTAAATTTTATATAAACATGAATCTGTCTTTTAGTTGTGGGAATTTGAAAAGCTGAGGCAGGCTCATGAAAATGTGACTTGTCCTCCCCCTTGTCTGTACCTTTGAACAGCTGATTTAATTTCAAGCAAATTTTGGTCATTTTTTCAATCAATTGTTGAATGGCTTCAATTTTTTTTTTTTTTTCTGTTCAACATAGAAGATAACTTTTTCCAGGTCTTGGGAAATTTAGCATTTAGAAATTGTTGTTGCTTCTAAAATGAGATGACAGCTAAGAAGCTATTGAGCTCTGGCGTGACAGCTAATATACCTCTGAAAGTTATTAAAAACAAAATGTTACCCTCTTAACAACATTTCAGTTTCATTCAGCAACTTTGGCTAATAGAAATAGTTTATGAACCTTCTGCTGCAGTGTTGCACAAAGTCAGAATTGTTTCCTTGTCAGTCTTCAAAGGATGTTATTGGGTTTATTTGTTTGAACTGATGAAATCTTAGACTCCAAGAGTGGGAAGCTAATATTGGCCTCTATTTTAAAAGGGAGGGTTGAGAACTGCTTTGGAAACAGAGAGGTTTTTCCTCCTGAAAGTTGCTTTCAAAAATCAGCATGGCTGTCTGTCATGTGGAAGGGATGCTCTGTTGGGAAGAGTTCAGCTGTGCCAGGCAAGAGCAGCTCCAGCACGGAGTCACTGCAGGTTGGTGAATCCGTGGGTGAAATCCAGGATAATCCCTGAGTGACCCCGGAGAGGTGCTTAGCCTGCTCACTTAGCAATGACTTTAGTGGGGGTTGAGGTAGCTTGGCCCATCCCAGGGTCTGAACCAAGACCTGATTCCTCATTCCTGGGGAAGAAACCTACCAAAGGCCTTTTTTCCAGCCTCCTGAGGAATTCTGCACTGGGGTTATCGTAGAGCCCAGCTCTTCTTTGTGGCAACACAGCCTTTGCCAGGGCAGAAACAGAGCTCAGATCTTCAATGACGTTGTAGTTGCAAGATTATCAATTTCTCATAGTTCATCAAGGGTCCTTTCCTTCTAGGGTGGCCTTACCTTCTAATCCTCTAAAAATTGCCGTTAATTCTTAGTTACTTGGGAGTGGATTTGCTCCTTGAGGAAGAGATGTGGCTCCTGGTGGTGACAGCCAAGTGTCAGCAGCTGTGTCCTTGCTGAGAGTCAGCAGCAAGGATCTGACAAAAACCAACAAATCTACGGGAGGAGGTTGCTTAATATTTATTTGATATTTGCCACCTTTGGCAATCCAAGTCATGAGTCAGGCTCCTAGAAATCATGAAAGTACTTTGGTTTGGTTTCTTAACAATCAAAACCCCATCCACATATTTTAGGGGGTTTTTCTTATCTTTTTTTTCCCCTGGCCTTCTGGCTCTGGCCACACAGGTTTCACATTTCCAAGTATTATTCCCAATTAGTGCAGTGGTGGGGGGGGTGGTTTTTGTTTTGGACCTTTTTTTTTTAATATAAACTGGAATTCTCATACCAGCACATAACTTCAGGTGCTGAACTTCAAGTGCCAGCTATCATGAAAAGGATTATACAGTTGGGAGAGCTGACATGAATAGAAAATTCCCGATCAAGTTTACTGGAAATTTATTCAAGCTACTACTACTTTTTTTTTTTTTAACTGAGGAACATGAATTATAAATATGTTCAAATTATCCCTGTCAAAATGGATAGCTAATAAAGCGCTAGACTTGTAGCGTTGTCTAACTTTGCTCTACTTTTCTGTTCGTCTGAAATGCCACCTCATTTCATAAATACAGTGAAATCAGTGCCATAGCTGGCTTTGTTCCAGGTGGGAATTGTTCTCTGCTCAGAAATGGAGGAGGGTTGCTTTGTTTTCCTTGCTGTGCTTTGCAGCACAGAGCAAAGGGAGAATCTGCCTATCACTGCTGTTACCACTTAGGGCATCTCTTGCTGTATCCTGACCCCTTCCAGACTCTTTTTTGGAGCTGAATTGTTCTCATTTCCCAGCAAGGTGGATGCTAAGACTGTGTTTCCACGTACCATTGGTAACCCTGGCAGTTTAAATCTTGCTGCTGCCCTGAACTGCTGCAAGGTCAGCTTCCTTCTGCTGCTCCCATTTTGCTGCACGGATGGAAGTGCTGAAATATGTTTGGACCAGCTGATTTCCTTTGCAGTAGCCACCAGAACATCTGGAGACGGACACACACAGACACAGCTGTTGGTTTGTTTTTTTTCCTTAATGCCCAAAGACCAAGAAATCAGCAACAATTTGGTGTCTGTTTCCATCCAAGAATGCAAGAGGCATTTCTCAGGAGCGTGGATCATTTTGTCAGGCTGGCTCTCAGGGCACTCCACAAGCAGGGTTTGCTGATCATTGTCAGAAGCACATCTGTAAATCGTGGAAGGACAGAATCTGGCAGTTCCATGTGTTGCAGATAGTGGTGTTCAGGCACAAGTAAGTGGCATTAGAGGAAAAAAGGGTAGGTTTTGACAAGGTCTTGGTTTTGACACAAAGACATGTGTCCCTTGTGTATTTTGCAAGAGTGCTGAGAATTAGGTTTTTTTACTATCACTTAAAAAAAAATAATATAGGCATATAGAGCAGTTCTAAGGGAGTAATTAATATTAACTGTGAATATTTCTGTATATTGGAGAAAGTGACACAGGTCAAGGTTTAATGGCATTTACACAGTAAAACCCCAAACCGTGAAGTACTCCTTTAGTATTGTATGAGCACAACCCAGAACTCATGTCAAATCCAGTGGAAACTTTTCCAGAAGCCTGCATTAGGAAATGCATAGGTTCCTTTAAAGGTGAGCAGTGACATGAGTACAAATTCGGAATTCCTGAGGTGTCATGACCTAATTGTGGCCTTCCAGTACCCGAGGGAAGCCCACAGGAAAGATGGAGAGAGACTCTTGACAAGGGATGGAGTGACAGGACAAGGGGGAATGGCTGCACACTGACAGAGAGTAGGGTTAGATGGGATATTGGGAAGAAATCCTTCCCTGTGAGGGTGGGGGGGCCCTGGCACAGGTTGCCCAGAGAAGCTGTGGCTGCTCCATCCCTGGAAGTGTCCAAGGCCAGGCTGGATGGGGCTCTGAGCAACCTGGGCTAGTGGAAGGTGTCCCTGCCCATGGTAGGGGATTGGAACTGGCTGATCTTTAAGGTCCTTTCCAACCCAAACCATTCCATGATTCTCTGATTTTGTGATCTTTACTAATAGACGAGGAAGAAGTGGAGAAATCAGTGGAGCTGGTGGTGGGTAAAAATGAGCAGAAAACTGAAATACAAAAGTGCCTCCTGGGCCAATTTGAAAGCCCTGAGCCAACAAATGAAGATTCTGCTGTCTCTGATCCAAAACAGGCAGGCACTGCATCTGCACTCCATCCCTTAGATAGTAAATCAGGTATCTGTAATGCTCTGGCTTTGAAGTTCAACATAATAGCAACGTGGCAAAGGAGAATAATGTCATGAAATTGGTATTTGGCCACTTCTGTTATTTTGCCTCACTACCTGTTTCAAATTGCTCCTAAAACGTCAAAGCACAGTAGTGCTCATAAGCATGCATCTGGAAATTAAGTGTCTGTTTTGGTAAATATTCACATTAGGGCACTTAGGGGTAATTTTTTTTTTCTTGCAGAGCATGAGGAGTTCCACAGAGAAATCCTGTTAACAAATAATAGGATTTGTGTGCGTAACTCCCTCTGCATCACTTTGAAAGTTTACCCCCTGCAGCATAAGAGTTAGATAATTTTAGTCTTTGAAAATTGTGCTTCTCAGATCCGGTCTTTTCCTCCAGTGCGTTATTGATGGTGCAGTCATAAATGCTCCTGAATAATCGTGATCAAATCTTACATTGTTTTCTTGTGGTGGTGGTGAACTTGAGTTATTGTGTGTCTCAGTGCTTTGTCTTGTGCTGGGGGAAGTTTCAAAGGGAAAATTACACAGGTGCAAGCATGACCTGTTTTGTAAGTGCACAGTTTATATGCACAAGTGACAGATATAAACAATAATATTTACCCACAGCAAAGATCTGTTCCCTCTCTGTATAAATGCATACATGCATGTGTAGACATCTTATATTTGAACAAAATTTGAAAAAGAAAAGACATTCAGCAGCTACTAGTACTTTATGGCCCAGTAGAAAAATTGTGTAATTTACAAAATCAAACTGTATTTTCAAAGCGCTTTCTTCTCAGTGTAAATGCCCCAATGCTAAGGTTTTCACTAACCCAAACAATTTTTCTATCCTGCTGTATTCCTAGTGGAGATACTTTTTAGAGGTACTGCCAAAAAAATCTTTCTCTTAATATGACACTTTCATAAGTTTCTTCAGGGTGCAAAATTGGACGGTTATCAGGCAAAACCTGGGAGGTTTTTTTTTGCAGTGTATCCAGTATTCTTTTCCCTATCCATATTGAAAATGGACTGGCAATAGCATTTGTTTTGCAGTACTTTGGCACTTAAGCTTCCAGCTTTCTATGGAACCTGGAACTGCAAAGGAAAGATGAATTAAAAGACTTCAAAAAATGAACTCCTTTTTAAAACAACTGTAGTTTGGTTTTAGAGAAACTCACGCTTGTTTTTTTAACCTGAACCTGTTAATGCATCTCTGCATTAGTTTATCAGTTAGTATTTGTGATGTAGGCAATTTGTATTGAGGCAAGTGGGATTCCTCCCAGTTTTGTGTAGGATTGAACAATGGCACATTTTAAATGTGGGGTGTCTCTGCCTAATGAGAGACAGCTGAGAGGTGTGGGTGGCCAGCTCTGCTCTCCTAGGAGAACTGTGTCATGAAGTCTGGTGCATATTTTGGGGTGGTTTTTTTTTCTTTTTAGACTTGTATAAAAAACTTTCGCCTGGCAAAGTGCTTGTCTGCTCCTTCTCCTGCTGGAGTTGCTGGCAAATCTCCGGTTGATTTTAGTGGAAGCAGAGCTGGACACCAGCTGGACCCAACTTCATATCTAAAAGTGCTTTTTTTCCCTGGGGTGAATAAACGCCCCAGTGTGCAAATAACTCTGCTGTTGGGTGTCATATTTTATTGGTGAAAATATATCACTTTCAACTATCAGTTGGCTATGAAAACGTCTTGTTGCAAAAAGATCAAAACCGAGAAAAAGCTCACTCTGTGTAAAAACAAACAAACAACTCCCCAAAACAAACAACTTCCCCCAATTTGCCAGCCCCCTGGAAGCTGCTGGCACCGTGAAAACAGAAATTTTCCACTTTGTGGACATAATGGGAGTCAAGGCTCCGGGGCTGCCTTCCAAGCTCGTGCTTGTGCAACAACCATGCGTGTGGTAGCTGTGGCCTCAGTTGATCCCTTTTGGAGATGATGGGAAGATGTCTGTGTCATCCCACATTTCCTGAGCAGGTTGGATCACGATTTAAAGGGTTATAAAACCACGCGTGGTACCTTCACGGGAGCCGCTTGCACGGAGCTGCTTCTCCTACCATGTTTTGTCTCCGAGAGAAATGAGGGAACAAAATAGTTGGAAAACGGGTGAAAAGCAACAACAACAACGAACAACAACCCAAAAAAAACCCCCAACATCCTGAAGCAGGCATTCAGACCAAGCAGAATAGAAATTTGGTTTATAAATAATGACAAAAAACATGTAGAAGGAGCTGTTTTTTTTAAACAGCCTTCGTAGAAAGGCAGCCTTCTAACCTCATCTATATTTACTACAGGAAAAGGTGGCATGATGTCTTGATAGATTATGTGAGATGACATATTTTTGTCAGCCGGCTTGTTCTCCTAATGGAGACCACAAGATCTTCAAATAGTTTCTGTCTGAGAAGCCACCTAGTCGTGGTTTAGTAACTGCCAGCAGTACAGACTATCACACCTCTTCTTAAGCTGTTCCAATAGCTAAATGCCACTACTGTTATATAAAATAAAAATAAAATTCATAACCCACAAACTGAATAACCCAGCTGCCTCCACCTCTTTTTTAGCCAAATTTCTCCATCTTCAGCTTCTCACCAGCATGTCTTGCACCTTTTATCTTTAGACTGAAGTCATCCATTATATCAGATTTCTTACATAGATAGAAGCAGAGTTCATGCTTAGGCTGATAAGCTCAGTAGATGGAAAGCCTTGAATTTCTGATGCAAAGGCATGTTTTATTTGCTAATCATTCCCATGGAGCTTCTCCAAACCTGACCCAGTTTGTCAGCATTCTTCTTGAATTATGGACACCACCTTCTGATGTGGTATTCCCACAGCAATGTGCCTCTGCATGTGAATAACTGAGATGGTCTCACAAATCCTACATAACAGCTCTTGTTGCCCTTTGCAGAAATGTGGGATTTTGGGAGTTGTCATTGCACTGATTTTTCTCCAAGGCCTTTCATTCTTCCCCAAAGTCGTGACCTCCTGTAACAGAATCCTCCATTTTTTTTTGTGTTCAGCGTTTTATTGTTGTTAAGACATACAGAGGTTTGGACATAATGACATTCATATTGTTTGCTTCTAGTCAGTTGAATAAATGTTGCCTAAATTGCTAGTGGTGACTTAACCTCATCCCCTCTTTTTTGGTGTGTCTTTTCTAAACACTATTAATAATTACTTTCTGTATTATTTAATTTTTGTGAAAAAAGCCCCAAATCAGGCAGACAATAAATACTTCATGAGTTTGCCCATTAGAAGCCCATACATTTATTTATGGTTTTTTGCTTTAAATTGCACATTGAATTCTGTCAGTCACCTAATTGTTAAGCCATTTGATAAGTATCCTTGTGGGCCTACTTAATCAAAAATTTTGCCTTACAGGATTGTGGCACACTCCACAGTTTATCAAACTTTACCAGAATGGTATTTTCATTATTAGCAAAAGCAGAAGATAATCTTCAGAAGTTTCAGAAGGGTCTGTTTTTGCAAACCTGTATTGAGGCAATTATTACATGCCAGTATTAAAACTGCCATCAGTATGCAGTAACTTCCTTTAATTTTGTGTTAATGGAATGTCAAATCAGCCATTCCTTTGTTTTTCCCAGAACTGATATCAAACTCACTGCAGAGGGTTGGATATCATTAAAAAATGTAAAAAGTAGTCCCATGTGCTTTTAGAAAAGTATCATTGCATGTGAGATTTCTCCCAGTTCTCTGGGATTTTGTGTCTCTTCCAAACTTTTCTGAAAACCTGTGTTAGCAGACCAGAGATCCCCAACACCTGCTCTTTTATAACTTGGTAAATTATTCGGATATAAAGATTTAATAAGCCTAATTTTCATGCAACTTTCTGGATGAATGCTGAAATATGCTCACAACTTCATTCATTCTATCACAGAAATACTCGTTGGACGTGGCTGCCTTTTCTGTGTAATCACTGATAATCTGAGCATTTCCACTCCATTATTTTAAAGAAGACTGAGACCAAGAAGAGATCACCAGATCCTCTAGCTCAGCCTCCAGAACACCATAAATATAATTCCGATTCCTTAAGAAGTGTGCAGAGTTATTTGAGACAGGACAGATAAGTTTTGGTGGTGCAATACAGTGAGCTGGTGCTGCTGCAGGTATCCTCTCTCAGCCATTGCTTCCTGGCATCCAACAGCCCACCCTCGTGTGGATCCAGCCTTTTCCAGGCTGGGAGGAGGCAAGTAAATAAACCATTGTATTAAGGCATTTAAAGACCAACGAGCATAATGAAATACGGACTGAGAAAACGTAATTTGTTTGTGACTACATGTTCCTATTGGAATAATTATTCCCTATTGGAAACTTTTGCCTGTCAATCCCTAGCTATTTAAAACTGCAACAACAATATCCAGTTGTTGCTTTCTTGTGCCCTCAGTCTTTATCCTAGCTTTTGTTGGGGACAATGCAGTGGTATTCATCAGTAACAATAAGACTGTTATGTTTCTTTGTGTTTTTTCCCAAAGCTATACAATGTTCTAGCCATTATGGAAGGGTTGCAGTCAGCTGAGTGATGTTTACATGCCACTTCCATACCCTAATAGGAGGTATAAAAGAAAGTGTATTGTAGCCAGGAGGGGGAGAGATTCAGCTTGGAAGGCCGGGGCTTGTGGCACGCGTAGAAACGTAGGAAGATATCCCTGCGCTGCCTCATGTGCTTATATTTTTGGCCTCTGCTTTAGCAGCACGAGTGTCAGGAGTGGCTGCTGCAAGCTGCTTGTTGGTGCTGCTCCTGTGGTCATTGGCTTTTGGGCAGGGTGGATTCCGTGGCTATCCCGAGCTGGGGATCCGTGTCCGAGGCCGTCCGTGGCGCGGCTGCCTCGCCTGCCCTGGCGAGTTGGTCTCGTCCTCAGGATGGGGCTGTTCCTGGCTGTGTTTTTTGGCATTCCCATAGAAGCACACCCACACAGCCACGCAGGGGGATCAGCATTTTTCCTGGAAGCAGGGTCTTTCCAGCTTTTTCTAGCCTGGTGCCTCACGGTCACATGCCGGAGGTGACAGGCGCTTCTGAGACATTCCTTGAGCATTCCTTTGTGCTCTTCTCAGCCCCGGCTCGTGGGGCTGGGATCTTCTGCTCCTTGTAGTGGCAGCTCGTTTCACAAGACTCATGGAAGTCACATGGCTGCCTGAGGTCATCACAAAGGGCACGAAAATCCCGAGTTTGCAGATATGTGGGTTGAGCCTGAGGGTGCATTTTCGACACAGCTGTCAGGCAAAGCAGAGGTTCCATCACATTTCTGCTTTTCAAACACGGCATCCTTGACTCCTGACGCTTTGGATTCTGGGAGATATAACTGTTGTCTGGATCCGTGGGAGGTTGAGAGGAGTGAGGGAGAGCAGGAATCCTAATAATTAAGGCTTCTTGGAAGAAGGAGTGAAGTCTGTGCCTTAGTTTGGATATGTGTGGAGCAGGATTCACCTTTCCATAGCCAGCTGGAGAAACATCTTCATATCCCCTGGTGTCTTGGAAGGTAACGAGGCAGGAGAAAGATCTGAGATGTGCTAGCAGTCACTTCCAGGTGATCAGACCCCAGTGCTAAATCATTCTGTTTATTAGTCAAAAGCTGTTTTATGGATTTAAACGTTCTTCTTGATTAAATAAAGGCTGTTTTGATTGAACAATAAAGCTTGTGACCACAGGTAGTATTCTTAACTATATATATAGATGGCTTTTGGTGTTTCTTCCCGTGACTGCAGTGTGACTGTTTGTATAATTTACCATTAGTCATCAACAGACTGCATAGGTTGCTGGTTGAGGATGTTGACTCAAGCTGAGTGGTTAATCAGGTGGTATGGCAAATGCCAGCCTTTCTGATTAAAAGATCTTGTCTTGAGTCAGGGCCCGTTCTGGATCAGGTCCTAGTTGGGAGTTAGGAAGGGTTTCTGCTCTGTGATCCCATTTGTGTGACACAGTTTTATGATTCTGTGATAAATGTGCCTGACAAAGCTTGAAAAGGGACTTTACCCTGCTTCTCAGTCCGTGTTTATCAGTTTATCAATTCCAGTGGGAACTTTTTTCCCATCAATAATACGTTTGTCTTCTTCAGGAGATGAGGACAATGAGGTTCACTGTGCTGTAAGACACAGGATTTTGGTCCCAGGTAGAGACAGGATGTTGAGCAGGAGTAGCTGCTGCTCTTACCCATCTTAAAATTGCTTGTGAGCTTGGTTACCCCATCCATGCCTGTCAGGTTAACCCCATCACAAACCAGGCTGGGAAGGCATTTGTCTCTCTGGAAGTTCCTCAGAGATCTCTGGTTCTTGGCCTTCCTCTGTAGTGTAGAGCACACTGGATTAAGCCCACCTGGAAAATCCACCCAATAAATTCCCTGTAGGTGATGCTTCCTATTTTTCTTGCAGCCATTTTGTTTATAGCTTTCGATATTTTACCACAGGCCTTGTACTTTTCTTGGTTGTTTGAGGGAATTCTGTCCAGGCCGTTGTGAAATGAAAGCAGCAAAATGTGAGAACTAGAAAAGAATGGCTGGTTGGTGTTGTCAGGCAACACACAAAATCCTGCATTTTGGCACTGGTTTGAGGTGGACAAGGGATTGTCTTTGAGGGGCATGAGGCAGTGAAGCCCCACTGTGGTGTGTGGTTGCCACTGGAAATATCGATAAGTTAACAGAGAATTGGGAGTGTGAGTGTGTCTGGGACTTGCTTCCCCACTGCCTGCTCTCTGTGGTGGCCACAGAGGTGTTTTGATTGAAAAGTCAGCACTTGACAAATGTGCAGGCACTGGCGAGCTGCTAAATGCTGAAAATGCTTCTAGTGCACTTATTTTTTAGAATTTTTTTTCATTAAAGCCAGTAGTTGAGTAAAAGTAGGGAAGAAGTTGTTCCATCTCACTGCCAAACTGTTGGAATGACCAATTTCCCCCTTCTGTGTTGATCTTTGGAGACCTTATGTAGTTTTTTATAAACCCTGAGGTTACACATACGCCTACAATTGTTGTGTCCCCTTGTGCCTCTGCAAAGCTGAGTGTTGGCTGCAGGTGTTCCGTGGAGACTGAAGGCAAAATAAAAAATGCCAAGTAATTGGTACCCCCCACTCCCAATTCAACGTGTCTTGTGTTGCAGAACACAAGTAAAATGAAAGGGAAGATCTTCAGAGAGCTGCATGCAAATTTTGACTGGTTGTGGTTTTGGAAGTCAAGGAACAAGGAGATACAGAGAATGCTTTTTAAGCTGTTCTATCAAATGTCATATCTCTGTTTTAATATTTTATGTGATGTGGCTTCTTTCAGATGATCAGCTGGATTATCTGAGATCAGAGGAAAGGGAGTGATACTGCTCAGCTGCAGGAAATAGGAAGAAAGTACTGCCATGGCAGGGTAGGGCACAGACACACTGACTGCAGGGTGTTGGCTATTTGTGGAACTTGTACACATCTTACAGATAGCCTGTCAGAATTACTGAGGTGCAGGTGCTTTATTTATAATCAATAAGTTTAAAACAAACTTCAAAAAAAGTTTATACAAGACCATTTTAGAATTTTTCCCATGGGATTTATTAGATAAGACCATTAGATGTTTGTTTTCCAGACAACTTTGCTATTTGTGTGCTTACTAATTATAATGGAAAGACATGATAAATTATGTATCTATGTTAAACAGCTTGCTTTTCAAACAAAGGAAATTGGCCACTTCTCTCAATTCTTCTATTTTTATCTCTCTCTTAAAGGGCAACACTTTAAGGAAAATTCTCCTGTATCGGTACTTTAAAGGGGAATATGGAAGTGGCATGAATGGGCCCCTGTCTGCCAGCTACAGCAAAACTGCACAAGTGGGAGGTAAATCAGCACACATCATTGCAAGAGAACAAAATTAGCAGCACTGGTTTTTCTAATAGGCACATTGGACATGCTCCAGGGATTCAGTTGGTAAATAAATCAAACATGTTTTGTAACCACTTAGGAGAGAGGTACTATCAGACTTTTCCTATTTTTAAGTTGCACACGCTTGTCTCAGACTGTGCATTTGGAGGTACCAAAGTAGGTACCAGTAAATCCTCATCCAGAAATTCAGCAAAGCACAAAACATTTGAAGAGAAATGATGTTTTTTTCTGGAAACTAAAAGTTTTTTTGGCATTCCAGATCCTTTATTGATATATGGGAAAAAAAAAAAAAGATCTGAGGAAAAGCTTCTCACAAAGATACTGGTTAGACAATGGAACAGATTATCCTTACAGGTTGTAGGATGTGTCAGTTCTTGTTACAACTTCACTGGACAAGGCTCTGATGAATCTGCCCTAACATCCTCTGAGCAGGAAGTTTCAGTAGGTGACCTCTGTAGGTCCATTATAACCTAATTTTTTGTATCATTCTGCTGTAGAAGCCACAGGAAGGTACTGTAGGGTGGTTTCTAAGAAAACCCATAATAATGGATGTCACAGGAAAGGAGGCAGGAGTTAGGTGCAGAGCCAGGTCAAAATTCTTGCCATTGCATTTTCAGTGCATATTGGAGGCATGCCCAGATTCATCAGCATTTCCAGATGTTACCCAGCTGTTCCTCCTTAGCTGTTTCAATGTAGACACTGGAAATGTTTACAGTCTTAACATCCTATATGCCAGATTTTGCTCCCCAACAAACGAGAGACTGAAAATTTACTATTTTTTGAGTTCTCTCTAAAAATGGTGTGTGCATGGCTTCATCACAAAATCTGAACCATTTTAATCAGTTTAATCAAAGTAGTACTGGCTGATTAAAGCAGTACTATATTTTTCCTGATGAAGTAGACGCAGTTACATCTTTATAGAAGTAAGTATAGCAGGAAAGATGATAATCTGTGATCAGAAAAGATGGGTGATTTAATGAGCTAATACAATTTAGCAAAATTTCTTCAACCCACACCTTTAATTTGGATTAACTCAAGTCTCTGTTCTTAAAGAACATCATCGTGATGTTAATGATCTAAGAGCTGGCAAAAGCATTTGGCTGCAAGGTCGGACCCAAACCCCCAGTGGATTTACTAGGACACAGTTTTTATAGATTAGGCCTGAGATTGAAGAGCAGATGTAAAAGTGTTCTCAGAGCACTGACCGAACCCACAGTTTAGTGTATGCAGCAGTGAAATTTAAGAAAGGGTTTGCTGAACAAATCAGCGTCATTTCCAACTTATTTACTGTCTGAATATCATGACAGAACAATGGTTTGGGGATTTGTTTTATTTCTTATTCTTAGAGCCCAACATTGCAGTTCCAGGCAAAAATCTTGTTTTTATCAAAGGGAATTTCGCCTGAAACAGAATTTCAAAATTAAATTTATTACGTTGCTATTGTGTGCTTTACTACTACTAGTTGATTCAATTTCATACATGTATGTGAAGCAAACATGAATGGTGTTATGTATTTGTCTGATTTGCAGGTGGATTTTCAGGACAAGATGCAGATAAATCTGGGGTGACCATGTTTGATATCCAGTGCCTCCTGGATAAAGAAGGTGCCTCAGAACTGGTCATAGATGTGATAGTGAACACCAGAAACGACAGGATTTTCTCAGAAGGCATTTTGCTTGGTATTGCTTTGCTGGAAGGTGGAAATACGCAAACACAGGTACTTATTTAATGTCCTTATGCACATATTGGTTCTCAAATGCGTGGAGTCTGGAGACAAATAAAAAGAACCTTTTTGCTGTGAGTTCTGTGAAAAGTTTGTCACTATAATATGTATCTAATAGCAGTGTAAATATTCCATATTACTATGCAGTATCTCATAGTGGAGACTCTTCAGTAGAAGAAAATGTTTTTCAGCTGTCCCTTTCTGTCTAGGACTGTGCTGCTTTTAATCTGGACATTGCCATGTGAGCATCATCTCCAGTTATTTTATATCACTCTTTGTAAAATTAAAAATTATAATACTTTTAAGTTTATAATAGCAATAAAATTATTTTCTGGAAACCTTCAAGGATGTTTATCAAAATCTCCAAAGAGAGAAAAACTGACAATTTGAGAAGGCCAGTATCCCAGTCCATAGAAAATATCTGCTTTAAACTATGGATTCCAGGAGTTTTGTGAATTATATCCCTCTCACCCAGCTTTAGCCAAATCAGATGATTGAGGAAAGAGAGAGAAATGATATGATGAGGAAAAGCTGAGAGAAGTGGGATTGTTCAGCCTGGAGAAGAGAAGGCTTTGGGGTGACCTCATTGTGGCCTTGCAGTGCCTGAAGGGAGGCCCCAGGAAAGATGGAGAGAGACTCTCGACAAGGGATCGAGTGACAGGACAAGGGGGAATGGCTGCACAGTGACAGAGAACAGGGTTGGATGGGATATTGGGAAGAAATCCTTCCCTGTGAGGGTGGGGAGGCCCTGGCACAGGTTGCCCAGAGGAGCTGTGGCTGCCCCAGTCCTGGCAGTGCCCAAGGCCAGGTTGGATGGGGCTCTGAGCAACCTGGGATAGTGGAAGGTGTCCCTGCCCGTGGCAGGGGGTGGGACTGGCTGATCTTTAAGGTCCCTTCCAACCCAAACCATTCCATGATTCTGTGATTGTTTATTTCTGGATAGTTCAGTTGCTATGAACCCCTCCCTGCATTCCCCCACATCTCGTCACTGCCTGTGAAGGGACACTAACCAACTTATACCTCATTTCAAGACTATAAAAGCTAAATAAGAGGACTCCCATCATGTATCTTTATCTGTGACCCTTAGAGAGTGTCCAGAAAATGCTAAAGAAAGGAGATTTTTTTTTTTTTCAGCTTTCTAAAATGAATTGTTAGGGACTTTTAAAGTCTTTGAGACAGTGTTTGCAACCTGTTGCAAATGGTACTCAGCCTCCTTGACAGTTATACTAAGGGACTGGAATTAACCTAAAATATTATTTAATATTAATCTCTGTAGCACAAAAAAAGTGAATATAATCCAAGCTATAGTATTACACATTAGATTTTCCATGCTTCCTCTCGTTGTTACATAGTAAGTTGCTTTTCACTGTTATTTGTAGGTGGAATATTATGACTCTAGTAAGCCTGGAGAAATGGAGAGTGTCACCAAGTAATTTAACTTCAAGTATAATATTGTGACATTGAAAAGATTGCAAATAGCAGTGTTCACCATTTAACCCAAATTTTAAAACATTGTCATCAATCTTTCTTACCAGCCTTGTGTATCACTTCGTGAAAGAACTGGTCAGGCAGTGGCCAGCATTTGTTCTGTGTGAGTGAAGTAATTATTCATCACTTGTTTCACAAAAAGAAAATAGTGTATTTTTGTATTTCTTCTTCCTTAGAGGATTGATACCTATAAAGAATTTTATTTTTTTTTTTTTGCAGTATTCGACTTACCAGCAGCTAAAGGAGCAAAAGAAGTCAGAAAAGTTCTTCAAAGTGCTGTATGATCGCATGAAGGCGGCTCAGCAGGAGATACGGTCCACAGTGACGGTGAACACCATTGATCTGGGGAGCAAAAAGAAAGAGGAGGATAGCGACCTCACCATATCTGTTCCCAAAAAGAGAGGTGAGGAGGCAGCCCTGTGAAAGAGGGGGAGAAGTGCATTGTGTTGGCACCTCAAGTGCTGCGCCAAGGATGCTCTGTTGGGTCGATGAATAAGCTTTTAATATTAATCGTTGCTAATTTGCATCTTTTGCCTGTTTTTCTCTAAATTATGGTCCGTCTCAGGTCGGTTACAAGGAATTAGCTTTAATGAGATCAGTGAAGCTCTGCCAGTTTGCATCAATAAAAGATACAGAGCCATATTTTTAGAGCAGCAGAAGTGGAGGCTGCTGCTAATGGGGCTGTTTCACAAGAGCAAGCGCAGGAACTGATTTCCCACCCTGTGGTCTTCCCATTGTTCTCATCATTTATTGTATATGGGAGAGAAATAGTAGGGCTTTTTGTGTTAATGTTCTGTTTCGCTCTGGCTTGTGGTTTATTTGGAACATGCCATCCCTGCATGAATGTTGCTTTGATATTCTTTGTGAGTTGCCTAGAGGTCTTCGAAAAGTTAGGCACCAACAAAGAAAAAATTGCATTCATTATTATTGTTTTCTTATTGTTTAATCAAATGGGGGGGGAAAGACTTTCAGAAATGAAGGCAAATTATCTTCTTTTCAGTTAAGGATTCAACCCTGCATCTGAAAGAGGGTATGAAAGGACAGTTAACAGAAGCATCTTCTGCAACCTCCAAGGCTTACTCTGTGTATAGAAGAGAAATGGACCCAGAAATAGATCTTATGGGCTCGGGAACAGATGCTGCAAATGCAGAGGAGAAGTCCACAGAAGAAGCAATCATGAGCCCTGCCATTGCAATCATGCAGCCAATATTGAGGTTTCTTCAGCTGCTGTGTGAGAACCACAACAGAGAGCTCCAGGTAAAGTGCTTTTGAGCTGAGCTGCTACAGAGGTGTTATTAGAGGGGCTGCAACTTCACTAGGGAAGGAAAACACGCCTGTGCCTGGCTCCTGTTACAGAATAGGGGTGTCCAAAAGGTTGGGGTGTTTTGGTCCAAGGGATGAAATAAACCTTTCCAAGAACCATTTGTGTGCTGTGGTGGAGCACGTGTTTATATCCTCAGGATTGCTTGGGGATCACAGCACAGCCACGTGGAATTGACAAGAGTCTAAACGTCCCTGTTAGTAAGGTTTCTGTGCACAAATGGTGGATCACTTAGCACAGACTTGAAGACCACAGGGAAGTTTCTGGGCATTGTTTGGGAACTGCTCTTTTCCCAAGGTTTGTGATTGAAGGCTTTAAGCTGCCACGTGTGTCCCTACTGTCAGTTCTTTCGATAGAAATTACTGTCCCCGTAGCAACCTTTGCAAAATGAGTTTCCTGCAAATATACCTCAGTGCCATGGCCAGGAGCCTCCCTTAAGGCAATGGTTGGCCACCAGACCTGCTTGGCTGTGGGGCCGTGAGCTTCCAAGGGAAGGGCTGTGAGGCGTGGATTGGAGCAGGTATGCAGGACATAGAAAAGGCATTTAAGGCCAGTGCAAGTGTTTGCCAAGTTCACTTTCCTAAGCTCTCCTTGCTCTACTGATTCAATCAGATAATAGTGCTCAACTGCTGCAGTAAGGCCTAATATATTTTCTATAGTGTAGTTCAGTACCTCAGACACAATGGTCATAAATTGTACCCTTCAGTGTTTTCATGAAAAAAGACTTTGTTTGCCTTGTCTGTCTCCTCCTTTTTTTTTTTGTCTTCCTTTTCTTCATCCACCAGAATTTTTTAAGACACCAAAACAATAAAACAAATTACAACCTCGTTTGTGAGACCCTTCAGTTTTTGGACTGCATCTGTGGAAGCACAACAGGTGGGCTGGGCTTACTGGGGCTTTACATCAACGAGAGGAACGTGGCTCTTGTCAACCAGACCCTGGAAAGCTTGACTGAATATTGCCAAGGTCCATGCCATGAAAATCAGGTAGGGCTCACGTAACTTCTGGATGCAGAGGACTAAATCTGAATGTGTGGTGTCTGGGTGCTTATCACAAACCTTTCAGTGTTCTTAATAATCCAAATTCACTTGGAGCTGCTGTGACTAGACTTAAAACTTTTCAAGCTTTCATAAGGCCTGAGCAACCCTTTTAAGTCAGAACTAAAACCAGACTCTTCCTGTAGTACATCTGCTTCCATTGAGGGTTTACAGTCCTTTTGGAGAGAGTTTAATGATTTATGTCAGTGTGCCCATGGCATAAACCTCACTTTGTGAGACTGGATTTGGAGTCCCAGTCGTGGGAATGCGTTGCAAGCGGAGTCTTGTGTTCTTCATTTTCATCCATGTTGCCCTTGCTGGTGTTTATACACATTGCTAACATTGGCTTTCCTTATTTCACACAACTGCCACGAAGTTTCACTTGCCATCCTGCTGCACTACCTGGCAACATCTCTAATTATGATATCAGTAGTGAAATGGGTGAGAACTAAAGACCACACTTCTGATCTCCTGTGCCTTGCTCACTTGCAGTCTTTTGAGGTCATTTAGCTGTGACTTTTGGTAAAATCTTTTTATTGCCATGCTGAAAAAATGTAGAAAGATAAAGAATGTATTTATACACTGCCATGTCTGAGCTAAAGAGAGCTGCAGTGAAGTTGTCACAGCGGATGAAGCTGCAGAATTTTTGCTATTGATTCGCAACGGGAAAATTGTGGTGAGCAAAATTACAGAAGCAACCTGTCCTTTATGATAGAAATAGCTGAAGAAATGCATGCAATATTAATGCTTCTTCCTTAATGTGCACAAATGAAATGTAAAGTGCCATTATCGCCGTTGCTGGTACTCAGCTGCCTTTGCTTAATATTTTAAAACAAATATTTTAGTGGACTAAATTTTGAACAGTCATATTCAATCCACTTATGAATGGGAAGAACAACTGTAAAAAAAGAATAGCTACAGGACTGGAGATGAAAAATAAAGGTACAAGTTAACGTGTTCTCCAGCAAATTTACATGAGAAGCACTGGAAGGACTCTGATAGTGGAAGGGAATGATGAATTACGCTTTATTACTTGGATCCACCTGCTGGGACATGTCTCAGGATTTGAGTTATGCTTGTTTACACCAACTGCAAGTCTAATTCAGTGTATTTCGGAGGCAAATGTTCCACACTTCATTTTCATTTTTTCCCCCTCTCTGTGTCTGTCTTTCTGGAAGACTTTTCCTCTTGTCCCATAAAGCTGCGAGGAGGAAAAAATGCCATGGGCTTTCTTACGATTGAGTCTTTTGCACAA
This sequence comes from Ptilonorhynchus violaceus, assembly GCA_013397565.1. NCBI lineage: Eukaryota > Metazoa > Chordata > Aves > Passeriformes > Ptilonorhynchidae > Ptilonorhynchus > Ptilonorhynchus violaceus. The sequence goes on from VZRJ01006853.1 coordinate 194,062, forward strand.
GGCCCAGGAGGTCCAGAACTCCAGCTGTAAAGGCGTTTGAGAAGCACCATTGGTCACAAATACAGTTTTGAATTCCATATCCAGAAATATCCTATGCAGGACACATCCAGGTGCACGTAGAGAACCTCGATTTTCACAACCAATTCGTGCTGTGGCAGCAGTACTAATGCCGGTTGCTGAGGGCAAGCGAAGGATCTGAGGGTGCAGGTTTGGTTGTGCCTGCAGTCAGGCATGTCTTTTATGTCTGAGCCTGGCATGGGTGTTCAGCTGAAGCTGGCAGTGCTCCCGAGGGCTGCTGTCTGCAGCTTGCACCGCTCGGTGCCAAGCCCTGCGGGATTCGCTGGGAGCAGATTTTGGCTCTCACCACCTTTTTTGGCTGTGTTTGGGTTTGTTCTGCGCCACACAAGTCCCCCCCAGCGCTTCTTGTGGCGTGTTTGCAGGCTGTTCTGCTGTGGCTGAAAGGTTCATAGGTGTTGCAAGGTCTTTTAAGTTCTGGGTCCTTCTTTTGGAAATTTGCTGATGTGCATATTCTCTCCCCCTCTCCGGCTGTCCTGTCTCCCTCTTTTCCCTCTCCTGCCCCTGCCCCATTCCCTTCCCTTCTCTTATTTTGCAGACATGCATAGCCACCCATGAGTCTAATGGGATTGACATTATAATTGCACTCATCTTGAATGACATAAACCCACTTGGCAAATACTGCATGGACTTGGTGCTGCAGCTCAAGGTACAGTATATGTAAATTCGTTTATTTGAATTTGGGTAACTACAGAAGACATACCTATGTGAGAGCTCTAGGCAGCCTGACATTTACTTTATCTTGCCATAGTGTAATATACTCAGAAGCCTTTGGGGAAAAAAGCTTGCAAATGAATTCAGCTCAGCTTCTGAATCCTTATCAGGCCCTCTGCCACAGGCCTCCTGACCCACTGCTGTGTTTGGGAGTATGTCCTCAGCTGGTTTTTTAAAAAAATCCTATCAAACAGGCATGACACAGCTAGCAGGAAAAGTCTGTATTGTGGATGTAAAATCTCTCAAGGTTGATAAATAGCAGCACTGTACAGGCAAGCAACAAGTCAGGCATTCTCTGTAAATACTGAACTCTTAAAAATTACTTGAGAGGGAGATGTTGTGAAAAAAGAAGAATACATCAGATGACCTGCAATGTCAAATAAAGTTGAAAACAAGGGCAAGTAAATTGTGTTTTATTTCTCTTCTCAGTGTCCTCTGAGGGGAAACACAAAGTGTGGAGTGTGAGGGCAAAGGCTAAAGCGGGAGGGCTTGTAATGTAATTTTGTTCTGTATTCTGGGTAGAGTTGGACAGGCTCGTAGATAAGTTTCTCCTCCCTGTGTGCCACTGCATGCAGAGGGGAGCTCTGCAGCTCTGCTGTCTGCCAAGTAGGGTAGAATTCGTCCAGGAGGAGCTCTGGGTTACTGCCTTTTCTTGCCTTCCAAATTAAGTATTTCCATTGCAGATGGTCTGTTTCCTCCCCAAACCAGCCAATACTTTGTGGTAGCTGCATTGCATCATATTGGCAACGTTATGCATGTCTAATAAAATAATTAATACAGCTGTATATCATGTACAATGAAACATGGAATCAACAGTGCTTTACATACGATTTTAATAACTGTAATTACATTTTTGAATGGCAATATAATTCAGGCCCCCCTCTAGCAAAACACTTAAGCAGACATTTAACTTCGAACATGCAGACAATTCTTTTGAAGTCCAGATTTCAGTCTGTGTGAAGATCTAGCTACATTCACTCCAGGGCCATTTTGATTTGCCATCATCATGAAGTCAGCAAATGCTTGTAGAAATCTTTTCTCTGTCGTAACCAAAACTGGAGTTGAGAGACAGCTCTGCAGGGACCAGTGTGACCCTGTTCACAGGAGGTTGTCTGTGCTAGCACCTACTTAAGTAGCCAAAATTGTGGTGAATGATCCCAGAGGTTCAAACTGTGGAAATGATTCTGATTTTACGGAATCACAGAGTCATTTGTCTTAATAGGGATGTCTTCAGGTCATCTTGTCCAACCCTCCTGCTCAAGCAGGGATCAGCTGGAGCAGGTTTCCCGGGACCACATCTGCTGCATATCTCCCCAGCTGGAGCCTCCACAACCATTTTGGGCAATGTTTGGTCACTCTCACAGTATGAAAGTGTTTTCTTGTGTTTGGATAGAATTTCACGGGTGTTTTATTTTGTCTCTTGCCCTCTCACTGGAAGCTGCTGGGAGGGGTCTGGCACCCTCTTCTGCATTCCCTGCCATCAATGCACATTGTAACATCCATCTAAGCCCTCTCTGCTCCAGGCTGAGCTGTCACAGCTCTCAGTGGCTCCTTGTGTGAAAAATGCTCCCTTCCCTTAACCATTTTCGTGGCTTTTTGCTGGGCTTGTTCCTTTAAGTCCGTATCATTCTTGCACTGGAACTGGACACGTTGCTGGGCAAGATGTGATCTCAAGAATTGGATCCAAATTAAGAAGCTGCCGCTTTTGATTTTGAGTGGCAGCACATTGAAATAATAAAGCACAGAGTTTACCAAGTAATGTTTTAACATTGACACTCTGTCAGTGCTCATAGGCAACTTTGAAGTTGCAAATACATAAATTTTGCAGTGAAAATACAGAATTCGAAGTATATGGGCCCATACATTTACACTCACAAACAAGCTCAGGCTCTGGGAACATTGCATGTTGAACTTACACCCCCCAACCAAAGCAAAGGCAATGCAGAATGACATTTTCCCATGCCATCTTAGTTCAGCTTGTTTTGCACATGGTTTTTGATGTGGTGTTTAATTACATCTCCATGGATTATATTTTCCAGCGGACTCCCGAATCATTGAGTGAGCAGAGCAGGCAGTGTTCACTGAGTGCACAGATGGCCAATGTTCTGTTCTGCCTCTTTTCATTTTGAGTATGACCCCCTGGCCTTCCTTACTGACCAGTGTGTAAGCCCTGGCACACAGTAAGACCTCAATATCTGCCACTCTGCATAGTGACAGGATGAAAAAACATTGTCAGTCTGAGGGTAGAGAGTGTCTAATAATCTGCTGTATCTAGTTGCTTCACTCACTAATTTATTTTTCCAAAATTTTTATGAGGAGATGAGGTGGAAACCCAGGTAAAGGTGAAATGAAGACCAGAAGTACTTTGGGCTGTCCTGTTCTGTAACGCCTGGAGACTGATTTTTCACAGTACTAATGTGTTATGAAGAACTTTGTGCTGTATTTTCCGAGTAATGGACCTCTGTTTCCCCACTGATATCTGGGCTGACTTCTCATCCTTCAGTCCTCCAGTCAGAGGTGTTCAAACCTCAGCTTAACACAGCCCTGAGCAACCTGCTTGGAGCAGGGGCTGGACTGCTCAAGCCTTGGCCCGGAGGATTCCAGAGGAATCACAAAACCTTGGTCCAGTGTGGTTTTGTGATCCAGCCTGCAGGGTTTTGTGATTCTGGGCACACCAAGAAGAAACTCTGTGGGCTTTTAGCTGTGAAAGTTGTGTGTTCCTGCAGTTTAGTGCTCTAATTGTAATTTGGAAAATGTTTCTGAGCTGGACTTGTGTGATTGTTACGTTGGCCCCCGGTGCTCCAAATTTTCAGCTCTGCTACCAAAACTTGGGGATACAAAGGGTGCTTAAAACACAAGTTGCTTGAACATATAGAGAATAATCTCTTGCTTTTTGCCTTGTTCCCAAGAGCAGCTGAACCCTTTTCCTCTGAAACTGGCCATGCCAGTTGCTAGGTGGGCAACAAGGAAAGGAAGTGGAATCTAATTTCTTGTGCATGGTCTACAGCAAGGCTCTGTATTTAAGTCAAATATTTTTCAGTGTTTAAAATGCTTCTCCCAATACAGTGTGCAGAGTTAGCCTTACAGTATGCTGACATTAAAAAAACCCTATTAAATATGTCAGTAAAATAAAAGATGCAAGTGGTTCAAAATCTTATCCACTAAAAAAGTGGTCCTCGTAATCTCAATTAAAACAAATGCAAGGGTCATTAATCCATGAAAGAGATTTAAAATTTGCATTAATGTGGTTTTGTATCTCCAGAACAATGCCTCCAAGCTTTTGCTGGCTATTATGGAAAGCAGGCAAGACAGTGAGAATGCGGAAAGAATCCTTTTCAACATGAGACCAAGAGAACTGGTGAGAAAACTTGTGAATATTCATAAATCTTCTGGCTGAAAAAAAATCTGTCATTAAAACATTTTTGAAATGATCTGCATCTAAGCTGAGAAGTGTTGGCAGCGTACGGTGGCACAATGTATCAGGATAGTACTAATTCACAAAAAGTGCTTTAAAAGGATCAAGCATGCATGATTTCAGTCTTTACGACTTCATTATTTTTATCCGTTCCAAGCACTTTTCTGTAATTGTTTCCTAACTAAATTATCATACTCTGGTAGACTGTCTTCAAGTGCAGTTTGTCAGGGGCTGGCAAATTAAGCTTGTGCAGTTTGTGAAGCAGTGCTAACAGAAATGCGTGTGTAGACACAGAATAAATTTAATATATATGTATGTTATATATTTATGTCTCATGAGCAAAGAGAGTTGCAAACAGTTGCTGCTGTATTTTGGAACAACCCTGATGTCTGTGTAGGTCTCCAGGAACTTTAAATGGGTTGGAAATCTGGAGAAATCGTTTCCAGTACAACTGACCGTGTAACAAGAGTGCCTGAGAGATGTGGGAATTCTTGAGGGATTCTGGGGAGGTGGCTGAGGACATCAGAGCCCAGTGCCTGCTGGTTTTGGGGAACCACCACTAAGGTGGCATGTCAGCAGGATGAGGCCATCCCTAGGGTCCAGCTGTAGGATCAGGTCCTGTGTGGGGAATCCCATGTTGGTCCTGTAAGAGCCTTTTGAATATTTGGAGTTTCCCCAGCACCCTGCCCAGATCTGTATCTTCCTTTCCTTTTTGGTTTAGGTGTGGGGTTTTTTCTGTGAAATTGTTGCTGCCTGCTCTGGCCAGAGAGGAAGATCACGGCTCTGAGTGCTGCACAACACTACCTGCCATATCTAGGCCAGTCTTTGAAGGCATTTGTGAAAATACCTGCTCACAAAAGCTCAGCATTCCCATTCCTTTCTCATGGCTGCTGATGAAAAATGCAGCGGTTTGGAGCTCTGTAAATCCTTCAAGCTCGTCTTTATTCAGAGAGTGTTTCTCAGGCTGCTCGCTCTTCTTGCAGAGCTGCAGGGCACCCATCCAGGCTGGGGCTGAACAGGGTGGCTGTGTTCAAACACAGGGTGCTTTTCCCCCAAGAACAGCATTTGTTTAACCTTTCCCTGTTGCAGGTGGATGTGATGAAGAATGCCTACAGCCAAGGTCTGGAGTGCGACCACGAGGAGGAGAACGGGGATGATGGCATCTCCCCAAAAGATGTTGGCCATAATATCTATATTTTGGCCCATCAGGTATGTCCTGTTTGTTGTGTGACTGCTCCCAGAAGGGTGTTTTGTGGGTAAACTCCACGTTGTCACAGGTAGAGTGGTGCACTTCGGTTGTAAGGGGGAAATAACAATATATTTGTTGATAAAAACCAAAGTTTGATAGTAAATATGATACTGGTTTAATAAGATTCAGTGGCAAGGTACACTGGATTATTTGCTGCATACAGGTCAGGCTCAGCCAAAACTGTCAGGGAGACCCTCCAGTTGAGTCATGACACTCAGGAAAGACCCCCTTGCATTCTAAACTCCTTCTCAGAGGGGAGTTTAGGTGTGGCTGGGTCCAGACTTAGTCTCAGATTTGCCAGTTTATGTCTAAAGGAGTATTTGTGCACCATCAATCCTTTATATCATTTAGCTGTCAAGATTTCAGAGCTTAGCCTGCTGTTCACCACTTAACAAGAATCCACTGTGGTAAAGGAATCTCTCAGTCTTGAGGAGCAACCTTGAGAGGCATCCCCTACTCAAGGGGAGATCCTGATTGTGTAGGCCCTCAGTGGGAGTGCTAAATTGTTATTTGTGTGAAATAACCATGCAGAGCAAGACAGTTAATGTCCACTTAGCTTTGTCTTCTTTTAACATTAACAGATCATTTATATCAATCAAATCATGAATCATGTTATCATTATCAGTGTATTTTAAATAGTGCCTTCTGTTGTGATACCAAGTGAACTTGAATTCAGAAGATTCCTATTATTTTAGATATATTACTTTGCCAGTAAGAATAATTGGGCCTTTTCACTGCTTTCCCTTTTCAAATTATGCTGTAGTGCCCTCAAGCTCTTTCTGGTCACTTTTGTTTCTCTACTGGTAAAGGTAGAATGTACACTGAAGGTTTTTATTTAATGGGCTATTTATTCTTCAGAGCAGTTGGTGTCAGAAATAGTTCATCTTTCAATTATGTTCAGAGTATTGAAAAGATTTTTTTAATCAAAAAAGTAAAGACCACAAACTTCTTGGTTATATCATAAATTACAGCTTTTGGTATTTCATATAAGGGCTAAACTTAAAAAAAAATGGTTTTACTAAGTAAGAAGAAATAAACAAATGGGGATAGGGAGTGTTCCTCATTCATTATGTTTATTAAGTGTTGTTAGAAATTGAATACTCGGTGGAAAAAAGAAAAGAAAGCAATCTATAGTTACAGTAGTGTTATGCAATGTTTCTTTCAAGCAAGAAATGCAAAAACAGTTACTGGGTTATGCTTGTGTGCTTGCAGCACTTTTAAATAAGTAAGTATTGTTACTGTGCTGTTGTTGTTGTGGTTGACCATGTTCTACTCCTGTGCTGTGTGTAGGGCTCTACATAAGATACCCATCAAAGATATTATTTTTAGAAAGCAGCTGCAGCTCCTTACCTTGTATGACTACTCCTTGTCTGAATGCTTATAATGTAAATTTAAATGTTGGTAAATCATGTCTTCTGCCTACAGTTTATGTTAAATGACTTAACAGGGTCTGTGACATGGAAAATATGATTTAGGGGAGTAGAATATAGGCCTAAAACTATATATGAAGTGACTGCTGGGGTCATTTTACAGAAGAGGTCACTGCCAAGGGTACACTAACTAGCTGAGGTGTAGATTAAGCTCTGTCCCTAGGTTCATATTCACACTGCTGGGGAGGTCCGTGGTGCCACTCCACAGCTATTCCTGATCCATAGCTGGAATTTTGGTTGCATAAGGGTGGATATTTTTACAGCAATTTACTGAGCTCCTTCCTGTTCTGTAAAATTAAATGTCATGATTGGCTCTGTATGCTGTAAAAATATCCATCTTTTCACCAAAAAAAAAAAAAAGAAAAGACTGTTTTCTTTTTCTTGCATTTCTGTAACACAGTACATGTGTTTACAGTAGCTTTGCACCCATGTCAAGCCCTATATCAAAACAAAGCGATGGAAGGGCAGGCAATTTCAGACTTTTCTGTGTCCTCTGCTAAGGAAAAGCTAAAATTCTTGGCACAGGCCTGCTGGTCTTTGACCCCAAGCTCTTTCCATGTGCGCCCTTTCGCTCGCCCTGGGATGGGCAGGATGCGAGCACGGACCCTCCTCAGTAAGGCCATTGTTGCCTGGTTCCTTTGCTGGCTTTGGTCTCCAAACACCCTCTGCTTTGTTGTGTCAAAGTGGCTTTTTGGTGCCTGGGCCTTCTGCTTGCCTTAGCTGATCTGATTTACATAATATTTCTTTGCTGTCACAGTTCATCTGACTTTCCTTTTTTCTACAACTGGTGTGGCTCTTCAGTCACTTTCCTGACGCTTCCCTGTGACCACTTGCTCTAGTTACAGCTTTTTGGTCCCTCTGTAATAGCAGAATCAAGACCTAGAGTTCCTCTTTTTGCTGTTCCAGCCCTCAAACACAGACAGTTTATTTTGGGGAGCTCCGACTTTCAGTTTTTGTCGTTGCTCTCTTCGGGGCGATGGCGGGTTCTGCATTTTGCCACCACTACATCCTTCCTTGCCCTTCCTGTGGTTGATTTTACCAGAAGCAAAAGGCATTCTGGTAAAAGTTTGACCCGGGGTGCATAGAAAGCTATACATCTGTCACGAGCAAGGCTGAGATTTCTGTTAGTGAATCTTCTTCACGGCCTCGCAGCGCCTGCCCTGAACGTGCAGTCGCACATCGTGCACGCACGCCGAGGTGCGCGGGCCCAGCAGCCGTGTCACGCTGCTGATCACATGTCTTCCACGTGTTTCTCTGTCCTCTCTTTCCTTTCCTTTATTTCTTCATCTTCCCCCAGCCTGCCACGTGCCGTGGCTGTGCTGCTTCCCCCGCGCTGACCCCAGGCTGTCTGGACGCTCCTGCTCCTCACTTTCCCTGCTCTGCCTGTGAGGTGAGAGGAGAAGGGAGCTCCCTTAGGAGAAAGCAGAACTGAGTTGTCCGTGGGGAACTGCACTGAGCTGCAGCCCCTACTTTGCAGCCTGCCTCTGGGGCTCCTTCCAGATGTGGCTCTTTGGGGCTCCTTCCAGATGTGGCTCTTCCGCAGCTGTTTGTGCAGCAGTGACACGAGCTGCTGCTTGAGGTCACATCCTGGGAAAATAAGCCTGTTGTTGCCAGGTAGAAAGGGTTCACAATTCTCTTGGAAGCCCACGGAGGAGATTCTGTTTTCTTTCTCTGGTTCAAATGTCACGCTCAGAGCCGAGCTTTGACCTTGCTGATTTTTTGCAGTGGTCCAGGTGATTGCCAGTGGTGTGTTATGGACATTTCCATCACCTCTTACACCTCTTCCCTTCCAGCCTCAGTCAGTTGGTGTGGTGTTTTTACTGCTGTCCTTTTAAGAGATCGTGTTAAAGCAGGTCACAATTTGTTTTGCAAAGTTACTAAGGCTGCCCACGGAGAGACTTCATCTTGATGTGATGTCCCTGTAGAAATTTACAAAAGATTTTGACACAGTAGCACAAAAAAGTTTCATACTTACTTCTTATCTGCAGAAGCATTAGTGTAGGAGAATCAAGTTTTTAAACGGCTACACAAAAAAAGAAATTATAAAAGGCTAAAGAAATCCTCTGGCTTTTCAGATGACTGCTTGAGCTGGCTGCCTGTTAGTCATAACAAAGTATTTCAGAAGTTTGTAAACTAAAACAAAGCACTTCATTGGCAGTATTCCCATGAGGTCTACAATCCCTTTGCATTTACTACGAGGTGAGATAAGGCACTGATTATAACCAGAGCCTCCTGTAGTTTGCGTGTGCTTCTGTTAACAGAAAATACTTTGGAGTGTTTCTCTGTGTTTTCCAACCAATGCAAACTGTCTCAATCAGGCATGGAGCCCAAACGAATCCACTGTACCTTTCAGCGGGGGCTTTATTCATGAGGGTCACGAGAACGTGCAATGACTTTACAGAGCTCTCTGTCAGCTTGCAGCGTGGCAAGAACGCGCTCTCATCTGCCTGTGGAGCTGTGTAGACGTGTCCCTGATCGAGGATGTGAGTGGGTAGGGAGAAAGGGAGCAAACTGTAATGCTTGCAACAGAACTTTCAGATTTTTCAGTGCCCTATAAATGCCTCTGTCTGCCTCTGTCAGGGGTGCTGACCCAGCGTGTCACCCCTTTCGTGATGCACCTTCTGTGCTCTCAGACTAGCAAAACGTTTTCTCAATTTTAAGTTTATTATTAAATGCCTTGTTGGAGAAGGGAGCACAGGTCTTGGAATTCCACAATGTGTTTAGCACCTCCAGATAAGTAGAAGATGTTTAGGTTTTTTTTTAATGAGATTAAACTAAAATATTATTTACATCCCAACCAAGTACTGAAATGACTTCTATTTATACAATTTCCTGGTGCCACCAAGACTTAATGAAAAATATTTCCTCACCCCACAAGGTTAGAAGAATTATCAGTGCCTGATGTCAGTGCAGTGAACACAAGTTTGAACCAGGCTGTCTTCTGATAGACTAACACAGTTGGAAGTGTCCTTCCATTTGTGAGTTCTTAAAATAAACTGAGGAAAAAGAGGTAATCTGCTGTGAACTGTAAGGTTCTCACTGCAGGTACTACTCAGCACACTGTAGCAACTGGACACCAGGGCTAAGTCATACACCTTCCTCTCTGGGGCTAATTTTAAATGAGTTGAGCAAAATAAGTCGTTCAGCCTTATATATTTGTTAATACATTAATAACAGAATCAAGATTTTTTTAATCAAACTTGGCAGGCTGTATCAAACTCCTGTCTGACTTAATGTTTACTTCATTGCTTAGTAGTATAGACAGATGAAGGGTATTTGCTAACTGGGCAATTAAAATGGCAATAGTTGATGGCATGGGTTTATAGTTTGGGAGTAGGGATACACTACCAGCTATTTTTTAAAATTTACTATTTTTGACATTTGAAATAGGACTGGTTGGGTAATGAGCCTTGGATATGATACATTCATTAAAGAGAAAGTAAAGTCAATTTAAAAAAATTTAGCTATCCAAATATGAACAATTCTAAGAAGCACAAAGCCTTTTGTTTCTGTGGGTTTCTGTTTAATGTGTCTTTCATCAGCTTTGAGTACGCCAAGGGCTGGGACCACCTTTATTTTCCACATCAGTGCTGTTCCATCTAGGAGCAGCTCCTGGGTTTCCTTCACTTTGCTGTATTTCAGTGTTTAGACAGATGAACTTAGACCCCGGTCCACCTTTCCCCTTGAGTTTGTGTGTGCTTGTATAAAATAAAATACGATTATTAAAGCATATACTATAAGGTTGATGTGGATTCTTGTGCTCATCCATTTGTCTTGACCTGAATATAATTCAAGCCAGGTCAAGGGGTTCCATGGCAAGAACTTGCTTAAAATAATAGGTGCAGATTTTCCATGGTTCAGTGTACGAGGGAACAAGAAGTGACACTGTAAATGTGGGCCTCCAAATGTGAAATAGGATCACTGGATATGACTTCTCCAGAGCTTCTGAACTGGGTGGGTTTTCCCAGGCCGACTTCTGTGTGAACTGTGATTGTGGTCAGGTGTAAATTTGGGGTGAAATTTGACTTTTTAAAAAGAAATTTGGATGAAGAAGGTAGAAATTAATTGCTCAGTAATGTGCATTGACAAGCACCTTCTCTAAGACACAGCAAAGAAGCACCTGAAAGGCTTTTTAGGATAGGGAACTGGTGGAACCAGTTACAGCCCAGTAGCCTGCAGTGGGCATGAACTGGCTGAAACTTTAATATCATGGTTACACCATGGAAATAAGATGAACAGAAGCCAAGGGGAAAAGTCTTGCAAAGACATCTTCACCTTTGGTAGTGGTGCTGCCATGACTGGCCCATAACATTTGCCTAAAAGAAATCTCCCTGTCCTTGTGGGAGCTGTGAGTTCCCAGAGCATCTTGCTCCGAAAGGTAGGCTTCTCCTCATCCACTTGGGAAGCAGCTTTCAGCACAGGCAGGGATCCTCCAGAATAGCTGAGATCTGAGGACCACACTGGTTCAGTGAATTTTTTAAGCTTGCTGACTTCTGCTCAGCCTCTGCCTCAGGTAGTTGCATGTCTGTCTTTAACAAAACATTAGGTTGTGCCTGGGTTCTACTGACAAAGATTTTCAGTTGATTCTGTTTTGTGAGTGAAATGTCTTGGTTCATTTGAGTTTTTGCACATCTCTGACTGGTACACTCTAAAACAAAAAGGTGTTTTAGTGTATGAGACTAGGATTTTGGAAAGAAGACCACTGGTTATATTGAGTAAAAATACAGATCACTCACATTTTGTGTAGCAATGACCATTGTCAAATTTTGATGTGGACAAGAAGCAATTGGGAGGTATTGTTGGAGATTGTCTTCCCAAGCACCAGATGACAAATGGAGAAAAATACTGTACACACTTAAATAAATAGAACTCCCTTTTGAGGCCAGAAGACGATGGAATCTGTCCTGTAGGATAAACCTGTCCCTCGGGATGAACAGCTGTGAGTTTGTGCAATAAGGATGCTCTCTTTCTGCAGGACAGGTAAAATTTTTCAAGCCAAAGGATGTCATTTTTTGCAAGGCTGTGCTGAGCTTTGCAGTTTTTTGGTGGTTTTTTGTTTCTCTCTCCCAAAGCTGATTGCAGTGCCAAAGCAAAAGGCTGATGGGAACCAGTCCCAGGAACCATGACTGTCAGGGGACTCGTATCCTTGGCTGGCAGACCTGAAACTTTCCACGGAACCTTTATGCTCCACATGTTGTTTTGTAGTTATCACCCTGATGAGACAGGCCATGGCATCAGAATGACACTGGCTAATTAAATGTCAGGAGAATCAGAAGCTGTTGCAAGGCTTTCACACTGAGATTGCCAAGATGGAAAGAGAAGCCAGTGACGCACATCACCCTCCTTGTGGCTCATTAGGGTGGGATAGAGCTCCACGTTCAGCCGGCTGCAGGATGGAGAGGCAGGATGGAGGCTGCCACGAGGGCTTGACACTAATGAGCACCTGAAAGATTAAATAAACGTCTGTGGCTCATGTTAGGTTAAAACCTTGGCAACTTGTCCTTCCATGGGTTCTTTTCTTCCCCTTCCCCTTCCCCTTGGAAGCATTCACCTCAGAATCCTGTTCTGACTTTGAGAGGGATCTACATGGGAACCTCGGTTTTCCATCTGGTGTCGTGTTGACTTAGGCTGCTGAGAGCTGCTGGGATTCAAGCTAGAGCATTTTACTGTAGGTTGGCCATGGAGGTTTTAGCTTGTTCTAATTTTTCTGGTTCTGCTTCTCTAGAATAAGACGAAGTGTCTGTTATACATATGTGTGTGATTTATTATATGTATTGTTAATGAGGGATATATCCTGTTTGACTGTGGCAACTGTGTGGTGCACAGGTGGCCTTAATATTTCTGCTTTGTGGCTTTCTTCATCTCTCTTTAACTTCTGTAATCCTTGTGTTTTGTGGTTTACAAGATTTTTTGTCATTGGGAAATATGTTGTATTGGTGTCGGGGCCCAAACGTTACACCAGAAGAAATATCCTTTCTTTGTCAAATGTCTGCATTGTGAAATCTTCACATTAGTCTGTGGTTTTACTCTGAAAATTGGCTGTGGGACACTGAAATACTGTTTAAGACATTCTCTGCTCTCAGGCTGGATTTGCAGCCCTCTCCTAGCAATAACCATACCACCTTTTTATTGCTGTCTGAAGCAGCATGGGGTGGACAGAGGGACTTTAGTCCTCCCATGGTTCTCTGTCACCTGTGGGGCAGTCACTTAGCTTCCCACTGGAAGAATGGATTTCATTTAGCTGCAGCCACAGCTGGTCTACATGGGAATGCCTCCACTGAAAGTAGGCAAGCAATACATGTTTTTTACTGATTTATACTGGTAGAGAACTTGCCCTGTTGCCCTCAAACCCTACTCCTACCCTGGAGCTGCCTGCTTGTGTTTGGCATGCACAGTCTGCATTAAGAGTGATGATATGTGGGTCAAAAGGAGGATGGCTTGACTTAAAACTTTTAGATTGAAATTGCCTGGAGAAGCATTATGTGGAATTAAAAATCACTGCACTTGTAAACCAAGTTGAGAGGCAATAAATGTGGAAGCACACACAGTGCCATCTTTCCAAAGCCACCCCTCAACGCAGACTGCAGGTTCAGCCACCCTCAAATGCTGTGTGTCCATATCACTGGCTCAGGAGTGTTTGTAATGCAGCCACTTCGTTCAAATTGCAGCAAACTCCCCTTATTAAGGAAGTTGAATTACACAAAGCGTTGAGTTCTTGCTCTGGAGGCAGAGCTGGGGCCTTTCCATTAGAGGTAACCTTCAAATGAACCAAAGTGCACCTTTTTCTTGTATCTAAAGCATAACTAAAGCATTTTGCTCTCAGCTGGGAGGAACTGTTTGTTTGGTTTGAGGGGAAGTGAGGGTAACCTTGGAAATATCAAGGAAGTGAAATCTGGTCTCACTTAATAGTATCAGAGCAGTTCTAATAGGCCTCAGATATCTGCATTGTGAAATCCTACACCTTAATTAAAATCGGAGGGGGGAGGCACCTTCTCTGAAAAAGACATACTTTTTTATGTTCAGTAGTCATTGAAGTAATTACAGGTTAACAAAAATAAAGAGCATTAAACAGAATGTCAAAATATGTCTGTTCCTCACGGTTGCTCCGTTTTAACTCCCATCTCCTCTGATGTCACAATTTAATTAGGTACCTCAGTCACCATAGAGTTTTCCAGACAAGATCTGAATTTGTAATCTACAAATAGGCAGAGCTCACTTGTCATCCTCTGTATTTCATTTATTTAACACGGTGCAGAAAAGCGAAAATGAGGTTCACCTTGCACTTTTTCTGAGGCAGCTTTATGAGATACTGAATAAAAGTGTCCAGCTGTGAAATTTGGTTTTAACAGCTGATTATGCTTTTCTGCACCGAAAGTGAGGTGATCAGTTACTTATGCTCACCTTCAGACCTGTACATGGATAAGCAGCTAATCAGCCTGGGGATAAAGGAGCCCTTTCTCTGCCTTTTTCTATGGGCAAGGATCTTCAGAGTTTGTTTTACAAATGATGATCTGTGGCAGCCTTAAATGAACTTGGTTTGGAAAATCTTTCCAGCTTTTTCTTTCTTTGAGGCTGGAGAACACTGTTTAGCTGCTAGTTGGCTGGGTGAAGCAGCATTATTTGTGAATGTCAGATGAGAAGAGAGATGAAATTTTCACTTCCACCAGGAACTGTTATTTCACAGGTGCCAGGTGAAAATGCTCTCATGAGGATAGCCATAGTACAGAGTTGGAAAGAGCAACTCATCATTTTACTTTCTCTTCTCTCTGTTCCCGTGCTCCTAATTTTTTTTTAGGTGTGTTTGGCTCTGGTAATTGGAGGGGGAGGCAGAGATTCAACAGCATGGTTGAAAATGCTGGAAGATCTCTGTTTCAAGGGAGACATCTCTCAGTTCCTGTCCATCCCCACGCTTGTACAGTGCCCTGTTTTGTACCCCATAAAGTACATACAGAAGGCCCCAGCAGACATTAGGAAATCCATGTCTTCTGTGAATTTGACAGATTGCAGCTTCAGCTGTTTACTTGCTTCTTTAGTCTCATATGTTTTCAGCTCTGAATGAGCAAGTTCTGTGTGTTGTGGAGCTGGGTGTTGGAAAGGTGGGATGTGAGCAGGACTGGCCATGAACAGACTTTTTACTTTACTGTTGCTGTAACAGCTAAGACAACATATAATGGCTGTACTGAAATGCTTGGATCACAGAGGCTGAGCCATGAGACCAAGCTGCAGCTGAGGACTTAATCCCCTTTAATGTGCCTCACTGAGGACAGGGAGATGGCTTACCCCAGCCTCTGGAGGGGCAGGGTGAGCCATGGCTGTCTTCCAGGCCACACCTGCCTGCAGCAGAGCTGGTGGTCATGGCAGACTGGGTTGGTGAGCTGAAGGGGTCACAGTCAAAGGAACCCCGGCACTATCCTGCAAATGGATGAGATGAGACTAGTTTGGGTAGATCCTAAGGAAGAGGATGAGTCCATTCTGGAAGCATCAACCCACGAGATACTTTCTGCTCGTGGTGCCAGAGGAAGGGAGGTTGAGTGCCAATCAACATCTCCTAGGCTTATGGCTTACAGGAGGAGGTGTGTTCATAGTTAAAGACTTAAAATTGTGGTTCCCTCTCACCACACTGCCCCCAAAGTAAGAGTCATAAGCAGTTCCTCCTTTTGTTTGTGCTAGCCTTCCTTTTCTTTAGAAGTCACTTAGTAGACAGAAGTAGATCGCTGGCAGAGAGTCACGTTCTGCAGAGAAGAGAAGCATAGAAAGTAAAGTGCTTGG
This sequence comes from Ptilonorhynchus violaceus, assembly GCA_013397565.1. Taxonomy (NCBI): domain Eukaryota; kingdom Metazoa; phylum Chordata; class Aves; order Passeriformes; family Ptilonorhynchidae; genus Ptilonorhynchus; species Ptilonorhynchus violaceus. The sequence continues at coordinate 209,714 of VZRJ01006853.1, forward strand.
TAGAAAAAGGCTTTTAAGAGTTCCTGAAGAGTGTGTGCCTTTCACAGCTCTCTCATCTCAGGTGTATGTGTGTATTTTGTATGTACATAAAGTGTTGGTGGCTTTCAGAGGTGAACATTTCTCTTGCTGTGTGGATTTGGATCCATGTACCTGCTGGTTTTGGTCTTTCTCAGATTGTGTCTGTACAGCATTGGTGTGCAGTGTTTTGGCTGCCTCTCATGGAAGTTGCATATGGCTGGGATCTTCTTCCTTGTTATGCTCTGAAGAAGACTTCAGGTTGCAGAAACTCTGCTCTCCTTTTGTTCCTTTTCCATTGGACTTTCTTGCTATCTTCCTATAATCATGTCTGGGACTTATATCACATTTCCTTCCATCCTGTACCTTGCAAAGTTTCGCTTACAGTACTCACAGGAGGTAGTCTACGAGTGCAGTTGCGTCATCCTGTTGGAATATTCTGGATTACATTCTGCTGTCCACATCCTGTGCCCAGTATGTCCAGTGTGCACCAAAATCCAGATGTGACCAGCGTATGCATGGAGCTGGTTTGACCCAAGCAGGCACAGCTGCCCGTGACAGTTCACACGTGGCCTGTGGAGATGTTCCACATCCACCCACCTCAAATTAATTTTGTTTGGTTGCAACACATTTTGTCTGACCTGGGCTTCCCCACACACGTACACTCCATGTTTTTGTAACTAAGCTTTGCCTGCAGAAGAGATTAGAAAAAAGGCAAGTGGAAGCAAAGCTCATTGAAATATCAGCAAGTCGTTTTGTCTTCTGCTGGTTTTCGTCGGGGAGAAAAGAACAGCAAAACCACAACAAAAATAGCAATGAAATTACTATGGGGGGCTGCAAACATAATTGTGATGGAGTTCACTTAGCTGTGGTGTTTGATGTGATAATATTGAGGTGTTTTATTTCTCCCCCGTGAGGTAGATCACTATTAGCCACAATTTGTAGTGTGCACCATGTGGAGGCTGGGGAGGAGAGCTGGCGGCTCCGAGGTTACACGAGGCCATGGAAGACCCAGCAACAGAATCCAAAGCGTCTGGACCACCCAGGGACCTGCTCATGTACCACAGGCCATCAGGGAAAGATTAACTCTAAACCCTTTTGGTTGCTCTGTACGGTGTAATTGTCTAAATGAAATCAATGAATACTTGATTTGAGAGTCTCCCATTGCTCCATCCCTGCTGTTCCTAGTGTTTGTTAACAGATTGCTTTGTGGCAGAGTGCAAAGGTGCCGCTCTATAAAACTGTAATGGCTTCTGGAAAGGAAGTTGCCCTGTGCATTGCAGAAAGCAGCATTCAGTTTTGATTGGAACAGGGGGAGTTGAGAAGTTGTTATTGCTTTTAGAACAGCCAACTTGGAATAAAAATTTCTGCTCGGTTATGGTTAAGATGACATTTCCTTTTTCCCCTGCTTTTTTCTCTCCCTGTTTACCGGTGGAGTAGGAATGTTCTCGTTTGCCCTGGGCAGGGAGCTGGCATGTGGCAAGGTCCTGGCACGCCGAGGAAGAGGAGCTCCTTTTCTGTCTCCTCTCCTCCTCTGTCTGTCACCCATCCTGTTTGCTACTCCCTTGACTTTCTCTTGGCTGTTGTTTCTTGGTCCTTGGCGTTTTTCTTGTCGGTCCCCAGGCAGCTTTTTTTTATCCTTTCTTGCTCTCTAAGCAGAAAATGAAGCATTTGGTGAGATGACTGAGCTATCCCTGGTGAGGGGGTTTGGGGGTGCCGGGTTCCAGGAGCCAAAGGGACTGAACAAGACAAAAGAAAAAGAGAAATGAGCCCCAGCTGCACGAGCCTGTTTGCACAGCAAGGTGAGACTCATCTGAGCAGATGCAATTATTCTGCTGTTGTATTTTGTCTCATTTACCCCTGGTGAAAGGCCACTGGCCTTGGGGCTGGCAGCCCACTCTGCAGGACGTGTGGTTGCTGCCAGGGTAGGGGTGAAGATGATTTACAGCAGATCTGTCAGATGTCACGCCTTGGACATCAGGTCTGCCCAAACGCTCTCGCCTCGCTTTCCCCGAGGGCTGCAGCTCATTAACTTCCAGGACTGTGGAGTGGCCTCCCTGCCCTGACAGGCTTGAGGGGGCTGGCTGGCACCCCAGAGGGTTGGAAGAGAGCTGCAGATGGGGCATGGGGCAAGGGCAGAGGGGGCACTCTGCAGCGTGAGGCCCTACAAGGATTTGCACATCCAGGTCCCTCCCCAAAACAAGCCCCAGTCCCCAGCACGCTCCCGAGGCTGCCTGACCCAGTGCCCTTCCCCTGTCAGGAGTGCTCTGTGTGCAGGGATCTCCCCATCACATATCAGCCTTACTGCTGCCTTGCAGCTGTGAGAAGAAATGAGAGAATTGGGACAAGGGTGATAATTCTTTAAAGAATTTCGTTTCTATTTTTTTAGATGTTTGTAGTACCTCTCAATAGTAATACTGTAAATGTAAGTTGTATCGAGGAATAAGAGCTATTTGTGCTATTTGTATCTTTATTTCTGCTTCTCAGCCAGTTATCCAGTGCTTTTTGTAATATTCCATCAACCTTTTTTAAGAAATCAGTTTAACATGTTTGACACTTTCCCTATGAACTGACTCTCCCCTGAAAACTCTGCTTACAGGACACTAAGCCTCACTCATTTAGATCCCTTTATGCCATTCTAGTCATAAAAAGTCACCTTTACCCCACCAGGTTTGGCAGTTTTAAAATGCTGGAGGGTGAAATAGACCTCTCAGAATCTGGGGGTCTCCAACCTACTGTTTCTAGCTTGTCTTTGTTGTACTTTTTTCTTTGTCTTTTTTGGGGCTTCAGCAGAGCCTGATGTAATCAGCAGGAATTTTGACAACCATCTCAGCTCTGTGCTGGGTTAGACCTCACTTCTCTGATGAGGACTGGGCTACAGAGAGACCCTTGCAGTTTACAGGTTACATGTGAAAATATGGAAGGGCTCTGTGCTTTGCAGAAACACAATGAAAAGTGGAGAAAAACTTTCTCTTTTCCCAGCAATTTTTCCACATGCACACCAAGATATACATACCCATTTTGGCAACCCAATCTGCTATCCCAGGTCAGTGAGTTAATGACAGGCTGATGAAACGAATGTTCACAGCTTTAAATCACTTTTTTCTTTCAGAGCATTTAAATAACTTCATTTTTTTTTCAAGGTAATCGTGACTATAAAACAAAAGGCCTGCAGGAAACCCATATATTAATTGCAAAAGCTGGGTCTGCTGTGGTTTTCCACACTGCTGATCATATATGGCATCCCAGATGACTAGCAGATCTGATTTTATAGTCATGTTGTGTCAGGAGTTTAGACTGAGTATTACTTGTAATTCTGTCATTTATCTCTACTGTTTCTTTATTAATGTCTCCAGCGTTCTTGGTCTGTCCTCAATCTTTCACATTTTGTACTGATGCTTTATTACAGTGTTTTCCAAATTTTTTAAGTAAAAATCTTTCAAGATGAACAGCAGTCCTTCCCCGGGAGCTGACTGAAAGCCAAATGATCTTTATTCATATGGCTATTGCCTTGCACATCCCCTCTTTGGAAATCACTGTTCCATTATGTGCTATTGCTTCCCTGTCCCTACATGCCTTGATGAGCAGTAAAATACAGTGTTGACATTTAAAATATTGTCACTGGCATGGCTGGGGTGTGAGTGAGTGAGTGAGTTTTGTCCTCAATGGTGATTTTTCTGGGCTCTTGCAAATTCAGGCTGTAGTGATGGTTATTTCTTTGCATCAGTTACGTTTGCTGTGTATTTTTGGGGTGCGTTTTTGAGCTTTGCTTTGCAAGCGTAAACGGGACTGTTCTTCTCATTATAGCTGCTGTTGGCCACGTCCATCCCATGTCTTGTCCTCCAGCTGCCCCAAAAGGTTTGTGCAGCATGCTGGATGTAACACTTTAGTACATGACAGAAGTTAAATATGGACAGGCTATCGTTCAGAGCTTGCATGGCCGTGCACAGCCTGTCACCCAGGGTGTGTTGTAAGCCTGGATAGCTGTCTGTGTTCTAGGTTCACAGTTTGTCACTGCATTGTTATTTCCATTGCTGTGTCTTTGATCCCCCAGAAAGCTCTGCCCTGGCCAAGGACACTGTTGTCCCAGTCCCCCTGGCCCACGTGGGCCTTTGGGCTCGTTACGGGGCGAGGGAAGGATCGTGAAAGCGGAGCTTCGGAAAACACCGTGGCTGCCAAAGAACACAGCGTTTGTAAAGCTGTTCTGTCGTTCCCCGGGCCTCTGCTTCGCATCCGAGCTCTCTCAGATTGCTGTCCACAACATTCTTTCATCAGTGTAGCTGTGACAGTACAGAAATACTAGCAGTGGTTGTTGTTGTGTCGACGTGGGGGAGTCCATCCCCTGTAGGAACAGTTCCTCCAGCTTGGTCAGCAGTCCCTCATTGTTTCTGATGTGCCTTTCCTGGCACAGAAAATCCTGGCTGGTTCTTCAGGTCCCTTTGTCCGTGGCTGTGTGGGGGAGCCCCAGCAGTGCAGGGCTGGGCTCTGTTCACACGTCAGCACGGGACAGTCACAGCCTGGAAGCACAGCCTCAGGAAGCAGAGTGAACATCACCAACAACACAGAAAGTGTTTTAAGGAGTGTGGCTGCTGTTCACAGGAAACCTGATAGCAAAATGTGCTCAATCTCAGATCCCCAGCAGTCTCTGAACACCCTGTTCTAGGGCAGTCCCATTAGAGCACGAGAGGCTGGGATGGTTTTCCCTTCTCTAGTCCATGTGGTAAGGGAACTTCTGTTACTGGTACTTATCAAGAGATACTTCTATAGTAAAAGTTGTGGACAGTTAAAAGCATATCAGGAAGCAATACCTGGAGATTTCATGTGGTTTACAAATGGCATTTCCAATTCTATATACAATTCAGGTATGATTATAGGAACTTTTTTGTGATAATAATGGAAATTTCTGAATCTATACCATGTCCCTTTCTCCAAACTGGCATAATTTTAATAAGAACTATCCATACATCCTTGACTTGTAATTTGTTAGAAAACTCAAAATCTTATTGGTTCACATTGGAGATATAAAGGTCAAGAGACAAGCAAAGTTCCTCTGTATTACAGAAGATAATAAAAGGGGAATATATTTGCTTCTGGTTATGTTAATTCGTCACTCCAAGCACGGTGTGATTGCATTCAGTCTAGTCAGTTCTCTTCTTCGTATCTTAAAGAAGAGATATAGCCAAAGTAAAGGGCATTTGGAGATAGACAGGGAAAATAATTGAGTCACAGGGAGTCTTCTGTTTGAGGAGGGATGGGAAAGATAGGGATTGTTTTAATTTAAAGAAGAGACAAATAAAAGAGAACGTGACAGTAGTGTACAGAATGATGAATGATACAGAGAAGGTGAACTGGGTGCTCTTGCTTGCCCTTTCTTAAGTACAGAAGCAGAGGGACATCCAATAAAGCAGAAAGGCAAAAGTAATAACACTGTTCAAAGGGCATTTTAAAGCAGTAACTATCTTGTTTCCACAGGTTCATCTTGTTTCTCCGTGATTCTACAGCATCTCCCCATGTATTGAGGGGGACGCAAGAGACCTCTAGGAAATGAATACAAGTTGTCTTGCTAAGGTTGTGGTCATGCTGCAAAGGCTGCTGACTGGATCAGGTTATTTGGCTTGTATGAAGGGGAAGACCTAGTCAGATGGTCTTAAAGAACCTTTTTAGTCTCAAAAATAAGTGGAAGTTTAAGTGAAGACATTAATATGTGTAATGATACCATTCATGCATTTGATAGAGTGAAAAAGTAACTATTCAGGGCAGAAATCTACTACGGATGGAAAGAATATTCCTCTGCAGTTGACCCCCATGTCATTTTTTTGCTGGTCTCCCTCAATATCTGCTTATGAGCCTCTTATAAAATGCTGATGTGGCTTGTGCCACATTGGCTCGGGCTCTGCTGTCAGGGCCAAGCAGACTTCTGTCCCCAAGGAAGGTGCAGGAAGCACTTTCTTCCTGAATATCCCTTTCAGGTATTCTCTTACTTTTGGATGTTCCATTTTTTATTCATCTTTAATGAGTAAGTTTCTGTCAAGATCCAGAAGAAAATTTATTTTGGTCAGTAGATTCTAGGGAACTTCAACAAATAGACTAAATCGTATATGTACCTCTCCCCTGCTTTATCGCTTAAAAAAAAGGGAGATAATGAGACACGCAGATTCCAAATGAGTGAGATCACGTTCTGGTTAGATAATTACAATATCTGTTTGGATCCATTGTTGCTTTTAGACTTAATCCCTGGCAGTCTTTTCGTAGCCGTGCAATTATTTCCTAATTCCTCGCCAGGCAGCGCCGTTTCATGTCGCACAATCCCGCTCCACCTGCGGCGATCATTGCTTCAAAGCCCCGGCTCCTGTGGTCATTCTGAGTGCTGTGCCTGCCTCGTTTCTAATGGCTGTGCCTGGCCCCTTGTGGTAATGTCAGCTGTAATGATTCAGCCCCGGATCACATCTGGGAGGTGGCCTTGCCTTGCCTTGCCTTTCCTGCTGCAGTTTTTCCCTTCTTAAAACAGGTGAAACGCCTCAGCTATTCTGGATGGAAACCACTCGCTATGATGTAGGGAAAATTGCATTTCTGGTAGTTTCCTTTTGCCTTATAATTGGGTCTTTGTTTCTCACTCACCTGCAGGACATCGTGAATGCTTTTGCCAACATTTTTGCTGTTAAACTTCGTGCAGCCATCAAGCATTTAACACATTTTCTATTGAACACAGAACAGATGTATTTTATCAATCGTGTGAAGTATATAATATGTAAAAGTTTGTGGTAGATAGATGTTAGTGCATGTGTGTGTATGCACATATTTGCTGTGTATATAAACTGTGCAGTTAAGAATGTATTTCCCTGGCATTGCAGTCCAGCTGCCTCAGAAATAGTTACAGGCATTATCTTGCCAGCCCTGGAATACCAACCTACAACCTAGTTTAGCCATTTGAAGTCGCTGAGAAAAACTAATTGTAAATGTAATTTAGTACTCAGAGGTATGCAAATTTTATGTCTAAACTCAAGTGAAGAGAAGCATTCAGTCTAATTTTTTGGCATTTGTCAAAAGCCCTCCAAAAACCATATAGGCTGCGGGCTAAGCTGCCTTTCATAAATCTCAACCGAAGACTTGCTGCTGACTTCTTAAGACTAAATTATTTCTATTGTTCTCAAGTAATTACATTTTTGTTGTTATCTGTGGAAAGAGCCCCACTGGGTTGAGCATGTAAGTATATGGGAATGGGGGGAAGGAGGATTTGTGTTAGTTAAGTGGAGATGATAAAGCTGAAAACATAGCAGCAGGACATAAATCAGATTTTTTCTTCTTTTTCTAGTTGGCTCGTCACAATAAAACATTGCATCAGATGCTGAAGCCAGGGTCAGATCCAGATGAAGGAGATGAAGCCTTGAGGTTTTATGCCAAACATACGGCACAGATAGAGGTAAAGAATTGCTCACTAGAAGATTGAATATGGGACAAGTCTGCATCTTGCGTGTGGTGTATCTCCTCTTTCTAAGCTTCCAAATGGTGTAGATTATTTATGAGGAGAAGGTTGAATAGTGTGCTTTTGGCTATGAGAGGGAAAAGAATACACCTATATTAATAAAAAGTGGTTCCAAACAGTCGTTTTACAGGAGCTTTCCTGTGTGTTACCAAACATGTTTTGTTAGGGGAATAATGCCTGTGGATACTAGCTGTGTCACGAAGTCAAGAATAATCTTGTATGGTACATCACTCAAATAAATAATCATGGGTTTCAAAGCCACTGATGCTGGCTGATCAAATTAAAAGTCTGGCTGGAGTACAAAGAGGTTTTGAAGTGGTGTAGACATTCAGTATGGCTTTTGTTTAAAACACAGAGGCTTGGCCTGGTTCAGCACTTCTGCTCTCTGTTTTAAACTTTGCACCTGCCGTGGATTGGATTTAGATAGAGGTCCGCGGAGGTATTTAGGTTCCTAATTCCTGCATCCCTTCCCGTGCTCCTGCGGGTTCCGTGGGATTGCAGGCATCCCGAGGGGAGAGGGGCACCGCAGCAGCTCCGGCCCCGGCGGCTCTGGGAGGGGCAGAGGCAGCTGCTGCGGGAGCCTGCGGGAGGCAGAGGCACCTGGCTCTCTCTCAGGAGTGCTGCAGCGAGCCCGGAGTTGGCAGAGTATGAAGAATGCACAGTGTGGCTGCACGCAGGCCCAGCCTGAACCAGAGCCAACAATCCGACCTCCCCTGGGCTCCCAGGCTGCGCCAGGCTGGACCTGAGCTGGCGTGGGGAGCAGTCCTGACACAAGTGCCCCAGGTCCTTGCTGTCCTGGCTGCCACCGAGGCAGGACGTGCCCGGCTCCTCCTCTGTTTGCCACCATCTCCTTTGTCTGATCCTGGTCTTGCCATCCCACCACAGGACAGATGGAAGCTCCATGGCTGTGGGTGTCCAGAGGGCAGCTCAGTGCTCCCTCTTAAAGTATTTTAATACTTTGGGTGCTGCTGAGGTCTCTCTTAGGAATTATCAGCCAATTTGTCTGGGTGGGTTGTCAATTTAGTCATTAAACAAGCACTGTGGTCAACTTTTATGTGGCAAATAACTTCTCCTGACAAAGTGAAACTCAACCCAGCATTGCTGCTATACCAAATAGAAAATTGCTTGCCTTTCTCTGAAAGCAGTCCTAGACCTTTTTGGTGTTTCACATATTATCTCCCCTATATTAAGGTATCTCATTTGTTTGATTTGAAAGTCAAATAGTGGTGGGTTTGGTTTTTTTTTTTCCCCACACCATTGGCTGTACAGAGACATGGTTGTAGGACTCAAAATGAGTTTTCTACCCATTTCTGTATTTTTAGTAATGCAGAGTACATGATCAGAATGGGGAAGCAATTTTGATGACAGTGTGGTGAGATGAAATAAAATCTAGCTCACTCACCAATAACTTGGTAGGTCCTGAAATGCAAACAGTTCAAAACCTTGGGTTTTGCCAAATAAAAAGATAAAGACTGACAAGATATGGGTGCTCTCTGACTAACAAGGTGCTATTTTTGCATATTCCCCTTCACAACTTATCCCATCATAGAAAGAGACTCTGGATGAGAAAAGAATTTTGCAATCAGAGCTGAAAGCCCCTGAACTTCTGCACTTTTTACTGGGAGAGATTTGTTTCAATTTACTGTGAAACTGAAGCATTCTGAATTAGAACATTTTTGATACTCGGGAAAGGCTGGACCTGGGTTTTTCTTGAGACCTATAGAATCTGCCACCTTACTCAGGCAGGCTTTTGAAAATAAAAAACCAGTTTTACTCTGTTTTGAGATTGATTGGTTGTACTTAATTGTAAAGTTCAAATAATTTATGCATTAATTTATAAATAAAAGGGGAGCTGTGAACAAGAAGAGATATGATAGAATGATTGGATATTCACTGATCCTGACAAAAATGTGTGTTTTATTTATAGATTGTTCGCCACGATAGGACAATGGAACAGATTGTCTTCCCTGTCCCCAATATCTGCGAGTTCCTCACTCAGGAATCCAAAAGTCGGGTGTTCAATACAACAGAGAGAGATGAACAAGGGAGCAAAGTCAATGACTTTTTCCAGCAGACCGAGGACCTGTACAACGAGATGAAATGGCAAAAGAAAATAAGGAGTAAGTACTGTAATTTAAAAAAAAAAAAAGCTTGATTATGCTGAAACTTTGCTTTCAAACCTCCAAATACTTTCATTTTAATGATACACTTTTCTCTGTTCACTCTGATACTACAACAGGCAAAAGTGCTCAGGGCTTGAGAGTTAGGTCAGCTGAGATGCTTGCCACCATAGAAGCAGCATGATATGGAGCAGTTAGTAATGTGTTCAAGGTCATGTTTTGGACTCCAAAAGTTAAATTGAGTGGTGGATGAACTGGGTGTAGTTCTACTAAACTCGATAGCATTGCATTTAATTAAGCCAAGGCCCCTAATATTTAACAAAAACATGTGTAGCTGCATACTTGAGGCTTGCAGATTCCTAAAAAAAACCACTAAAAACCTTGTAAATGTCAGTCACTTAAAAACCTCTCTCACCAGATCTTCAGCTGCTTTAAATCTGCCTGACTCCCATGGAATCCATCCCCCTCTGCCAGTGCATGTCCTGGCTGCAGCTTGTCCCAGTTGGCCCTCTCTGGTGTACGTCCCATGGTGGTGGGAGAGGCTCATGTGCGGCCTTGAGCTGCTTGGGAGAGGTCCCGGGGCAGAGATCAAGGCAGGGACACCAAGAGGAGGGGCAGTGAAGCCCACCAGGCACCCTGAGTTTCTTTGGTTCGCTGGTGGGCGTGACAGCTGCTGGCCCTTGGCAGGAACGGGGCTGCTGCCAATGTCCCGGGATCGGGAGGCTCCTGCCAGCTCAGCCACTGGGCCCATGGCTGTTGGAGCAGAAAGTTGTGTTTTATAGATCACAAAATCACAGAATGGTTTGTGTTGGAAAGGACCTGAAAAATCATCATTCCAACCCCTCTGCCATGGGCAGGGACACCTTCCACTAGCCCAGGGTGCTCAGAGCCCCATCCAACCCAGCCTTGGACACTTCCAGGAATGGGGCAGCCACAGCTTCTCTGGGAAGCCTGTGCCAGGGCCTCACCACCCTCACAGGGAAGAATTTCTTCCCAATATCCCATCCAACCCTGTTCTCTGTCAGTGTGCAGCCATTCCCCCTTGTGCTGTCACTCGATCCCTTGTCAAGAGTCTCTCTCCATCTTTCCTGTGGGCTCCCTTCAGGCACTGCAAGGCCAGGTCACCCTAAAGCCTTCTCTTCTCCAGGCTGAATATTTATAAAAATGCCTAAGAGTGATCACTTCATTCACTGCTAAAATGCAGAGGCTCTTGGAATATTACACATGAGCTGCTCACAGCAATTTTTCAGGTAGGAAGGGAGGAATAGGGTCTATAGTCAGAGCAGCAGGAAGTTAGGATAGTCAAAGCAATGTGGTAGCATCCTTAATGTGATGGACACATAGATGTGGGTTGCAGTTTTTTAAAATGTCAATTCCCAGGCTATAATTTTCATCAGCAGTAGTAAAGTCTTCAACATGAACCCCATTAGCCCAAGTCTGCTTCTCTTGGTGGCACTCTAAAAACTTGTCTGTTGTGACAAACTGACTAGAATAGGAGTTGAAAAATAAATGATTCCAGAATAACTCCTATCTGCACAGTCTACTTGGGAATAAAAGTCATTGTATTGTAAAAAAATTACTTCAGTAAAAAAATCGTATCTGGGGATTTTGCTTTAGAAATACAAATAAAAGAGCCAACCCAACAATTAGATAGACCAGGCCTGCCTAATGCTATAAACAAAGAAAATTGGCTTATTTTTATTCAGAACAGAAATTTCTCAATGCCTTTCATCAGTGGAATGGCCCACAAGTCTCTGTGTTGTTTGGGTTTTTTTATTTGAAAAGATAATACAGGTTGAAGCTGTGTTCATTCTTTAGCCAAGTGTCTGTTAGCACGCAGTCTGTGCTGCTTAAATTGACAGATGTCATTTTTGCAATGGCTCCAAATGCTTAAATCTCAGCAGTCAGCAGCATAAGGTTATCACAGTGAAATCTGAATATTTACCTAATTGCCATTAAAGTCTGGTTAGGCCGAAGCCTGAGACAGTCATGTGCAGTTGGAGGAGTCTGCTGTGTGTAAAAAGTTAGCTGGGTGCTCTGCATACTTGCAGGAAGTTTTCAGTAGTTTAAAATCTGATTAATAGGGATATATCATGTTCAAAACCTCTCTGACTGGAGATTTTTTTACACTACTGCACGTAGGATCTTGTTTCAGATGTACATTCTAACGTGTTGTAGTCCATTCATATACCTGAAGTGCTTGCCTGAGTCTTAGCACCCTCTGATCTTGTTCCTGGCCTTCTTGCTGAACCCTTTATGTGACTCTGGACACAAAATCTTAACCCTGTTTTGCCCCTGTTCCCCTTTTTAGTCTTTTCTAACCAGGCTATGGGTTCTTTAGGATCTAGACTATTTCTGTGTATTTGTACAGCACTTCACAAATGGAGATCGTGGCTCGTTTGAGTCCTTTTAAGCAGGAGCACAGAGCCGTTTGTCAGCAGCTGACCTTGGACATCTGAGCATGATGCAGGAAACAGTCAGCTTTTGCAGAACCAAAACCCAGCCAGACCAAAGCAGATCAAAGTGTTTCTAGTTTGACAGAGGTGGGGAAAACACTGCAGCTCTGAGACCATGCCTATTCCACTGTTCTTTGCATGTGTCATCAGTTCATTTGGTCCAAATAGGTCATCTGGATGACCTGTTCTGGGTGTTCTGGTTGACTGGCACTCAGAGTGCTAAAATCTATTTGTTTGCTTGATTTTGTGTCCCCATGCACAGAGGCTGCAGTTTCAGATGCAGCTGAAAAGACTCCTTTGCAAAATATCCAGGCCTAAAATCTTACCAGAGGTGAAACTCCGGTATAGAATAAACTGTATTGGGATCTTTGGATTTGTGGATTAAAAACTTTGCTTGAAACTATGGTTTATGGCAAACCTATGTTTAATATTTGTCTATTTTAGTTAAAGATCTGCATATTTTCGACATTAATCTGTATTTTTAATTCCCTTGAGGCCATTGCTGATTGAGTTTCTGCCTGTTTTCAGTTCATTGATTGCTGCTTTTCTTCCCTTTCTAGATAATTCACCCCTGTTTTGGTTCTCCAGACACATCTCTCTCTGGGGGAGCATTTCCTTCAACCTTGCTGTATTCATCAATTTAGCAGTTGCTCTGTTCTACCCTTTTGGAGATGACGGAGATGAAGGCAAGTAGAGTTTGGTTTTATTTTTCCTTTTAATTTTGGATGCTTTCATTTCTGAGGTAACAAATAAAGCTGCATCTTCAGTTACACCCATACCTAGAGGCCATTTAGTGTCTCCTAAGTAGGTACCAGATGTTATCTGAGATGTGGTAGTTGGCCCACAGGATGGAGCAGAACATAAGATGAAGATTATCTAGATGATCTCAGCTAATTTTAATTTATTTTATATTGCCATATTGCAGTGTCCTACTGCACACATTCAGTTGCAGCTTCCGAACTGAAGGAGGATTCCTGGCAGCAGAGGGACAGAGATTCCTTAAACCTGACCAAATGGAATTACTTGCAGTCTTGAAAACATATGGAATAGAATGATTTGAAAACTAGCTTGTTGGCTTTTGGTTATGTTGTTTATTGGGATAAAAGGGCATAACTGTTGCAAAGGATAAATGCATTATATAAAAATATGCTTAAAACATATGGTACTGTCTCTGCTTCATCCCATGTCAGAGGAAATATTTAATGAAACGTATTATTTGCTATAAATGCAGCAGACTAGCAGGAGGCCTCTCTTTGAAGCCAAAACAGGCTTAATTGGGATAAAGGAGGCTAAATAGTTCAGAATACTGGTAATGGGAGCAGAGCCATTCACCTCTGGGTCTTTGATTCGTGTCCAGTCAGTAATGTGACTGAGAGTCCCCTCTGTGTGATGGCATGTGAACTGGCTGGTGGAAGCAGTCCAGCTTCCAGCAGATCCATGTGCTTTTCACAAACACCGCAGCTGGCAGCGGCAAGCGTTCCTGCTGCCTGGCGGAACAGAAAGGCAGCAGATTAAAATAAATTGGTGTGGGGACCACGCTGCCCTCTCCCCCCAGGGTCGGTCTCTGCAGGTCACAGCACAGGGAGCCTCGTGGAGCGAAGCAGAGTCTGCAGGGAAAAGGGAAGCGTTCGTACTGCAGGGCTTTCCCGGTTGGAAGCTGGGGAGTCACCCGGAGCGCACACGGTAGAGCCCGTGGAGGATGACAGGGGAAACAAAGGGTTAAAAATAAACCTTTTAAGCCACTGAATTTTAGCTGATCTATACTCGTGGAAATCCTCTAGTCTGCAATCAGTAGGTATTAATACTTATTTTGAACTGCAGATTTATATGGCATTAGTTTAAGTGGCCCCAGTAATCCAGTGATAGCGCATTTCGGGATTCCAGCTCCTGGTGCTCGTAAAGCCAAAGAGATTCCTGAGCAAGAAGGAATAGGTGTGGCCAAATTGGATTAGCAGGTCATGAGGCAGCCTCCTTACTTCCAGCCTTCCCCTCCACCAAGGCCTGATCCAACAGCTGGAGTTTGTCTCCCATTTTTCCCCCTCGCCCTGCGTAAATCCACCTCTACTCGCCTGTCTGAGGTGCCTGGGCTGATCTCATCATCCCAGAATGCTGCTGTTTAGTAGGTACCTGCAGGTCCTGCATCATATGACATAAGCAAAACCGCTCCAGCTGAAGACAGTTCCAGAAGGGAGCCTAAAGGAAAGGATGGAGAGGAACAAAAGCATGTAATGAGAGGACGAGGGGGAATGGCTTCAAGCTGCCAGAGGGTAGGTTTAGTTTAGATATAGGGAAGAAATTCTTCCCTGTGAGGGTGGAGAGGCCCTGGCACAGGGTGCCCAGAGAAGCTGTGGCTGCCCCATCCCTGGAAGTGTCCAAGGTGAGGTTGGATGGGGCTCTGGGCAACCTGGGATAGTGGAAGGTCTCCCTGCCCATGGCAGAGGGGGTGGAAATTGGTGATCTTTAAGGTCCCTTCCATCCCAAACCACTTCATATTTCTGTGAAGAGTCCTTGCCTCCAGCCTGCCTGTCTGCACCTGTTACTGGTGTGGGTCCTGCAACGAGAAATTGTTGGACCTGCAGTTGGGAAGAAGGAAAACTGTTTCGTTAAAGGACCACAGAGAACTTTGGCCTTGCCTTTCAGATCCACTTGGAAGTTATTTTTTAGGATCCATTAAAAGTTTCCATATCTTGTTGGTGAAGAAACTATCTGACAGAGCTGACCTTGAACCTCTCGCCAGGGATATAAACACTCCTGAACTTCGGAAAAGTTCGGATGCCATCTGAATGTTGAGGCTAGGGCCTCGTCTCTTTGTTTTCTAATCCCAGTGATGCTGCTCAGCTGTGTATCTGTTGCCAGAGAGATAGCATGATTCCTATTGTGAGTGTAGCAAAATTTTCTATTCCCTTCTCCCCCGTCACTGACCTCTCAGTTCATCCCATAACAATGGAAGTCAGTGTACAAGTGTGACAGCGCCCTGAGATCTGAATGTGCTTTTTATATCACAGCAACATGGTGTGTTTCCAGGGCTTTAAGCAGAGGAGAGAGGGAAAACAGGGGCATCGCTCAGAGCTCGGGGGGAGCCCGGAGCCAGCCTCTTGCAGCACAGCCGGGACCGGCCGAGCAGCCGGGAGCGCGGCGGGACCGGGACCCGCTGCCCGCCCCGGGAGCGCAGCACAGCCCCGGAGCCGCTCTGGGCACTGCAGATGCCGCCTGCTCCTTCCCTGGGCTGCTTCCCGCTGTGCCAAGCTCCCCGCTCCCGTGCAGCCCTCCGGGAGGGAGCCGCTTTTTCGGGAAGCGGGGCGCTGGGCTGGTGCGGCTGGGCACGGCACTGCGGCACCGCGCTGCCCCCGGCACCGGCTACTGCTGCGGCTCAGCAATCACGGAATTAGACCGGGGGAGCCCTAATGATCCCTGCAGAAGGGAGCTGATTAGTAGCTTGCTCCAGGAGAAGGGTAAACGGCTCCATCTCGGAGCACTCCCTGGATTTTAATGGAAATTTCATTAGCTGCTCTTATTATTACCTGTGCAAAAAGCAACAATACTACGAGAATAATAGCTCCTGCTGCAATTAGGGCAAGCCGTGGTCAGCAGTTGAGATGCATGAATCACGCTTTTGTTAGCTCTATTGGCAAAGGAATTGATCTTTTGGATCCGTTTCTTGGTGAAAAATGGAGTCTCCAAAGATGCCTTTCTCAGATCTCCCTTTCTCCCCCGTACAGGCACGCTCTCACCGTTGTTTTCCGTGCTCCTCTGGATAGCAGTGGCATTCTCCACAGTAATGCTGTTTTTCATCTCCAAGCCTGTTGGCATCCGACCCTTTTTGGTGTCTGTTATTCTCAGGTCTATATATACCATAGGGCTCGGTCCTACCTTGATCCTTCTTGGTGCTGCTAATGTAAGTACTTCAAAAGCAGGCAGAATTTCCCTTTCAGCAGAAGGAAGGATATTAAGGGTCTCCTATTGAAAAGCCCCTTTGATTAGAGCTGTGCGAAAACTTCTTTTTCTGGTTCATTGGTTAAGCCAAAAAAATAAATCATTTCCAGTCATCCTGAAACAGCAGTGTCAGCAAAGTGGGAAGCTGAGAAAAAAGCTGGTTTAGTTTTGTGCATATGCAAATATTTTAAAGACAAAAACAATATGAAATTTAAAGAAATATTGCTGCATAAGGGCAATCAAATCTGCAGTTTCTCGTTTTAAAAGAATAATTTTCTCTACCAGTATGCTCAGCACTATTGGCACAAATCTGTGAAATGTTTCTGAGACCTTAAATGTATTTTTGTGAAGAAAAGAGTTTTCAAAATTAAAAATTGTCTCAGCCCTTTGCCAGATCTCTTAACTTAGACATGAATAAGTTTGCATGCTTACTGAGCTTGGTAAGATACACGGTCGTGCTCCACAAGTCATCTATTTAGATTTCTGCCTGACTGCTACAGCCCTAATTCACCCCAGCATGAAGTATTGGGATATCTGCCATGAGAATTTCACATACTTTAAAATACCCAGACATACAGTCAAAGGTAAAGGCAAGTAAACAGCACTTACCCACGTCAAATTTGTGAACAAAAGCGTCGTGTTGAGTCCTCATTCCCTGTCCTGGACTGCCAAAGAGATGAGGTTAGACCCTTTCCTGTTCACTCCTGCACTGCTGCTCGCGCACAGGCAAAGCTCAGGGAGGATCTGATGCTCTTGTTTAAATGCTATACTTCAAAAATGTCCTCACTTTGGGGGTTTTTTTTTTTAGGGATTTTATATTGAAAAACATGATCTGAAAGAAATAGTAGATCTCACACCCCCCCACACACTTTCTGTTGTGTTACTATTGTTCTCTTGGTAGTAGTGTGCCCAGCTGCTCTTACATAGTCTCAGGTCTAAACTTAAAATGGTTGGCAGTTCACTCCCCAGTTGGTTTCTAATGCCTTGTGACATTAATCCTGCCCACCTATTCACTGATGTTATAGAAATAAATCACAACGTAATGAGGCACAGGGCAGTGTTAGAGAGGTGATGTTCTGCCACTTATTCATGGGCTCGTTCCCAGTGTGCTGTGGGAGCTGGATTTCTCTCACCTCACCCCAGCTATCTAAAAGTTGTGCATTTGGTCCAACCAACCCATCTAGCCAGCAACACAAACAACAGGATTTTTCTGGTGGAATAAACCTAGCCTTTGTTATTCCCCCCCTCTCCCAGCTTTGTAACAAAATAGTGTTTCTGGTGAGCTTTGTTGGGAACCGTGGAACCTTCACCCGTGGCTACAGAGCGGTCATCATGGACATGGCGTTCCTCTACCACGTGGCCTATGTGCTGGTGTGCATGCTGGGCCTCTGCGTGCACGAGTTCTTCTATAGCTTCCTGGTGAGTACGTGCTGCTGTGGAGGGGAAAACTTTGCAAAAATAGAAAATACCGTTACCCATGCAGCTGTCTTCAATTTCTTCCTGACAATCAAGCCAAATCATGTGTATTTTTAGCGTGCCGTTGCGTTGCTGCCCCTTAGGAGCTGCTGTTTTTATTAGAACCTGTTTCTGTTAGGACTTATTTCATCTGTTTTAGAGCTGAAAGTTTGCTCCTTTCTTTTCAGGCAATCATCACCCACTCCTTTCTCCCACCTTTCCCCATATTCTGTGTCCATTGTTCCTGTATCTTCTGTCAGTCGTAACATTTCTGGGACAGTTGTCCAGTGGTGTGTGCATCATTCCTATACCAAAGGATCCCATTCCTCATCCCCAGTAAATCTGTAAAAAATTACTTGGCAAATGGGTATGTCGTGCCTGTGGTGCAGCAGGAAGATTCATCCCTTGAAATGTATCCCACCTCATTTTCTTTTGTTGCCATTAGCCAGATGGAATGCCTTTTAATAACATGGTACAGGTGCAGTGAAAATGAATCACACAAAATTATGCTGAACTCCACTAACTGCTCCCTTCATGCTGGGTAGCAGTAAAAGGTGTTTCACTGCTCTTGTTTGCTAATACTTTTGCTTGATATTGGAACATGTGAAACTTGTAGGGAGACTGACTAAATTGTGGTCATTTACATGGGTTCGCTTTCCTGTTGTTGTATTTTTTCTCAGCTTCCTGAGTAGTGGTGAACTCCCAGCATTTCACAGAGATGTGTTAAGCACACTAAAACCTTCAGGGGTTCAGTGCTTACTCTGGTAGAGCTCCTGTGGAAGTCACATTTTCCAGATCTTAACATTAAAGTCTGCTTCAAAGTTTGGGCAGATTTCAAAGGAGCCAAGATTGTGGCTGTAGCTGCAGGACCCTTTTCAACTCTCCTGCTCAAAAAAGGCACAGCAAATTATCTGCTATTCCTTCAAGGAGTAAGGTGATCTCTATCTTAAAATGCTTTGCAAAGTGTCAAGCAGTTTAAGAAACATTTTTATGTACTCTTTTTTTTCAGTGACTGCTATTGACCAATGTCCGTGGTTCGTGGACATTGTAATTATCCACATTCCCAGGTTGCTTCCAGGTGTTCCCTTAGTAGTGGATGTAGGCTAAACTCTAATATTTGTTCCTCATTTTAATCTTTGCCTTGTATGGAAAGACTGATAACTGTCTTCCCTCTTTCTTCCTTTATTATTAATCCTTTCACAAGGCTGTGGATTTCAGATCTTATAAATTGTGGCTAATACCTTCTTCTGTGGACCATTTTGATAAATCATAGTGTGTCACTTTATATCTGTAATCTGAGTGTTTTGAAGTAGAAATACATGCATTATAGATAAGGTCCAAAGCACTATAGAACATCAATAAAATTGTGAGAGAAAAAAAGTTGCAGGTTCTTGTAAAGCTCCTGTCACATTTAATTGCCGGTTTGGGCTTTTGACATTTAAAGCAATATTATCTTAATATATACTTTTCTTTAAAGTTAAATACCAGGAAAGCATATAGTGCAGGGTAAAGAAGAATAGAAGTTTCTAGTTTTATACAAACAGAGCCATGAATTTAACTTTGTCCTAAAAAAGAAGTGCACCTGATCCTTGTACGTGTGAGTGACATTTGAATGATGCCACGAGCTCAAAGAAACAGTTTACAAACATGTAATTACTTACATGTATGAGTGCATTTTTGAGTTGCAGCCTATGCATGTTTATCAGATGGGAGATAACATGAAAAATCAGTTTATAGACACAGATGATAACACTTTTTAAATTTTAATCTAGCCTAGTTTTGAACATGGGGAAACAATGGATCTTGTTGGTAGGTGTTGCCCATGCCTGGATCAGGCTCAAATATCCTTTGTGGCTTTGGATTTTGCTATAATTTATCTTAAAAATTAAAGTTCTCTGCTAGATTTTCTCCTCCATAAGAGTGCCCAGCTCCCACTGAAATCAGTGTGGATTGGGGGTTTATGAAGCTAAAAATGTGGAACATGGCTCAATACATGTTTCAATAGTTCAGATTGTTTTCCTGTGTCACATCTCTGTATTGCCTCATTTGTATTCATTTTTCCTCTACTCTGTGCCTTTCCCAGCTGTTTGATCTGGTGTACAGAGAGGAGACATTGCTAAATGTGATAAAAAGTGTTACCCGGAATGGTCGTTCAATTATCCTCACTGCAGTGCTAGCACTCATCCTGGTTTATCTCTTCTCCATCATTGGGTTCCTCTTCCTGAAAGATGACTTTATCATGGAGGTTGACAGGTTGAAAATCAGGACCCCTGCTGCAGGTATTGTTCTTTATATTAAAATTTGCTTCCGACACATCCCTTTTCTATCTGCCTAACCTCACTTTTAATCTGAGGACATCAAATTTCTTTGTTTGTGCCTGTGTGAGAGCAGAACTGATTTCATATACCTTAGAACTCAATTAAGTCTGTGTGTAAAATTTAATGTCTATAGGGTTGTTTTAGCCTGGGCTTATTTGTTGAAACACTAAAATCTAACACATTTGATTTATTATGTTTGCTTTACAAACTCAGGATAGCATTAAAAAAATAATCTATATTTCCTAAGTATTTGGGAAAGTGGCTCAAAGTGGACTGTATTGGTTCTCATCCCACCTTGAAAGCAGCTCATAGTAATTTCTGTGCACTATATGAATATGGCATGTGATCTTAGCACGCTCAGTAGCTGTATTTTCATTTGATTACTTTTTAAGCTTCACCCAGCAGAAATTTATTACAGAATCCACACTTCGACTGATAGGAGGTTTCCTGGAGCATCTTTTAAATTGTGTATTTCATGAACATCATCATTAGTGTATAATCCTGGCTTCTGTAAAGTCATTGGGAGGTTTTGAATCAGTTTCACAAAGGCCAGGATTTCAGCTTGCTGGAATAAGAGACTTCACCAATGGGAACAGAGAGTTACAAACTCGCTTTGCTAGAAAAGAGCCAGGTCTGGTCTGTCGAGAGCTTTGTGTGTGCTGCCAACCAGCCTGCTGGGAGCATGGGCAGAGAAGTAACTGGCTGCATAGAAATACCTGAGAACAGCTTGTGATTAAATTCCTAGAGGCACGATTTTCCCAGATGCTGAGCTCCTCAGACCCGTACACAAGCACAGAACCGGTGGAATCCAGCCGGGACTGTGTGCACTCAGCGTTTGCCAGCCTGCTCCTGAAGTTGTTTTTTCAGGATTTAAAGCTCACAAACAAGGCAAAGGTCATTCAAGACTCATGGGCATGGCGTGCTTCTAGAGCTGGTTTGATAACATATGAAAAAAAAACAAACCTAAAGACAGATTTCTTTAATATATGATGATTTTTATTTTTATTTTTTTGCCACTGATCATCCTTTAAGGGCTAAATTGGATTATATTTGATTTATTATTCATTTCTGGGACAGAACTTAGGATGTGAAATCTCCCTTTGAAAGGTGGTTGTGACCATCTTAATCAAACAGACGTGAGGCTACACACAGCTCTGGTCTGATCCCGTGCAGTAGCTCCTCTGTGTTTGTGTCGCTTCTGTGGAGTTCTTGGCAGATTTTTGTGGTGTGGGTATGTTCTTGCTGGCTTCATACATTGCCATTTCTGATCAAAAACTCATCAAGAAAATATGCTGACTGCATGTTGATGGAACATTATGCTTCCCAGGACAAATGCTTTAAATTTTTTCTTTATAAAGTAGCAGAAAGAGAAAGAGTGCATGTTTGCTGTCTCACACATACAGTCTTAGGCTGTTATTTTCTTGTATAGTTTTGCCTTCATTTTTTTCCTCCTTAAACCTTTTTGTATCTCTAATTTGAAATGCAGGAAATTGTTGGAGATGCACAAGATAAAATTGGTTTGATAAAATCAAGCTGATGTACACATTTACCACTTTGGGAATGTTAAATTAGTGTTTTACACAAACCCATACATATTTACAAATGAGTACCAAACTGTGTTATAATCCTTGAAAACCCTTAAATATTCTACATTCAGGATAACTGAACATCAGCTTGGTGTCCTTCTTGTCAGCTTTTGTGAATAATTTATCTAATGGTTTTAAAAACTGACATTATTTTCATATCTGACAGTTGTTTCTTGCTTTGAATATATTTTGTTTCCACCAGAAGCAGCCGCATTTGATGTGGATTCATTAATTTCAGGAGATGAAATGGGAATAGCTGTGATATACAGTAAATATAAAACTGTGGTTTTGTTCGCTGCGATTGCTTTGAGCTGTTGAGGCAGACTCTTTTGGGGAGGGGGGAATTTGTTCTGGTTTTTCTTCTTAACTCCCCAGCCTGGTGATTCTCTTTTAGAATATGATTTAAAACTTAACATCAGTGTGGTCCCTGTGTTTTTGCCAACATCCCGCTCTTTCCACAGGTATCGGCGAAGTCCCCACGACAACCCTGAGATCGATGATGGGAGCCTGTGCAAAAGAGAACTGTTCCACAAGCATCCCAGTTATTAACCCAGGTTGGTGCAGAGGTTCCCTCGGGCTGATGATCAGTTAGAACCAAGGGATCCCTGGAAGTGTCCAAGGCCGGGTTGGACAGGGCTTGGAGCAACCTGGGATAGTGGAAGGTGTCCCTGCCCGTGGCAGGGGATGGAACTGGATGATCTTTAGGGTCCCTTCCAACCCAAGCCATCCTTTGATTCTGTGATTTGTGTGTTACCGTTGCAGGGACTTCTGCTGGTGTGAGAAGTGAGAATCATTGTTGTGAGTCAGAAGTGCTCCACTTCTGCGAGGCTTGGAGCTTAGCTGGCAGCTTGCTGCTAATGGGAGTGCTTCCCACACCTGATTTCCAAAGCACTGACATTAATTTTGTTATTAAAAGAGCTTGCTGAATCATTATGCTTGAATGTGCAGGTTGCTTCTTGCCAAGTGACTTAGCTGAGAGCAGAAGCTTGCTGCTTGTCTGCAGCATCCTCACCTCCACGCACTGAGCCACTGTCAGACCCACTTAGGGCCACAGAAGTTGATTTTCGTGGCATAGCATATACATCAGCAAGCTTTTGTGTGTTCTTTCTGCAGGCATCTATACCAGGTGTAGCCAGAAGGCCTAAGAGCCCAGATCCAGGACCAGGTCACTGTCTGTCTCCCACTCTTTCCACGTGGCACAGTCTAGTTGAGGTGGTTGGTCTTCTCCCTACAGATATTAAGTTTGGTTTAATGTGTTGTGGCCTTTGCAGTGGAGGTGTGTGCACAGTGGATGGTCTGCAGATTTAAAGTATTTATTGCCACAGTTGCCTGTGGTTGCTGGGGGCTGAAACTGAGGACATAAAATGTCCCTTCCCAAGTGCCAATATGATGTTGTTTCATAAGCTGTATTCTTCTGCTACTAATTTCTGAGTTTTTAGGATCAAAGGCTTCAGGGAGAGGGCTATAAAAGTAGGCTTTTTCTCCCCAGCTGGTGTGTAAACAGGCCTCATAAACAACATGGAAAGCTGTCTGACTAGACAGAGAAAACAGTCTAAGAGCTATTGGCAGAGCTGCTGCATTCAAAGAGTAATCAATCAGTCAAAGAGATGCAGTGTGGCTTTTGCCAAGCTCTTTAAATGATAAAAATCTCACATTTCTTATTGTTTGGGTACTGCTCCTTTAAAATCAAACCATAATGAAAGAGTGCTGTAGAAAACATCTAAGTGCACTGTCACTTAATCTTGAAGAAATTTTATTTATCCAGTAACATTACAAAACACCAGCATTCAACGTGAAGAGTTTTGCTCACCTTAGCCACCTGGTCAAAAAGAATTGTTCTCCTTTTCCTGGGACAGATCTCCCCTCTGGCAAAAGCATGAGCGTGGTGGAATGCAAAGGCACGGGATCACCACCCCTGGAGGTGCTCAAAAGGCGTGTGGATGTGGCACTTGGGATATGGTTTAGTGGTGAACACGGTGGGGTTAGGTTAGTGGTTGGACTCGATGATCTTAGAGGTCTTTTCCAACCTTAATGGTTCTGTGATTCTGTGAGATTTGGAGAGTTTCACATGGTAGGAGCAGAGAATGTTCTCAGTGGCTTCACCTCAGGTCCTGAGTGAGACATGAATTATGTGGCTTTTCAGATCAGATCAGATCAGATCACCACTTCCTCGGGGTTCAGTGGTGGAGCCTGTGCTCAGTCATTGCTCACACTGGTGAGAGAGTTCCCAGTGTGCTCTGCCCAGAGAGCATCCCCTCTCTTCACTCTGCTTCCCCACTGCTGCTCTGGGCTGTCAGCACAAAAACACCTCCTCCCATCTCCTGACTCTCCCCCTCTCCACTGCAAAGA
Source organism: Ptilonorhynchus violaceus (assembly GCA_013397565.1). Lineage (NCBI taxonomy): Eukaryota > Metazoa > Chordata > Aves > Passeriformes > Ptilonorhynchidae > Ptilonorhynchus > Ptilonorhynchus violaceus. The sequence goes on from VZRJ01006853.1 coordinate 233,429, forward strand.
CATTTCCATATCCCTGAAGCCTGTGCCTGGTGAAGTGCCTAATCCCTTAGAGGAACTCCACATCCTACAGGACAGGTCTCCTCGTGCTCTGTAGCCCATGAAGACCTGTGCTAGAAAGGTGCACAGATACCTGTTTGTAAAAGGGGACATTTCCAAAGACTCATTCCACTCCCAAACCTGGTCCTGCTCTGTGCAAGTTCCTCTGGATCCACAGGAGCTCTGGTGTGCCTCTCCTGATGTGCTTGTGTGGCCCAGAAGCCAGGTAGCTGTGTGCCAGCAGATGATTTTTGAAGTAAATCTTCCTATTATCCCTGTTCCTGCCCTGTGATTAACATGTGGGGTGGTCTTAGTGCTTAACCTGCTTTGCCTTTGAATTAAATTTAATCAGAAGACAGCAGCCTAATGCTGTCCAGACACTCATGAACCACTCACCAGGGTGGAACTGGTTGCAAATAAACCCCCCTGAACCTCAGTTAATGTCAATATTGGGTCCTTAACAACAGTTCACTCTACACAGGGTTACCTGGCTCCCAGGCTGAAGGCAGCTCTTGTTGCTCCACATCTGGGAGTGGAAGTAGAAGAGAGAAAAGGATGTCTGTACACCCCCCACAGCCCACACTGCTGCGCCGGAGGTTTCTGCCAACTTTGGGCTGTCTGCTGTCTGATTCTTTGGCAAGGATCTTGAAACCTGAGCTTGCTTTTCTGGGTGCAGTGTGGGATGCTGACTCTCTGTGTTGCAAGATGTGCAAGGTGGTGTATCTTGCTTCTCTGAAGCCTGGCTTGCTCTGAAATACCATCTCAGTGGACATGGACAGTTGTGTGTTAGGGCTGCTGGTAGATAACTCCCCCTCCAGTTCTCAGCCCTGGTTTATCCTCTCTGTTCACCAGAATCTGATCATCTGCTGCTTCCAGCACCTGAATCTGGTCTTGTGAACAGTGGTTGCCTAAAGGAAATAGAAGCTGTGGCTTTTTTTCAAGGCTTTTAATTTATTTTGTGGATGGTCTCCTTCTCAAGTACAGATATTAGCTCCAAAAAACCTGATGGAGTATGGTTTGAAAGGAGGAAATAATGGCAGGATACAACAGCAAAGATTAGTTGGTATGAATGTCATCACTGTGCTAGTAAAAAAATTCTGGATGTGACAGGATAAAAAAGGTTTCTTGTTTCAATCCTTTCAGTTTCAATATTTAAGCAGTTATTTTTAAATCCTGAATTATTACTGGGAGTAATGTCTGCAACGACCATATAGTTTGTCGGGGAAGTCTTATCCTGACGTCTGGTTTTGCTTTTCTTTTTGCTCAAAGTTCCTTAAATTGGGAGTTCCTTCTCATTTAATTTGCCTGTGGAGCAGAAGCAGCGGTGGCAAAAGCAGCAGACACTGTCCTGCACATCCCAGCTGGGATGCAATGCACCACAATTCAGGAACCCACATCCCAGATTAAGCTTAAATCCAAATTACTTGTCTGTAATGTGAGTGCTTGCAGTCAATTCAATTTATCAAGAGTCTATCTCAGTGGCCCAGATGTGGTGTTCTGGGGCTGTTAAGTGTGTGTTTCAGTCAGCTCTCTCAGCGGGACGTTGCTATTTGTTACACTGTGTTACAAGGCGTGCGTGGCGCAGAGCGAGCGCGAATCGCTGCCTCTCCCGCTTCAGCGAGCGTGTCCCTACGGAGAAAGGAAAGCAGCAGGAATGGCACTCACAGTCCTGACCCTTCAGCCCAAGCCAGCAGGACACAGAGAACGGCTCAAGCAGGGCCCTTCAAAGGGAGGCTGCAGATGCAGCCGCAGCCTGGGAGCGAGCGTGCGCCGGGAGGGATTCCGGCCAAGGCGGACGAAGTCCCCCCGGGGATTGGTGTTCCAGCCCGGCTCCTCTGCACGTTCAGACATCTCCTGCACAATAGTACCCTCTGTGGCTCGGCCAAAACCACGCAGCAGCGGAGATAAGAATAGAATCCAAGTTTTCAAGCTGAGGTCAGGGAGAGCCTTTGGTTTAATGCATATCAGACCTGTGCTCGGGCACGTGTGCTGGTGGAAAGATCATGGACAGATTTACTCCCAGAAAAGCCAGCCCCTCCTTAATGGTTTGAAATGCTAACATGACTTGGCTTGTACATGAGTAGGTAGAGGAATGATTTCACAGGAAGACAATCCTTTTACAAATGTGCTTCTAATTCTGTGTCTATATTGCTTCTCGTCTATGCTGCGTTTTTAGGAGGCCCGCTGGAAAAGCAGTGGGAGGACTGCAAGGGAAAGGGGTGCTCCCAGGAGGAGAGATGGCAGCTCTGGGTCATTAACAGCTCTGGTGGGTGCTCTGCTGGTGATTTTCTCCATCTCTCCTCAGGCTAAGTGTGCCTGATGTGCCTAAGTGTGTCACCAGCAGCCATGTGCACGTGGGTAGGGATGATCAGTGAGATTCTGGATGAAGAATACGAGAGGCAGATGTGTCTTGCAGTTGCTTTCTCTAACACAGAGCTGTGGCTTCGTTTGATAAGTGATCATTTGGTGCTGTGGTTCCTAAGGCTGCTGCTCTCCTGTTGCAGGTGAAGAGGAGGAGGACGGAATAGAGAGGACCTGTGACACCCTGCTCATGTGCATTGTGACCGTGCTAAACCAAGGCCTGAGGAATGGTGGCGGTGTGGGAGACGTGCTCAGAAAGCCTTCCAAAGATGTGAGTGTTTTGGCTGGGGAAATGCATTACTCCCTGTGCATCTCGTGAATGCCAAAGTCAATTTCTGGAGGTTATAGACGGTGTTTGTATCTAGTCTGATCTCACGTCACACAGTTGATTTATCCATGTAATTTTTAGATCCCAGATGGAATATTTAATGGGGAGAGCTAAGCTTGGTGTGATGATGATACTGGAAGAAAGGAACTCTAGGTAGTTGTTTACCACTTCTAGAAAACTGGAAAATATCATAATCTTCAAAGCACTGCTAAAAAGTCAGCCCTGTGAGGCACATCTGGAGAGCTGTATCCAGCTCTGGGCTCCTCGGGACAGGAGGGACAGGGAGCTCCTGGAGCAGGGCCAGCGGAGGCTGCGGAGATGATTTAGGGACTGGAGCAGCTCCTAAAGGGAAAGCCTGAGGGAGCTGGGGCTGCTCAGCCTGGAGAGGAGCCCCAGCTGAGAGGGGCCCCCATCCCTCGGTGTCCCTGTGTCCAAACCTCATCCCTGTGTGTCCCTGTGTGCAGGGAGGGCTCCGAGCAGGGCCCAGGCTCTGCTCCGGGGGCCCAGCAATGGCCCCAGAGGAACGGGCAGGGACTGAGCCCAGGAAGTTCCCTCTGCACAGGAGGCAGAACTTCTGCCCCGGGCAGGCACCGAGCCCTGAACAGATTGTCCAGAGAGGGGCTGGAGTCTCCTCACTGGGGATATTCCAGACCCATCTGGACACAATCCCGTGCCCCGTGCTCTGGGATGGCCCTGCTGGAGCAGGGAGCTGGGATGAGATGAGCCCCTGTGGTCCCTTCCAGCCTGGCCCATTGTGTGATCCTCTGAAGTGTTGCTGGATTGAGTCGCTCTTCCATTACACTGGGAATTACAAACGCAAACTTTTGAAATGGATTGATTGATAAACATATGATAAGACTCTCCAGTGAGGTACATATGTGTATTTTAGCATACATTCAGCATGGCATCTGCCCTGGAACAGCTCCTGCTGCTTACTTGTACTCAACCAGCATGAATGTCAAAACAGAACGTCATATATTGTGGCATATGTTCTCTTCCAGAAGTTTCCTCAAAAATTCAGTTCATTTAAGGACTTGCCTTAATATTTGGGTGGTTTTATGCATTTTTATTTCGGTTCAAAAAGAACATCACAACTAAAGGCAATCTAGCAGCACTTTGCTTGATGAGCCACACCATAACACAAGGATGTGTTATAAATAAATTCACAAGTAGGATCTCAGCAGGGCTTGGGAGAGTCCAGAGAGAAGTGACTCAAATCTGGATGGAAGAGCTCCCTGTGCTGGTAGTAGGAGTCTGGGTCCCATCTCACAGGCTGGGAGATAGGAACCATAGTTTATCCCCAGGGAAGCCTGTAAACACTTACAGACTTTGAAAGGGACGCTTGCCACTTAGCAGCTATTTAATGCTAATTACATTAAAGCACTTCACAGAGGGTGAAGCTATTATCCCAAAGAATATGTGGGAAACCGAGAAATTGGGTGACTTCAAGTCTCTATCACAATGAAGAGAAGGGCTTGGGTTTTATGCCTCTGTACACATAGATAGTCCCTCTCTGCTTTGGTGAGTAAGGCTAGCAGAATTTGGCATGTGAAAAGAAAGATCCGTAGCTTTGCTTGAGCTAATGTGAAAATGTTGTTTAATATTTTAGAGGCGTGCTATTTTTATATCTTATTGCAACCTTGTTATTGCAGGAGCCCTTGTTTGCTGCACGAGTTGTTTATGATCTTCTGTTTTACTTCATTGTCATAATTATTGTTCTAAACCTGATCTTTGGAGTCATCATTGATACATTTGCTGACCTCAGGAGTGAAAAGCAGAAAAAGGAGGAGATACTAAAGACAACCTGTTTCATCTGTGGTAGGTGTTTCTGATCTGTTGAGACATTTGAGGGGGAAAGGAGCAAAAATGAACTATTCCTCCATAAAAAAGCTTGGACTTAAGGGGTGGTTATCTTCTACAAGCAAAGCTGTAAAAATGCCAGTTTGATTCCAAATCTATTCCCTCTCAGTAGGAGCAAGATTTGGTTTATGAATCAAAAGCTGGCTTTGCTAAGAGGTGGCTTCACAGTCTCCACCCAGAATCTGAGGAAGAAGAGCCGTGTCTCACGCTTGCATCATCCCCACTGATGGAGGTGGTGCAGCTGCTGACTTTGTTTCACAAAGCGTGCTGAAGATGAAAGTACAGCTTCTATTTCACAGCACAGTGCATTCCAGAAGGGGAACATGGGCAAAAACTGCCTGTTTCAGGAGGTGATATGAAACAGGGAACAAAGGAATTCGGTGGAAATCATGCCCACAAAGCCCGCAGATAAATCACACTCATTTTGAAGTGCACTCACAAAGAGGGGCACGCCTTCACTCCCTAGGGGACTTCAGAAATACCTGCTTTTTTGTAGGCTGGGTGTTGTTTCCATGGTGGTACTGACAGGGATGAATGTTGTGCAGAGCACAACATCTTTTACTGTCTGTGGACGAGGGATCAGGGAGGAAAGCGGTAACATGGAAGCAAACATTGGTGATTCCTCTCCTTCCTTGCTTCTGGCATTCTTCTTCAGAGGTTTGACCCATTGCAGGGCAAAAAACCAAAAAATTTCCTGTGTCTTCAGCTCTGTGTGACTACAAAGCTGCAGAGACTCACCCCCTCTGCCAGGTTTAAGCTCACAAACAATCCCAGTGCAGCTTAAGTGGGACTGTTTATATGCTTGATGGTAAAAGTGTGCATAAATCTTTGGAAGATCAGGACCTGGACTGCACACTGTGTGCTTCCCAGTATACATCTAGAAAGAGCCAGAGCCAACACTTGTAAAGCACTTTATAGCCCTCAGCATACAAGGCACCGTAAAACTGTAACATATTTATTATATTGTTATTGTTATTAAGAGGAAATATCACAAAAGAGAATAAATGCTGCCTTGAAAGACTTCTGTCAGGAATGCCTTCTGGCCTGGTATTTCTTGCCTGGCAGTTATAGCTTTTAAATTAAGATCCTTCAAATTTATGGTCCTTTAAATTAAGTTAGGTTCCTTTCTCTAGCATATTTAACAGATCTGCGTATTTTTATGTTGAGGTTTATTTTTTGCCTTTACATTCCTCTCTTTTTTGCAGGACTGGAGAGAGACAAATTTGATAACAAGACCGTTTCGTTCGAGGAGCATATAAAGGCGGAACACAACATGTGGCATTATTTGTACTTTATAGTTCTTGTCAAAGTTAAAGATCCAACGGAGTACACCGGCCCGGAGAGCTACGTGGCACAAATGATCGTGGTGAGTCAATTCGGGCACGTGCTCTGTGCGACTGAGAGATGCTCCTTGCAGCTGGAGCAGAGAATACCTTTCTTTCCCCCTCTCTCTGAACAATAGGAGGCATCGATCTGTATTTTTAAAGATCTTTTCACGTGTCTTAGTCTGCAGCAAAGCCTGGTTTGAAACGTAGTGACAAAGATGAAGGCGCAGGCCGCAGTGTCCGGCTTGGCGTCCGTGCTCTGTGGGTTCTGCTGCCTCATTAGCCAAAGCCGGGGCAGGGGAGCACGCATCACAACATCTGCTGCTGCTCCGGCTTTGTCCACTGGCTCCGGGCTGCTGTCCAGGAAAATAACATCTCCTGCTGAACAGGGAAAGGCAGGGTCAGTGCCGAGGGCCGGTGCTTCTCTCCCGTGGCTGCTCTGAACGAGCTATTGAAAAGACCGAGAAGAGCAGCCACGGGGGGATCTGAAGAGCCACAGAAACTGCCTCGTGGAGCAGTGAGAGTACTTGGAATTCCGAGAGAGAAACGTGGTGACGCTGGGCCGGAGAGGCGTTCGCTCACATCTCATTTCCAGCCTGCTGCCAAAGAGGGCTTGTTTTGGTGTGTGAGAGGGATGGATTATCGAGGCTGCCTGGCTTGGGGCTTCATTTTTGAGGAATTTTTCCTGCCTGCTGGGATATTCTGGTGCAGCATTTTCTTCCTGCGGACTTCCTGGCAGGAATTGCGGTGCTCAGGGCCTGTGCCAGGCTGTGTGGTTGCAGTGCTGGCATATGTCTGACTCCCGGAGGAGGCTGGAACCAAATGCGCATGAGGCTTTGCTGTTCGTGCATTTCTGGAGCCACATTTCTTATCAAGAGTATCTCTCTGTTACCCCTCATCAGGCCTTTGACTGGACACACTACCCAGCCTCATTGCTGGGATGCTGGGTGGCCTTTTAGTCCTCAGTTTGGCCAAGGGGAAGATTCTTCCCCTTTCACTTCAGCTGTCTTCAAGGCAGATGCCAGGTTTCACTCGGTCCCAGCTCCCTGCCTTGTCAGTGCAGAAAGCTGGGCTGTTTATCCTGCCTTCAGATGTGTCTCAGGATAGCTGGGCTGACTCACCTTTCTCACTCCAGGGACAGCCTAAATGGTTAGTTTAGACAAGGTGCCTAATTGGGAGCAGGCTAAAATTAGAGATGATTCCCAACCACTGTGCTGGCTTACGCAGAGCTCACCTTGAAGAACTCACGTTATGGAATGGCTGTGTTTGGACAGGAGTGTGTGCTTGATTGCTGCAGATAAATGGAGCTTTTGTTAGGTGCTGTTACCACTGGAAGGGAAGGAGGTGTGGCAGGTGATGGGAATTCAGTGCTCAGGTACAGGGGAACAGCCTATTTCCATCAATTTTGAACCCGTCAATCTCATTGCCCAGCTCAGGGTGTTTATACTGCAGGCAGTGATGGATCTGCCCTTCTGCAGTGTGGTGGGCGAGGTAGGAAACCTGAAACAAATCCTTGCAGACTCGCTTGCGTTACAAGAAATTTTTCACAGTGGCAAGTTGTCCTGTCACACGTGGAAATATTTTAGCTTATCTAAGAAATACACTTTAATTTGTGAGATCAATAACATGTCCAGACTCTGGGGCTTGTCTCATTTGTTCATTCCTCCTCCTCTCCCTGCAGTGTTTGTAAGATTTTAAACTTTGTGGTATGTATGTTAAGTATTAATGTTTAATTCCACGAGATGCATTAATATTCATAGTAAGTGTATTCATTGTGTGGCGGCAGTGGTTTGACTTTTCTGATGTAATTCACTAATGTTTTTTACTTCTGCATTAATGGTTGGAACTCCTGTTTGAATATCTAAAATACTAACAGAAAAGCCCCAAAAACTCGTGTGACCTCAAGCACTGAACTGATTTCTCAAAGCCCCTGTTCCTCTGTGGCAGAATGCTGGTGGTTTAAGTGGTTTGCAGTAATCCAGATTTTGGGATTATTAAACTCTCTGAAGGAAGAGTTGGTTTTTTGCATATGTAAAGTTAAATATTGTTTGGTATGGTGAGAAAAGTGCATATGGAGCTAGAAGCATAAAGCTTACGTGGAATGAAGGCAGGAACAGCGGGGTGGGAGACAAAAGAGAAAGAAATGTTGGAACAAACTACAAGTGTCTGGTATGGGATTAGTAATTGTGTCTTTGTGTAGTTTAAATTCCCAGTACAAAATCCAGGGAAGGTGTGCTGCAGAAATGCTAGTGCTGCACAGCAGAAGCAATTGGGACTTCTTAAGTGAACAAAAAAAGGACACTTTCCCTTGGAGCCAGGGAATTTACTGTATATCACATGGTACAAGGAATACTAAGAAATTGAAGAAAATAATCTGACTGGAAGAGTGGAGTGTGATAATCAGCTGGAAGAAGAGATTTAGAGATACAGCTCTGTTTAGGACCAAAAGAAGGGTCGAAAGGAAAACTCATCACAGGCAGTTTTGCAGCTGTCAAACATATGAGCTGCTGTAGCAAATGTGTTTGGTGTGCCTCAAACACAGCATGATAGTAATGAAATTACACCACAGGCATGTGAGATGGATGACATTCCATGCACAGACTAAGCCTGAGTATGATTTGTGTCATGAAGACAAAGAGGGAAGCTGATTCAGGCTTTGTGACAGACTGAAAGCCGAGTGACCATTCTTGTGATGCTGGGAGAGGTGACCAAGTCCCTGGTAAGAGACCACGTCTTGGTTAGGATTGGCAGGAAAGAGAAAGACTTCAAATTGACCTTTCACAAGGGGCTTGCCAGTGGAACTGACTCATTGCTGAATAAGGGTGTACGGGATTGCAGGGAATATTTATAAATACAGGGTGGTTGGACTAGCAGGGCAGCCTAGGGACCTCTTTGAAAGGAATAAGGGGGAATGAGATTTTGTATTTCGTATTATACAGAATATGGCTGAAAAAACTCTGTGAATCATGCTCCTGGAAAAGCTCTCTTCATTCTATTAGTTGTTACTATGATTAGGAATGCCTTCTATGGCCTCTTCTGTAGCTGTGTTTTCACAGCCAGGTTACTTAAAGAGAATTTCTACCCAAATCCAATCTTCAAGGCTCATATCTATCCTTAAATACAGGTAGGTCAAAATTTTGGAGTATGCTGCAGTAACTTCAATAGAAAGTAGAGTTTAGCTCCAAGCATCATCCTCACTACCCCTACAACTGCAGATAGGAACCAGTTTGCACTTGTCTACTCCTGTCTTGCAAATAATGGCAAAAAGTGACATTGGAATGATTATCAGTATTAACCAAGCACCAGGAAAAGTATCTGCAGTTTCTGATAGTCTCTTTTGTCCATTGCCCAGCCACCTCAGAACCCAAAAATATATGTCTCCTTTATGACTTTCAGTGTTTTCTATGTATCATTTGTCCAGCAAACAGCGAAGCGTCTGGTTTGAAGGCTTGCTGATAGCACAACTGATAAAAACCAGGAATACTGTGGTTTTCTTGGTTTGGAATATTAGTTGTAAGGCTGGATGCCAAAAGGGATGGGAATTGTTTATGCATCATAGTTCACTTCTCCAGTTTCCCAGCCCAAGGAGGGGAAAGAAACACATAGGTCATGTTGTACACACCCCTCACTCAAAGGCAGGGTTTTTGCAGGGTTCCAAGCTGATTTAGATTTCTGTTCCAGGGGTGGTTTGTTTCAAGGCATTCCTATTATCTTGCATGTCACTGGCCTCAAAAGACCTTGGGGCAGAGGACTTTTGCTTGCTTCCTCTGGATGTGGACATTGTCTCTGCAAACTCCTAATGTTCACTCTGATTTTGATTTTTCCAGCAGCTCTGTGTTTGCTTCAGTGCTTAGCATACTGCCCTGAGCAGTGACAGAAGTAGTCAGTAGCTATCCAGCTGCCGTAAAGAAAGGTATTAATATTTCTGGTTTTTTTCTTTTTAGAAAAAAGCATCCAGCACAAAATGTATTGTAAAACAACATGCAGTTTATACACCTCAAGCTTTTCAGACAGTTACTTTATGGAGATGGTGGTGGGAATAAAGCGTTTCAGCTCTTCCAGCAATGCCCATTCTTCTTGCACACTATCTTCTATCAGTTATCGGGTGAAATATTAATGAATATTAAAGCAGGGCAGTAGGTTTTATTATTTGTTTGTTCTCCAGGCCTCTTTTATGAAGTCAGACAGGTATTATACAATATCTAAAGAGACAGAAACTTCGAAAAGCTGGCTACATGCCTTGCATTTGCACTGAGAACCTGTATGAATGATTCCCCTACTGAATTTTCATTCCTGTGGGAAAAACCCCCGCGTATCTGACCCATTTGACCAGAAACACCATCCCTAGCAAACCCAGAGATGCACATAACTTGTATTACATCGATACAGCAATCTTTGAATGTTCCTTGTGTCCATTTGTCAGAGGAGACAGTTTAATGTGATAACTGGAACAATGAAGGTTAATGTCCAAACTTTTACACTTCACTTTTGAGAGGTGTAATTTGTACACACATATTTCACCTAAGCTTTGGTAGCTGTAAATAGATAAATGGAGGTAAAAAAAAAAAAAAAAGGACATGATTAGGTACTGAACTTTTTGCAGCTAAACAGAGATGTGAATTAGCCTATGATTTGTGTCTCCATTCGTTTGCAAAAATAAAGGGCTATTGGCATAGTAATTAAATTAATTATTTTGCCCATTGGAAGAATGAAAGACTTTAGCAAACGAAGCCCTAAAAGTTTCATTCTCGCATGCTCTGTCCACAGGTCTTAGCAAGTTTCATAATGGCTTTTATCAGCATTAGTGCTACCTGTCATAACTACATAATTACAGCACCTAATTATATTATTACTTATTTACCCTAATTACGTAATTGGATGTAATTGGTGCAATTATGTAACTCCTCAGTCAGCTGAAAACTGCTCTAAAACCAGCCTGTGCTCCTAAGAGTAAAGGATACTGCCATGAATTAGACCATTTCTCTAAAGCAAGGCAGTCTTTGCTGGGAAATTAAAGGTTCTGTTCTCCGTTGTGGTCATTGGGACCACGAACCTTTTATTCCCCTGAACTTTACAGGCATAAAGCAGGAGAGACAGGTTGAGCAACACCAGCCTGAAGTTCTGAACAGTTGTCTTCTAACTCAGTTGTTTTAAAAGCACTTTTGTGGCAGAGCAATGACCTGGCATTAGGCACGTGACAAAATATTTGAACTGCTTTTTTTTACAATATTTTGAATGTGTCAGCTTTCTTTTCCGTATTACTTTTGTTTTAAATTATTAAATAAAAGAAGTATTTACCACTGTCACGAGGAAAAGTGCATTCCCCACTTGAAGCACTCTGATTGTTTTGTTTGTTGGTTTTAAACACTGAAGTTTGAAAATCGAGCTGAATTTTAGTGCCCCTTTGAGCTGGTGCCGTTGTTTCTGTTCTTCCTACCTCCAGCCTCGTGTTTTTGCCTTCTTTTTCTATCAGATACCCAGAAGCGGGTGTTAAACTCAAAAGCAGCGCCGGGAATGATGCCAGATGAGGCATTGAGAAGCCTCACAATAGCTGTCACTCTGCCCATGCTGCGTGCTGGGCAGCGCCAGCCCTTTCCCCTCGGCATCCTCCTCTCTCCTGCCTCGCTGCTCCGCCTTTCGCCGCCTTCCCACCTCGGGAGCGGAGGTGCGATGTGAGGCCTGGCAGCACCTGCCTGCTCCCAGGGGTCAGGTCCTGGCCAGAGCCGCTCCATGGGGCTGTGACCCCCCGGAACAGGAGCAGGGCGAGGGGACAAGCTCCCCCCCTGGGGCCGGAGCTGCTTGCGCACGGTCCCCGGCACCCCCGCGCGTCCCCGCGAAGGGACTCCTGTTCGTGTGAGCAGACGTAGGTGACTGTCAAAACAGCCAAGGTGTGAGCCAAGGGTGCCCACAGAGCCCGACAGCTGTGGGTCAGGAGGCTGCCTGCCCGTCCTCTCGCACCTCGGGAGAGGTTGCTGCAGGGTTAGTTAGTGAGCACGAAGCTGTGCCAAACCCTGGTGTGCTCCCCTCACACCTGACTCAGTGGCCGTCCCCGAGCAAACCACGCGGAGGTTCTAGAGGAGGCAGGTCCGAGGGAAATTCGGGCAGGGGAGGTGGAGACAGTGAAAAAGTGCTGCACAGAAAGGAGAAGGGCATGCTGACAGCATGGGGGTTTGTGGAACAAGCTGTTCTTTACTGCCGTCGATTTTTGTCAAAGAACGTAATAAAATAATACGTACTAAGAGGGCTGTTGACCTCTGCTCTTGAAATAAAGCTTCTTTGGAGAAGGGAGAAAAAAGGTTCTGACATCCAGAATTTTTCTACTCTGTTATCCATCCCCTTTTTGAATTTTGGAGGTAAAAGTTTTTTCTGCTAGTTCTATAGATATTCTTATTGCATCCGAGGATCACTAAACACTGTATGGGTAGACAGAATGACCTAAAGCAGAGAAACGTCAATCCCAGGTAGCAGGAATGCGACAGAACGGACACTTGGGATCTCAGGAAGACACTGCTTGTGCTTTCCACATGCCCTGTGGTGATTCATCCCAGGCAGTTTCAGGAGTTTCCTCCCCCCGATGTCCACCATCCCCTTCTGTCGCAGTCAGGCACAGCGAGAGCAGAGGGGGGAGGACCAGGGACGTGTTTGTTCTCTCCTGAGCTGCTGCAGTTCGCATCAGGGTACTGATGTGAAAATTGATGGCCACTGAAATCACACCGGTCTGAACTGCTCTGGTGGAGGAGAGGACACAGCACTGATTCTGCTGCCTCCTTAGAGGCAGGATAATATCAGCAGGGAGAAAGGGCACCAGCTGATCGGGATGATGCCTTCAGCTGATCAGGGTGATGCCTTCAGCTGCTCCAGCTCAATCTGCCAGGGACAGTGAGCTGCAGTTCCTAAACTGGCTCACCATAAATAAACTGTATTTTTAAGGCTTCTTCATTATCATAGATTCTAGTTCACTATGAACTTTCTGATCTGGCCACTCACAGACTTGAAAATCCTTACAGGACTTGTGCACACAAATGTTGTGCTGGAGGGGGGCACGGAGTTTATAGCTTTTGGGAAGCTAATAATGCTCCTATTGTTAGGGCTGGGTTATTTTACTTTTTAACACTGGCTCTGCTCCAAAAACCAGCAGATGTTATCAAAGCCAAACTTGCAAGGATGAGATATATGTACATATCATTAAGCAATGCAACTTTTTCTTAATTACTTTTAAAAGGCTGATGCGATGCATGTCACGTTATGAGTAATTACTTACCATGGCAGTAATACCAAGAGCACAAAAGCCGGCTGCTAAATAAGATCTGAGGTCTCGCAGACAGGCTAATTTCCTAGGAAATACAGTGTTGGTTTTGTCTGCAGTTGGGTTTTCATAAAATAAGCAATTAAAGAAATATGCCCCAATAGATGATTTACGGCTCCCATTTTTTTTGTTGTGCTCAAAATAGGAGAGCGAGTGAGAACGCCACTCTCTGTGTCCTTCCACGTGGACACAGGCCCTGTGGAGGGTCCAGGCCTTCAGATTAGGTGCACCACATCCCAGAGAAAGTCCTTTTTCTGCATCAAGGCCTGCCTCACATCCACAGAGGATCTCAGAGTGATCACTGTTGAGTGATACAGTCACCAAAATAGAGCTGAAACTGTGCTTTGCACAGGTCCAACCACTGCTCGGGTGTATGAGGGGAGGTCCCTCTACCCTCATGTGTCCAAGTGTTATCCAGGTTTTACATGTACAGAATATATTGAGGCACTGTTCTTTCTGCTGCTAGGTATTGAGTTATTTTTCTCTTGTTGCTTTTCTTCTTCAAAAATAATGTTCCTTTCTGTCGGCAGTCCACTGCTATTTTTGCTTCTCTGTACAATTTTGCCTGTATTATCTCATTAAAGTGCTGAACACCTCCCTCTCCACTTCATAAAATAAGCAATCACAGTAACGTGCCTAATTAGCTGCTTTCCTGCTCATTTGTGTTTCTCAAAGCATGAAAAGTTAGCGTCACGTGAGGGCTTTGCCTCTTTGCACAAAGCTCCTATTCTGCAAGAGAGCTGAGCATCTTCTTTTCTACTTGAAGGGCTCTGCATCTTCCAGAAATGGTCTCTTTGGTCTGCCATATATAATTTAGTTGGCCTGCTTGGCTGGGTGATGTGTGAGACGTGGGTAGGTAAAGGGAGAGGTGGGCTTCATTTGGTACCTCCTTGTAACAGCCTGAGGTTTTAGTGGCTTTAACTGTACATACATCCATTTCAGACAGGCAAAATTAATTGTGCTGTTGCTGCTTGAACAGAAAGCCACGGATCTGATCCTGCCTCCTTAGAAATGATGCCATTAGCTGGAGCAGGAGGAAGATTGGTATCAGGGGCAGGTGCTGGAGCACGGGCAGGTTTGCTGTGTGTGGTGAGGGAATGGTGCTGACCTTCACCCCCCAGCTGACTCGGTGAGGGAATGACCATGGCACAGAACCCTTGTCTCTGCTCAGCCCCTCACATTCTTGTTACCTTCTAAAGGGACAGGTCCCAGCACCAAAAAAACCCTGTCCTTTTATCTCTTTCCTTTGAAATCAACAGCTGTGATGTAAGTTCAAGTTACAGAGTGGAACCTAAAACTCCTCAAAAGTACATTCACTGATATTTGGGGCTTTTTTTCCCCCTTGAGATTCAGAATCAGTGGTTTGTTTGATGCTGCCCTGCCCTAGTCTTTTTTGGCTCAGTTGTAAGCTTACCTTGATTTCCTCTGTTTGAAAGATTCGGCCACCTGTCTTGTTGACCAGTGTTTAGGCTTCAAAGGTTTTGCTACGAAGATGGGTTCTGCCTTGATAATACAGCATAATCACAGCCTCCTTGTCCTCCTTCCAGCTTCAACTCGTTCAATTCGCAAATTAAAATAAATGAGCCGAGTTGGGTTCCTGTTTGTTTGCTTGCTGCTGGCCTTAAAAACTCGAGGAGGGGTCTGGACACGAGGCTGTGTTCCTTGAAGCTTGCACATCCCCAGGAACAGGGGGTGGAGGTGTTCCAGCTGGAGCATCCTCGGGCCGAGCAGCACTGCTGGCAGGACACGGGCTGCGGTTCCCGGCTGGAATCCACTCTGGCCTCGACCTGCCAGAGACTGGAGCTGTTAACTTTCCAGGCAGCCTGCAAAAGCCATCTTTTATCCCTTTGTTAAAGAAGCACGAGGCTTGAGAGGGATCTGTGTGTGGGCAGACCTTTAGTCTGTGATTCCAAATGATGGAAAGGCTCTCCAAGGCGCTGGATAGGCACCTACTGTCGCACTTAAAATCCTGGCAGTGACAGAGCCTTGACTCTCCTGGGATTGGCTGTGCAGAGCTTTGCATAGTGAAAGCTGGACCTCAACTGGGATCACAGTCAGTGATAAGAAGCTGAGCCCCAGAGGAACAATGTGATGAGCAGATCCCGAATCGTGTCAGCTGAATTCATTTGATTTTGCTCTATGGGAGAAGCAACAGACACAAAACACTTCAGGGCTGTTTGAGAATATTATTGCAACATTTGAAAACAATTATTGGTCTTTGTATTACAGTGGTACTGAGCTTCTGGCTGCTTGAATGGCAGACAGACTGAAAAACTGTTCACAGCCAAGGCAGATAACTGCAGAGGAAGGGAAGGACTACGGGTTTCCCCAAAGATGTGAGGGCAATCAGTAAAAGAAAAGGGAGATGAGTTTGAGGTCGTTTCCTTACCAGGAACAACATTTAAAAATAAATAGGCCTGACTGTGGTTGGACTCAAAACATAGCAGTGGGATTCTGCAAGATGTAAAACAGAGAAAGGCTACAAAAAATGCAGTTCTGCTTCTAAAACTCTCACAGCACAGGGACAACAGGATTTGGGGGAATTTGGTGCAACATTAGCATGAGCTTGATTTAGAAGGTGCTGCAGATAGGATGAAGTTACTTGTTTTCCCTGTCTCTCAGAGGAAGAAAAATCCACTGGCCCATATTGCTCTGCATGGATAAGTTTCTGAATTTGTGTAACTTTGGTCTCATTGTGCCATTTATCTTTTGGGATCAGCTTTATGAGATTTGTGTCAGGCTTTTCTATTTGGTTGCAAGGCTAGTTTGCAGAATCTTCTCTCTTTTTCGTGTGGTGGATGTGTGTATGATAAAAAGCTAAGATTGCATCATCTTTAATAAAAGGGAAGATATATAGCCTAAAGAAATCAGATTAGTTGTAGAGAAAGAAATCAATCAGGCTGGCAAATTGCATCTGTGGGACAAAGTGCAAAATGTTTGTTTCATACAGTATTTATTGAACAAATTTGTTGAGAAGATGGTTAAAAATGCTCTACAAGAAAAAAAAAAGGGAACCATTTTGTTCAATTTAAATGACATTGATGTATTTTTTACATCATGAAATCTTGCAATATTACCAACAACAATCCCTGATAAAGTACTTTACACAATTGCCTCACAGGGCATTTTGAGATAAAAGTATATATCGGAGATTGTAAATTGGCTGCATCCAATTTATATATAATGGAACCCACTACAGCCATCCTCCAGAATTCAATAGATCAGGAATCACATTACACTTCTGTGAGTTTGGGGTAGTAGGAGCTTTAAAGAGCCTCCAAAACAAACAGGCAACTTTAAATCATGTTTAATGAACCCTGTGTATTTTCTGCACATGTGATTAAAATGTTTTGTTTCTGTTTTTCATTTTGCTGGGTGCTGCTGAAGGAAAATCGTAAGTTTGAGTCTGTGAAACCGATCATCTGCTTGTTCTCAAGCGAAAATGCAGTTTAATTGAACAGAGCAAACCATACTTAAATGCTGGACTGAAAAAAAAAACCAAAAAGCAGATCTCTACAGAGGATCCATTTTAATATTTTCCCAGCAAGAACACTAAATGAAAATGTAGTATAGGCAGATAAAGGGTCACAAAGTGCCAGGGTGGTTTTTTCTTTTATTGATCTATGCCTGCAGCCTTGAAAACAATGCACAGTAGACACAACCCTGAATGAGATGATGTTTCACCTTGGGGGTCCAGTTTTGCTGCTTCCCACCTATTTCCCGAAGGGAATAAAAGCGCTTTGTGCTTCCATCCCAGCGGGCAGGTGGCACCTTGTGGGATCTGCTGCAGCCAGACCTGCATGGGGGCAGTCTCATGGGCAAGGAGTTGTGCTCTCTGTGCAGAGGAATGTATGGAACCCACAGATAAGCCTTTGACCAGGGCAAGAGGTCAGAGAACAGGTTGATAGTGCTCAAGCCCACAAGGCTGAAGGTGGCCATTGCTTGGTGTTGTTCTGTCAAGAGATGCTTTGCACAGAAAATAAGCTCTTTTTTCTGTCCTCTGAGTGGTACTCAAGTATGTGCATTTATGGTCTTGCAGGTCGTTCCCAGCCTTAACAATTCCATGATTCTGTGGCAACGTGTAAGGTGCCAGCAATTGCATTGTTTCTTAAAAAAACAGTTCTGCGTGGTGATAACCAATAATTCTTACTAATTTTCAAACAAAGTGTTGTTCTTTCAGTTGTCCTTTCATACTGCCCCACGTGCAAAATACATCAGAGTGGAAGTGGGCCCAAAGCAGGAACACTGAGATTGGGATTCAAAATGCCTGGCTCTGGCAGTATCCTAAACCAGAACAATCGCGCTGCAATCAGCCGAGCTCTGCCTGTGTAAAGCTGAGAACAAGGTCAAGTCCTGAGCCTCTGAAAAACGAGTCTCCAGCTGAGTCTTTGTATTTCCCAAAGATTCTGTTACACCAAATTGAAGCTAAAGCCAGGAAATGGACAGCACTTGCAAAATACAAGGTGACAGGACCAGAGAATTAAAGCTAAATGTGAAAAAAAAAAACCCCAACATAAATTTCAACAAATATGCTCCTTAATCCCGTGCTACAAAAAATGGGAAGTAGAGGTCATGGTTTGGAGCTTAACCATGGAGTTACACCCTGATCCATTGGATCAAACCAGCAGGCACATTGACAAAAACAGGTCAGAATTGGTGGTGTCCTCCCCAGCTGGGTGGTACGTGTGTCCCTAAGGAGGAGGCACCATCCGTGGCCGGATGCTGTGGGGTGCGTTTGCATTGCACTGGGGTTTGTGCCGTTGGCTTTTGTCTGGAGCTCAGCGTCTGGAGCGCTGCTGGCATGTTGTGTGAAGGAAAATCAATAATGAAGGAAGAACAGGAGGAGCGGGGGATTCAGCCTGCTGGCGCAAGCAGTGCGGGAGTCGGAATGGCAATGGGTCGGAGAGGCATCGGAATTCCAGGCACTCCGGACAAAGCCGAGGGGAAGAGGGAACGCCGCTGCTGAGCTCGGCAGGAGCCTGGCCGGCCGACCCATGGGGAATTCACTGAGATGGTGTCGGGAGCAGCAGGAGAAGGAGAGGGAGGAACAAGATAGAGCTGGAGGCATTTTGGTGGCGGTGCCGGGGCTGCATGGGCAGCTCGGCCCCTCTCCTGCGCCAAGGTTGTCCAGGATTGTGCAGAACCTGGGGAATCAAACCTGTGGGGTTCCATAGCAGCACCCCAGCCATTCCCCAGTGTGAGGGCAGAGACAGAGACCTGCCACGCTCCCCTGCTCACAGGCTGCCATTGCATTACCCTGTGCTTCCCACACCGAGGCAGCTGGAACTAAACCAGAGCCTCCCAGGCTGCCATCAGAAGGTCCTTTTTTTAAGGACATGTGCACTTAATGTCAGAATATTGAAACCATACCCATGTGAATAAAGTTAGTAAGCCAGTGATTCATGGCTGTTTCAAACCTCTATCTAGCCACAGTAAATTTCTGCTCAGTAGTGACAGTCTGTGTCCACATGCAGGCCATGATTTACAGTTCTGTGTTTTGTATCAACAACATCTGTTTAACAAAAGGGGAAAAAAAAAGCCAAGAACATTTATTTTCTAATCTCTCTACCAGATGTTTCGTTATGCACAAGATCCAGGGATTATATCAGAAATAATTTAATTATTTTTAATGAATAATCTGAAGTGTTTTTCCTGAAGTATGTCTCGTAACCACTAACAACATGAAAACATAGGAATGTGGAAAAAATAAACTCATGTTTTACAGAAATCTATATTTATACCTATTTCAAGGGCGCAAATATTACGGACCAAATCTTAGCTTTTGAGGGTAGTGTTGGGATTCTTGAAGATTTGCAGAGGAGAATATCAATTGTCAGGGTTATGAGAGAGATAAGGTGGCAGAGAGCAATTGAAGCAGCAGAAGGAAGCAACAGCTGAGAAATGAGCATGTGCCATGGGGAAGGGATGACACGAGAAGCAAAGGTGTCTTCAAGGAGAGAGGTGGGACACAAACTTAGGCTCTCCGAGCACGCAGGGGTTGTGCCATGGATCTCCTGCCAGTCCCCTGCGGTCCCTGCACACCTGAAATCCCCAGGTTCCGCCTGGACAGTGGCTGGAGCATTCCATCCCGGAGACAAAGCTGCTTAGTTTGGTTTGTACTTTCCACCTTCCAGGGCAGAGTTGCTCAGGGCTGAGGTGGGGTCTCTTCCCTACTTTCCACCTTCCAGGGCAGAGTTGCTCAGGGCTGAGGTGGGGTCTCTTCCCTCCATGCGTGACTGCTGCCTGACTGCTGCAGCCCAGGTCAGGGTGGCCTTTTCCTCCCCAGGGACACGCTGTGACTCACAGACCTACTGTTTGCATGTGGCTTGCCCACAGCAGTGGTGCGAGAGCACATTCAAACTCACGGCCCTGACTGGAAAAAATTATTTTCGTGATCATTTCCACCTTTTGGAGGTAAATGCCAAGTCGCTTAGGTGTGTTTGATAAGCAGGAATATTGTGGTGCTTGTCCTTTACAGAGCTTCAAGCTGAGTGTCGAAACTGCCCCATAGAGCATCAGAGGAAAATCTTCACAGTTTGGAGTTTATTATCATTCCTCACCTTAATTTTTGCAGGGGTATTGTAAGTGGGAATGCTGATACAGAAACACTGAGACATTTGCAACTGCCTGGCCTGGATATCAGTCTTGAAGAACCCACAATTGCTTGGAATTACGGTGATAGATTCTGTTGCAGCCCTCGAAAACATTCAGCCAAGTTAAAATGAAAGTAAATGCATCACTGACATTGCTAAAGCAGACAGTGGGTCTGTGTCATGGCTTCAACCTTATTTCAGGAGGAACCAGGTTTTTCTATTTTTTTGTGAGCTGTGGGATCTGTAGCATGTATGAATCCAGTATAGACCCAGCCAGACCTATTAGTTTTCTTGTTGCATGAAGATTTATCTGTAATTGCCAAGGTTTATTTTTATTTTCTTTGAATCACTGTTGTGGATGCATATAGATGCATAACAATTCCTAATTTCCCTCCCTATATTCTTGTACAGCACAGATTGCTTATCAAATACAGTCTTAACATTAAAGTGTCAAACAGGATTTGCAGAAAGCTATTTGGGTTTGTAGTTTAGGATGAACGTTTATCAAATTGTGGATTAGCTGAATCATGCACTGAACCAAATTATTATTGTCTGTGATTAAATCACAAAGTGGTTATTGCCCTGTGTCATCTAAAGCACACGATAGCTTAAATCTTTAAAATCCCTTTTTAAGGTGGCTATAGGAGGTACATAACTCCAGACTTTTAGGACCAGACTCTGTCCCTAGACAAAAAAATAATAGCTCTCGAAAGGTCATTTGAACCGATCCCTCTCTGCATATATGGGCAGCATATTTGGGAAGGGAATGGATGGATTTATTTGCATTTGAGACATACAGAATAATTCTCAGTAAATAGATCTCTTTGTACCCAGCACTAAAGTATTTATTCAAGGTGCTGGCTCAGAAGAGGGGAGTGAACTGTTCATTCTCGTGCCTGAAAGGGCAGGGGCCACCTGCCGGGGAGCAGCAGTGCCCATGGTTGGTTTGCCCTCGTGCTGAGTCTCTCCTCGGCGCCAGTGCAGCAGGGTTTTACCACCCCAATGGGCACTTGAGGGGCTACAGTCTCTCTGAAGAGGCTCAGTCTTTCTAAAGCTGGAGGAGCCTTTTTTGGGGCTGTTGCTGTTCCCTTTGTGCCCACAAATGTGTATTCCAGGGCAGTCCGGTATGGCACGCTGCGGTGCCGGTGGCAAACCTTCGTGGTGACCGATGTCCACTCCCTTCAGTGACCGTCCAGCTGAGGAGCAAGAGGGCTTCGAGCACCCTCTTTTCTCAGCCACACTCTTAGGTGACAGCCCTCCTGCTGACAGCCTCCCTCACCTCGCTGAATCACCGAGATCCTGGCGGGACCGTGGGCTGGAGGACACGGAGGCGAGGCCGGTCCCCTGCCCTGGCGCCTGCAGCTGGGCAGGTCACAGCCCAGGGGGAGTCATGAGCAGTCATCGCCGCTTCTCTCGGTGAACAGAGAGGAGGGAAGTCCTGAAAGGGCTTGTTTTCATGTTGCAACAAGGGGTCACGGGGTGGAGAGGGCTGAGAGTCACTGCATTAGAGCGTGCTGGAGAAATGAGAGTCTGGCACCGCTGACGGCAGCGTGGCACTCGGAGCCCGTGGCGGTAGCACCGGCTGAAAGTATGCATTAGGCTGCCTTTGCTCCTCTACTTCATCCCCCTTGTCCTACTCTTTGACCTATTTTCTCTCACTGTTATCTAGTAATCTATTTTTTAAAGGCTCAGCCCAGTCTTTCCTGCTGGTTGCAGCTGATCCATTCTCGCTGCTCGCCTGTGAAACCAGCACCTCCTAAAGAAACATCCCTCTGCCAATTACTCCGAAGGCATGGATTCAGCTCAGCGTGAGAGCTTGATTGAAGCCAGTTGGCTGTGCCAACAGGACAGGGATGGCTCAAGAGAGACTTCGTACAAAGTATAGAAACTCAAAACAAATTTCTTCAGTCTTTTCTCCCTCTGTGCTCAACCGGAGCCAGCAAAGTCAGAAAAATGGCAATATTTTACCAAAGGGGGGGACGTAGCCTGCTGCTCTGCCATCCCCCTGGAAAGCCCACGGAAGGGAAGGAGAGAGTTTCACAGAAAACTGCAGGAGGCAGACGCAGACTTTTGCTCCGAGCCCGTCTCTCCGGGACAGAGGGTTTAAGGTTTTTCAGCAAGCGCAAGCCACAAATCCTCTAAGCCCTGTGCTTTCCCAGGCGTGTGCCCTCGCCGTGGGCGCCTTGGCTGCGTGTTCCCGGAGTCCTTGCTGAGGGGTCTCGCCCCGGGGGAGCTGTGCCTGCAGCTGGAGCCCTGCCGGCCGAGGGGGAGGATGGAGGGAGCGAGCACGCTGGATCCCACACCGAATGTCTGCTCTGCTCGTGTGCAGTCTCTCTGGCCCGCAGCCTTTTGGCTCGCCCCACCTGCCTTTTTTCCCTTTTTTTTTTTTTTTTTTCCCTTTCCCCCAGCTGAACTGGCGGAGAGGAGGCTGCAGCTCCTTTCTGTCCCTGCAGCCTTCCTGTCTGGCTGACGCTGTGCCCTGGACACAGATGTCTACTTAAATATGGATTCTGCAAGGCACAAGTTTTGCTTGCGGGAAGAGCGTGGAGCAGGAAGATGCTGTGATCCGTAGGTGGGCTGTGGATAGCTGCTGTCCTGTGCAAGGATGAAATGACAATAACAACTAACAACACACTGTGTTGAACCGTGGTGGTTTAGAAAGAAGGTTTCAGTACATTTTAACAATTAATTATTTGTCCAGGCAGCTACTTCGTTCCAAAGCGTCCCGTGCACACAGCTCGCCCTCCGTGAGCTCATTAATGCTCGAGCCGTGTCACCTCACGCTAACCTGGTGGCTGTTGATTGAGTCCCGTGACAGCTGTTTGCAGGGGTTTGCCCTGCTCCCTGCCAGCAGCCTGCCTGCCTCCTCCAAATTGCCTCTCGCTTCCAGGCAGGATTCAAAATGTCTGAGCGAATGCTGTCCTGGGCAAAATGGTTGGATTTCTAAGAGGGATGGCTCAGGTGTGACAGATAACATCCTGCAAGCCCCCAGGAGTGCACCTGCGGTGTAGAGGAGGCACTTTGCAGCTTTAAGGTGTTGGTCAAGGTGAACCCTGGACTGAGCCCATGAACATTTAATTCCCAGAACAAATGTTTGGGGTTGTACAAACATGTTAATGACCTCCAGTTAATTGGCAAGCAATTACCTTGAAGTAAAAATAGCTCTCCCATTGCTGAGCAGTCACAAGAGTGCGTGTCCCCCCGTGAACACTCAGAGATCACTAAAATTTTTGGCCAGGGAGCCCTGTCCAGTTTGCCTTTTGGATCCTGGCAGGTTTGTGATCAAAAGTTTTTTGTCCCCAGCACCAGTGGCTGTTTGCTTGTGGTATGGACTCAGCAAACAAAGCTGTGTGCCAAAGCTAATTTTCATGCTGCCCTTTAATAAAGTTCTGCAGTTCATAATGCAATGAAAAAGTAAGATCATATTGACTGGCTGAAGCGTGCTGTTCAGCAAGGGAAAGTACCTGCTGTGTGCACTATAAAGGAACTACCAGTGAAACCTAGATAAGTATTTTTAACTTAAAGACAGCTTGGCAGGCTATAATGTGTTTCCTACTGAATTTTGAATCTTTCTGATACTTTGCATGACAAAAATGCACAGCTGGACTGATTTCATTAGATGTCTCTTGCAGTTGAGAACCAAGAAGCAAAGTCCTGCCTGCTCCCAAGACAGCACCTGGGACTACCAAGTGGTACCTGTGGGCAGGTGTTTGACCTGTTGTCTCTCTGCTGCCTACAGAAGTCAGTGACATCTTTCCTTGAGGTCTCTTCCCTTAGAACTTGGATCAAGTCCTTGCTTGATCCTCCGCAATAGTTTGGGGGAAAAAAGGCCCAGATTTTCGTGGTCTGTAACTAAAGCACACCCGGGTTTCTTTCCTGGAAGAGATCATCACGGCATTTCTGGGAAGGCAGAGCTGGGCGCACGTGGATGCATGGAGGCTGTCGCTGGGCTCCCGTGACTCTGGGGCTCGTGGTGGCCGGGATGAGCTGGCACGTGGTGCGGGGTGGTTCCAGCTGGAGAGCCACGTCTGCTCCGCGTGCACCGCGGCGCCGTGTGGCAGCGGGTGCGTGTTCCATCCCTGTCCGCTCCAGCGCCTGCTCGTCCCTCTCTCCAGGACGTGGAATGTCCTGCTGGGGAGGAGGGAAGCAGGTGACACTGGGAGCCTCAGGAGGCTGGAGCCCACGGAGCCAGGATGTCTGGCATCCGCACGGATTTGTGTGGTGTTGCTCTGGGTGCTGCAGCAGGGTGCAGGGTCAGTCCGCAAAATTCTTTCCAAAGCAGCTGGCGGTCTCTGCCTTGTGTCCTGGAGGAGTGAGGGAGTGGCAGATGGAAAACAAAACTAGCAAAGTGCATTTCACAATCCTGGCAGCAGTACTCGGCAAACAGGGGAACCACAATGATGGAGGCTCAGATTGCTCTCCCTGTGCAGCCTGGCTTTAGGAACTTTGGCGTTGTTGTGAGCCTTGAAAGGGCTCCTGTTACCCCAGCTGGCTCCTGTGCCCCTGTGGCCTTGCATTTGGTATCTTCAGGTGCTTCAAGCAAGAGGAGCTGTAATGGGTGCAGATACCAGAGCTTTCCAGGAAACATTCAGGTACAAGTGCAGCTCTGTTCGCTGTAGCTGCCTTGAATTAATGTTCTGTGCCTGTAGTGGCAGACAAATTTGCTGGCAAACATTTTGCAAAAAAAAAAAAAAAAAGGCATTGATCCAGAAAGGCACCGTGCACAAACTAAGCTTAGTATAAATGAGTACACCTGCGCCCGACACCGGGCACGTGATGAATGCTCTGCTAGATCCCGGCCAAAATAAATTTAAAATAAATATCGGCACGTACCGGCGGGAAATGAATGCCGGTGTTGTGAGCAGGAGCGCGGGCGGCGGGAACGGGAGCCTCCCGCCCTGCGTGTCAGCCGGGGATATCCACAGGGACGGTCACGTGCGCGCCTCCCCAGCTCACCAGCGGGGCTGGTGAAAACAGGTTTTGATTTGAATGAGTTATGACCCATTGAAAACGGCATCATGCGTAACCACAGCAAATTGTCATAATGAGATCACAAGGCTCGGGAAGCGAGCAGCGAGCAAAGAGGCCTCGTTCCGCCGGCGCCCACGGCTGACGGCCCCGGGCTGCAAAACTCGACCCAGGGCCACGGCCCTGCTCCCCTGGACATCTTGTCCATTTAGTGGCAGGACCAGAGGTTGCACAGCCAGGCAAAAAACTCACTGGAAGTTTTGAGTTAAAAAGGAGAAAAGAAGCTAAATTTCATATGGCTTTGCATTTAGACTTAGCCAGGGTAACAGAGGGGATAGTGGAGATGAATACTGTAAGTGCTTCCATGCTTACCCAGGCTCTGCTTGGTTGTTTCTAAATTGTGCTGCTGTAGGAGGGGAGGGCTTGGTGATCAGGGCAGACCACTACAGAGTTGAAAGGAAACCTTTCTGGAAGCACAATAAAGCCTTGGTGTATCCCCGGGCTCGCAGCTCTGCCAGGCCAGCCCTCCCAGACCCTGCTCAGGTACAGCTGCCCTGGGCTGCCCAGCTGTAAATGCTGCAGAATCATCCCTGCCTTCTCTATTTTCATAGAAAAACTAGAGGCAAAGTCTAAGACTATGATAAGTCTGATGCACTGAAAACTTTTCCAAATACCTGGGCAACACAAGTGGCAGAGCTCTTGCCTTCCAGGTGTCTTGTAGGTGGACTTCTGGAAAGAACCCCTTTCCATTCCTTCTGATACAGTGCTATTTGTGAGGGGCTGTTTACAGCTCAGGTGACTGGAAGAAACACACTGCAGCTCCTTCTGCTTCTCAAGTTGTCAAACACACGTGTCCAGAGGGGCCCGTTGCAAACCCCGTGCACATGACCCAACCGCATCTTCCCGCTCCCCGCGAGGTGCGGGGCAGAGGTGCGTGGATGGAACGCTCTGCCAGCTGCAGGACCTGTTCCCTCTGTCTCAAGGCAAAGCAGGTCGCTTCCCACGTGGCTGCCACTCCTCCCGGTCTTGCACCCTTCCGTCTCCTCCATCTGTTAAGCCCTGCACGCAAATATCTGTGCCCCTGAGCCATGGAGACAATTCAGGCTCATGCAGATGAGCGGCACCTTCCTGACTCACCTCGTCTGCTCAGTGCTTTTGTTACTGAATTCATAGCCTGAGTCCACGGATAGAGGAACACCCAGCTCAGTGCTGTTCTGTGCAGAGCTTGCTCCTTAGCAGCTTAGCCCTTGCAGTGGGGTTGTGCTGGCATTTATCCAAGATTTACAGTCTGGATCGCACGTTGAAGCCTAAGCCATTCCCAGGACCCCAGATCTCCTATCGTGGGCAGCTGAATCTGAGTCCTTCTGCTCTTCCAGCAGAAATGCTCGAGGCTGGTCTGGAGGACTCCTGTCTGGTGTTGGGTTGACATTGCTGCAAGGACAGCTGAAATAGATGGAGACCAGCCCAGCTGGAGAGACAGTGGGGAAATGTGTCCCTGGATACACGTAAGAGCAAAGCATGGGGAGCACTGAGGCTCTCCTGGGGCTGATGTACCAGAGGAGTCTTCCCAGAGCTGACCCAGCAGGGGCATTTCTGCATGCCAGAGCCACAGGTGAATGTGCCAACGCTGCCCACACTGCAGTACAGGTGCAGCTGTGGGGAACCCAGGTTTTCCACCTGGTACCTTCTCTGTAGCTAAGGAGAACCATCAATAAAACTGCTCATGTGAAATACTTTCTGAATTTACTGCTTAAGCTCACTTGCTGTGTCATCCACTGAGTAGAAAACTTCTGAGTTTTTATTCTCTAGTCTCAGCTTAGTAGGCCTGTATAAACCCCATCTAACATGGCTAATTTTTCTAATACCCGTGTAGGAGAAGAATTTGGACTGGTTCCCTCGGATGAGAGCCATGTCTCTGGATAGCAATGAAGGCGACAGTGAGCAAAACGAAATCAGGAGCCTGCAAGAGAGGCTGGAATCAACCATGAGCCTGGTGAAACAGCTTTCCAGTCAGCTGGCTGAGCTCAAGGAACAGGTAAGTGCCGTGCCGTGGGTAGCAAAGTGAGCACGTGTGGGTGAAGGCGCTGCCTTTCCTCAGGTCACAGTCAGGACAGTGTTACAAAAGAGACTTTTGTCTCAGGAAGGTTTTATCTTTCCCTCCAGTGAGCTCTCTGGGTAGATAACACTGATAAGGGTTTGGAATGAAACTGTGCTCTATTAGCAACCACAGAGCTCAGGTAAGGAAAAAAGCCGAGGGGGAATTAGTCATGGGATCCTCCCAGTGAGTGTGCAAGGACGGAAGGAAAACTGCAGAAGCCACGAGGGGCTTTGCATGTGGAGGTGCCGCCTGACCCGGCCATGGAAGCGTTGTGGTGTCAGGAATAGCTGCGTACTGATGGGAGCCAGGAGGAAAACAAGCCTTCTGTGTCCAGCGCTTGGGTTTTTTTCCCCCACTAAGAATATCAACAGTGCCGTTGTGAAAACAATTTGCAGAGCCTGTTGCTTTGCTTGTGTCACCCTTGTGCTGGTGCCCCTCCTGCGGCTCCCTCTCCTCTCCCATATGGAGCACAGGCTGCTGGCCTCCCTTAAAGCCTCCCTTAAAGCCTCCCTGCTCCTGCCCAAACCGCCCTGTGTGTTTGCTCTCCCTGCAGGATCAAAGGGCCAGCTCCTTTGTTGCTACAGATGCTGGTCACCTCTGGTTTGCTCATTACGGTTTCAGAAAAGCATCTTTGTGTTTTCTTTATGGGAAGCACTTCAGTGGCATCAGCGGAGTTGCCTAATTATTCCCCTTCAAATCCCTCCTTAAAACTTTTCACTGTGAAAAAGCCGACAAAGGTTCGGGCTGGGTGTGCCGAGACCATTGCTTATTGTGCTTGCCCACACCATCCTGGTGGGATTTTTTCATCCCCCTCTGGCTGAATCTCTTCTCCCCTGGCTTAAATTTAAACTCTGTGTGGCTGGGACCGTGTTTTAACTCCGTGATTGTACGGCACCAAGTGCAAATGCTGACCCTCTGCAGGGCTGCACAACACAATAGCAGCACAAATAATACACTGCAAGACCTGCCGGGGGATAAGAATAATGTATAAATGGGAATGAAATGTCCGTACTTTGCAGGAAACAGATCTCCCACTTCAAAGACGTCTCTTACTTGTAATTTTCAATGCTGAAGAAAAGAATTCCACTCCCTGTTGTTTTGCTTATATGTATCTTGCTCTGCGACTGCTAAATAATAGTAAAAAGTAAAAAAAAAAAAAAATCTCAACTCGTCTCTCTCTGCCTTTCCACCTTAGATGACAGAACAAAGGAAGAATAAGCAGAGGCTGGGCTTTCTTGGATCAAACACACCCCATGTGAATCATCACATGCCACCACCCTGATACCACGGGGAGAAGCCGTGACTAGCCTTTCATCAGTATTCCTGCTTTATTATAGAATAAAAAACTGAGATTGAGAGGAGCGAACAGTGCCTATTGTTGCGAAGTTAAAAACAACCAAGTGCCAAGATGTTAAGTGGTTTAGCTCTGGGAACAATTTGTAGCTGTTTTTCGTGGTTGAAAGGGACCACAACCTCGAAGGCGAGCGATACAAGGGAGCTCGTTTGTATTCCCTGCCCGGCTCCTCGGCTGCGGGGTGGCCGGGACAGAGGCTGGGACAGCGTCCGGCTGCGTCCCGGGAGCGGCTTCCCCCTGGAGCGCCGGGAGAGCCGGGCTGAGCCGAAGGAGGAGAGGTGTTTATTAACGCAGACACGACAGCCCGGATCGGAATCAATAGGTCGTCTCTGGCTCACTTGCCAAATAGCAACATTACTCATATTTGCTTGGCGTTTACTATTTTTTAATTACCGTAAATATGTCAGCCGGGTAAGCGGTAATGTTGCTTCAAGTAACTTCTGCGAGGAGGGAAAGGGGAGAAACCTCAAAAGACTGGGGGGGTGGGGGGGGGAAGAAAAAGGGAAAAAAATAGAAAAAGAGTTGCAAAGAGAAACATTAACGCTTTTGAATTTTAGCTGTCACCATGCAATTTCTTATTTATAACATGGAGCACAATGGATCTACAGCTGTGGGAATGTTATGCACATAACACTGACAACATAACTGGAAGTGATTTCTTTCTCCTGGCTTCAGATGTTCTCGATTAATGTGGCCGTGAGGTTTCACATACTGAGGAGTTAAACTGTGTTTTAAATTCAAGTTTCGATGGAGGATTCAGGAAAAAAAAATATTATACCTGTAGTTTGAAGCGTGCATGGGATTTTATTTTTAAAAAAAGCTTAGAAATGTCTTTCTGTACAGAGCCGTAATGGTGTCATTACCTTCCATAAACTCATCCTCAGCAAGAGTTGACTTGAGTAAATAAGCTCCGTGTTCTGGCAGCTTTCTTCTGAGCTACAGAACATGGGCTTGTGCTTTTGCCTGCCCTTCCTGCTTCCAGGGGCTTGCAGGCCTGGCCTGGCTGCTGGGGAACGGGGGGGCAATATCAGAGGAGCTCCTTCCAGCTCTCAGCCCTACTCACCTGTGCAGGCTTCTTCTCTATGCTGTATTTCTTGGGATGGCTTAAAAGAAAAGTTACAGGGTTTCCACAGAGCCCTAGGGGACTCTTTTGTCTTTCAGGAGAAAATTTTGGGGGCACAAATGGGAGTTGTGTTCGTAGTTCACCTTCATTTTCAGTGGGTTTTGATTTATCAGATTGTCTCGGTGCATTTGAAAATGCACCTCTTGTTACAGGGAGTCACTTTTTAAACCAAAATATTTTTGCAACGATTTTCCCCTGTAACATTTTCATTTTGGTATAAAAGCCATTTTGATCAAAGGAAAAATTATTATTGGCACAAATATTCTCCAGTTTCTTCCTGGAGAAATGCTGTTGTCTTATTTAAGGCACAATTCAAGTCAACAGACCTAGAGTAAAGGGAAGGAAGGGGCATTTCACTCTCTTTATCCCAAATTTGAACCTGTTCTTGAAGCTTTTTTTTTTTTTTGGTGGCAGTGATGTGG
Source organism: Ptilonorhynchus violaceus (assembly GCA_013397565.1). NCBI lineage: Eukaryota > Metazoa > Chordata > Aves > Passeriformes > Ptilonorhynchidae > Ptilonorhynchus > Ptilonorhynchus violaceus. The sequence continues at coordinate 263,203 of VZRJ01006853.1, forward strand.
CTGAGATAGAAGTAATATATTTTAGGGTCTGATTCTTCTACCATTAAAACATTTCCCATTGGCTTCAATTGTGTCCTTCAAAAATACTGTGTGGAAAGCAGGAGTCTGTGTATTTTACAGGAAGAAAATACCTTTCTGTTGAGCTTAGTCCATAGAGAATCCTGGTTGTGAGAGGTGATGGCCAAAGGAGTTGCCCACAAATGTAAAGTCAGTGCTAAGTTGTTAGAGACTCAGACCTTGTAGCTGTATTAATTCAAATTACTTCATACAGTTAATCAGATCTAGTCACAGCCTCTGTTGCAAAAGCAATTTTCTCTTCCTCACTTGTGGTTCTAAAACATAAAGCACAGTTCGATTATAAGATAAATTAAACTATCATTATTTATTGGGGGGTGGGTGGTTGGCTAATACTGGAATTGGTCGGCACTTTTCCTGTTTACACTCAGAAAAAGCAGCTGCAGCGCTGCACATCACGGGAGGCTTCTGCTGGTGGAGCTGGGGGAACTTGAGGCTCGATGTGTTGGTGCCCTGAGCTCAGGGCTGCAGTTGGGTGCTGCTGGTGCTCTCTCTGTCTCACACCCCAGGCAACATCCCCTGGGGCTCAGGAGCCCAGATCCTGCTCTCCAGAAGGATCAGAAGCATCAGAAAGAGAGAGAACAGATGCTGGTTCACCTGTGTCACGGTGCCTTTCTGCTGTTCGTAGCTTCCAAGGGAGACCTCTGTAATCAGTGACAGTAGGTGATGCTACTTGCACAGATTGTAAATATATTTCACTGAGCATTTTGACTTTTTTGCTGTTTCTGTCAAAACTTAGGCCCTGCCCTGCTCTCACCCATGTGAGCAGTCTGTACACTCACACGTGGTAACGTAAACAGGAGACTCCTTGCGTGGATAATAGTTGCAGGGCCAGGTCCCAAGACTTAAAGATTGTGAAATATCCCCATCAATGAGCTAATGACAAAATTCATTGTTTTATACATATATTTATATGTATATCTTTGTTTAATGCAGCTGGGTTATCCTCTTCCTAGGCAAGCCTCATTTACCTTACCTATTTATATGAAATGATTGCAAAGAAATTAAAACATCTAAGAGCTTTCAATGCCTTAGAGAGATTTATAATTATAAGCTCCTTGACAGTTAAGATCTACTTAAGTAAATATGTCCATTGCTGCTGAATGTAACTTTTAATAAAGTGTGTCATTTTATATAACGTCTGTCTCATTCTTGGTGCCGAGGTGGGGGCAGATGTGTGTTCTGATTCGGGGACTCCTGGGAAACCCAGGCTGGTGGTCGTGGATGGGGGACGAGGCTGTGGGCGTGCATCCATTTCTTTGGATGGCATCCCCCAGTCCTGAATGGATGGAGGCAGAATCCAGCAGTGAAAGCAAGGATTGATGTGATTTCAGGCACAAACGGTTCCGTTCGGGATGATGGGTCGGAGTGCAGCTTCCCCCGAAGGCTGGGTGGCAGTGAGATGTGTGATCTGCTTGGGTGCTCTTTCTGCAGTCCACAGCCTGCAGGCCAGGGCAGCCCTGGGTGAAGGTGGGCAGATGCAGGGATTGGGATGGATTGAGCGTCACGGATGGAGAGGAACAGGCTGGAGCCAGACGGCCTCGGGATTTCTGCTGGCTGAGGCACAGCAGCCCCGCAGCAGGGGATGCTCCCCCTGCCTCTGCTGTGCTCTGTGAGGCTCTGAGCACCCCCTGTGTCACGTGTGGCAGTGGCATCCCACCCTCGTGTCCCTTGGAGCAGCAGGGCTGTCCCCACCAGCAGCAGGAGAGCTGGTGTGGAGGGGATCTGCGTCTCCACCAGGGAATGGCCTTTCAAGGCAGAACTGCTGGTGGTGCTTTGGAGCCTCTCGCTGCCCATCACGCATTCCCAGTGCCAGTCCGAGCCTGTAATTTTGGGATTCCAGCCCTCAAATGATACAAATACAGAGGTTAAGGGCTTGATGTGATTTGGATGGTGACTCTGGAGGTCTTTTCCAGCCTTTATGATTCCATGATTCTTTTACTATGATGTGGGTCCTTGTGAGTGTGAGTCTTTCTTTTTCTCCTTTTTTTTTTTTCCATGTTTTTAGTGTAACTCTTTCAAGTAGCACATTGAGAGAGAGACCAAGGGCTTTCCCTGCTCTTCCAGGTGAAAGGACTGAGAAAGACAAACAGCCCCAAATCACTGTCTCTCTCAACTGAGACAACTCAGGCTGAGGAAATATGCGGTCTTGTGAAAAAAGGAAGAGCCCTACAAACCTGTGGCAGGTAAACTACAACATACAAGTGCTTTTTTTTTCTTTTTTTCCCAGCTGTGTTTATTACAGAGAGTCAATATTAACGAGGAAAAGAATGAGGCCTCTTCTTAGTGAGAAAAAGCCTGCTAATTAATTAATAAGAAAAATCCTATTAAATAGAGCATGCTGTTTCTTCTGTGCACTTGTTATACCAGCTTGCTGAGGTCTTGAGTAGAATTAACTTCTTTTTCTATTCTCTGGTATGACTTTAAGGTTTAATAGAAAGGAGCTTATTACTTATTTGTTTATTACGGGTTTGTTAGATGGTTTTGCAAAAAGGATATCCTAAGAGAAAATGGGGTTCCATGCAGTAAGCTTTCACCCTAGGATTACAGTTATACTTAAAAAAGGCCCCAAACCAGCATTAAGCTTCTAAGCCTAAAAGGGAGCAGTTTCACAGGCAGGACTGAGAGCCTAATGCCAAGGCTTTTCTTTTTGAAAATGCTTTCCCTGAAGGTGCATTTTAATTCAAGAGGTGTTCCAGGGAGCAAACCTCTCCCTCAGCACTGGCTCGCGCCGGTGTGCCCTGCGAGTGAATCCTGCTCCTCCGTTTCCACCGTGGCTGCTGCTGTGACAAAAGCATCTGCAGACGAGGATGTTTTCTTTGGAAAGCACGTGCTCGTTTTCTGGGGAAGGCTGCCAAGTTTATTTTTGAGGGGAGAGAGCTGAGATTTAAGGCTGCCGAGCTCGCCGCTGTCCTGGGATGCCCGCAGGAATCATGACTCCTGCTTGCAGGTGCCCCTGCTGAACATCCCATATTCATGCAAAACCATCCAAAACGCCTCAAAAGAAGCTCTGGCTGTGGGGGTTTTAAATGTGCAGTGGTGTATTGCTATCATCAGCTCACACTTGCCCGCTCTATTTATGTGCTGCACTTTTTCAGTCTGGAGCAGGAAGCTGCGAGGCACAAGACAAGTGGCCTTTGTAACTTTGCTATTTCAACGTGTTTCTCTTGCCGCAAACAGCCAACAGTTACCTTTTTTTTTTTTTATTTGTGCTGTAAGTTTCTTTCTCCATGACACCCATCCCCATGTCTCCACCTGTGTCTGCTGCCACCCAGGTGAGACCTGGGCATGTCCTGAACCATGGGGCATTACTGGATAAACCGAAGCAATAAGCTAAAATGCATAGGAGCATGGTCAAACTGGCATCCTCACAATTTAATAATTCAGTTTAAATGTTGTAGATCATCAGCATCCAAAATCTGACTCGATATAAGCAGAAGGTTTTTCTAACAGCCTTTCTTGTGGTGAATTATTGCACAATCTTCATCCCCATGGCTGGAGTTTGAAGCCTGCTAACCCAACTGCGGGGATGGCAAGGCTGGTATGAAGGGATTAATGTCTTCTGTTCCAAATTTTTACCTAATCCACTGGAAGTAAACTGTGCCCTGGTGGTGGTGGGAGCCAGCTGAGATCCGTTGCCTGAGCCAGGCTGAGCCCCAGCCCTGCAGTGGCTTGGGGTGGACAAAGGCCCTGTCACAGCCATGCTGATGCCTTGGGAAGCAGGGAGCAGGATCACTGCCATGGAGCAGCCATGTGGCCTTTGCCAGGGCAAAACACACCCATGTGCAAGGCTGTGGGACCAAGACTTTACTTTGTGTGGGCCCTGTCACAATTCAGATTTCATCCAGATGGCAAGAGCAGTGTGGGGATCCAGTTACAGCCCAAAGGCTCCAATTCCTTTTAGGGACCCCAAAGTTACTCCCATGTGGACCCCAAAGTCTGCAGAGTGCTCTACAGGCTTTGTTCCCAGTAACACTGAGCTGCCACGAAAACCGTGGATTCTGGCACATTGTCATCATTTCCTGTAATGGCCTTCAACTGGGACATGTCAAGCTGAGTTTCACAATCCCCTCCTAGGAGCACTTGCCCCCTTGCCAAAGACATAAGGGTATATTCCCTTGCTCCTTCTTCCCTGCCCCACCAGCATTACGGCATGAAACAACTGGGAACTGTGTTAACTCAGGCCCCGCTGTAGAGAGCCACAGTTGTGCTCGGCAGAGCACAGGGCAACTTTGAAACAGGATTTAAAAACATTCATTTTTGGTCTTGAGTTGGTGTTGGATGATAGGAGCTGGCTCAGAGTTTGTATTATTTTTTTCAAGTCAGCTTTTGCTGGCTTTGAGGTTGGTTCCGGCCCATTTGTAGCCCCACCAGGGAGCTGTAGCAGTGGTTTGATCTGGCATGAAAGTTTTCACCCTAATTTGATAAAGCCAGCAGAATCCTTGGTGCTTCCAAAAACCCCTCCCAAGCCTTCATCTTTCTGTTTTGGGAGCTGGGGGTGTTTGTGCTGTGAGTGACCGTGTGTGGTTTGCGCACACGCAACCCAGGCGGAGGGAATTCGGGAACGCTGGCTCGCAGGAATAGGGACGGGTTGGCTGCAGCCCTGAACAAGCAACGCTGGTGTGAGCTCTGCCATCCCATGCGAAATGCAAATCCTTCTGCCTGTGGCAGGGCTTTTGCTGCTGAAGAGGAGTCAGGGGAGGAGAGTTTGGTCCCTGGAGCTGTCAGGCTCTTCCCAAGCAAGTGTAAACATCTGTCCAGGTCCCTGGTTGCTCAGCTGGGATGTGGGAAGATGCTAGCAGGGTATTGTGCACACAGCCACAGACTGGGGGAGCTGTAAATGTGATGGAGACAGCGCAGGAAAAGAAAAGGAAGGAAGAAAATTCAAGGGAGGATCTCAAGGGTACAAGAAAGCATTGTCAGAGATGGTGATTTTGCTGGTAGCATTTACTAAAAGTTTGCTTTTGAGTTGCTGTGAAGAATTAGCGTTACCAGAAGTTGGCTGCCCAGGTTTTTGTCTATCTTGGGTGTCTTTTCAGAAGGGAGGATTTAGCCAGAGGCTACAGGTCCAGTGAAATGTCTGCTGCTCAGGATCCCTGGTCTATGAAATCTGGGGTTTATTTGCAAGTTTGCCCACAGCACCTCACTGGGGGATGAGTGCTCTCTTACATGGTTAGCACAAATCTAAATAAATACAGAAATATAAACCGAGCTGGAAATTTACTGAGTACAAGCTGTCTTGCAAAATTGCCTGTGTTTCCTGGCTCTGGATGGGATGGAAATACCACAAAACTAGCTTCTCTCATAGTAACATGATACTTCTGCTTCCGGGCTCAGCTCAGAGCAGGAGGTGGAAGCGTGTTCAAGACAGGAAAAAGAAAAGCAAAAGCAATTTATAATCAAGCTCATTTTTAACACGGCAAAATCAAACTGTTGATTAGAATGATGGAAGTGGCCATTGTGATCACCTACTCAGATGTCTTGTAGAGTTTTATCCATCTGCTCCTCTGTGGCACAGAGCTGGAAAAGGTAGCTAACCTGGCTTGGGAGTCTCCATGTGGATGAGACATGGGGTGTGTCTGCCAGCTGGTTCTCATTTTCAGCCCAGGGGCTACGTCCTGGCCAAGCAAACCTGGTTCCCCATGGGCCACGCTGCTTCCCATTTCTCCAGGAGAGGGAAATCCAGTCTAATGCAATGTCTGGATGCAAAGTTTGTTCTGCAGCCCAGGTCTGAGCACGTGGCCTCGTGTGTGGCTGGGGCATTTGGCCACCAAGCCTGTGGAGGCACAGCCGTGCCCACCCCGCTCCAGGCGTCACCTCCAAGGTGAGGAGGACACACATGAAGTTGTCTCATGGGCTGAATGTGGTTCTTCTCCACTCACACCAAATCTAGGCAGGTATTGTGCTGCCAGATCACCTCTTTTTTTCCTGCAAATGCCTTTCATTTTGCCTTGTTTTATTGGTGAGAGCTCCCTTTCCAATAGCCTTCCCTCAGCCAGAGCTTCACAGACACAGATTCTCCAGGCAAGTGACAAGTTATCTTATGGGGTCCCTGTAATTTTTCCCCATCTAACCAAATATTTGGAGGCAGAAGTTATGTCAGCTGAGGTGGCAGGGAAGGAAACAAAGCCGTGTCACCGACGGGTCAGTGTGATGTGATCGTGATGTTGCTGTGGCGTAAGCAGCCACATCCTTAGGAGGAGATGGCTGGGAATTTAGGGCACAGAACAACTCCTCTCCCCTGATCCAGCCTCCAGCACAGCACTTCACCTTCCTCAGGGTGAAACAGGGACATCGATCCAACCTGCCTTTGTCAGTGCTGCCCCCTCAAACGAAGGGAGTGCAGCTCTGTGTCCTCAGCACTGCCCATGTCCTGGGTGTCCCCTCCTGCCTTTGCCAGAAAATGTCCCATCAACAGCATCTGAGAGCTGGTGGAGCCCACACATGTCCTTTCAGCCAGGCCAGCAAATAACCTTCAGCAAAGTCTGCCCGGGGCTGTTTCGGATCTGGTGATCTGCATTTAGAAATAGTCTCGGTATTTTTAAATGTTGCCTGAAGCCATCTGGTCCCCCCTTCATTTCATGTTTTAATTGTCATTTTTAACATATTATATGAGCCATTCAAAATCCAGACAGGCAACGGAGGGGAGCGAGTGAGTCCCGAGCTGCAACGCACAGAAATCTCTGAAAGTCTTTCCTCGGCTTTCAGAGGACTGGGGGCTGGCACCCCCGTCAAGGGAGCCCGAATGGCTGCAGCTCCGTGGGATCCTGGCCCTGGGACACACCCCGTGCCTTCCACGATTGCTGCCAGGGCCAGGAACTTGCTCTTGGCCGGAGCCAGGCGAGCCCCTGACTTCTGCAGGGCTCCTCGTGGCCGCTCTCACATCCCCGGGCACAAGGAGGTCAACTGATTTTCTCAGGTCACCAGTGCGTGAGCAAATGATTCATCCCAGATTTTCCTGGCTCCTAAACCTTCGCTCAGACCGCAAGGCTGCTTAGTGACTTAGCAGGGCTCTGAGGAAGTCGGCTATAAATTGCAAACACGCTATGGCTGCATGACCGGCTACGGCGTCTGCCACGCGCCGCTTGCGAGCCCGGGGGAGCCAACTGGTGCCCGGGAGTTACTGACGGGGGGAGGAACGTGACTTGTGTGATCAAGCAATGGCTTCAGACAAAAACAAGTGTTTGCTTTGCCCCCTACTCTGTGGCAAAATCTTTCCAGCTCCGTCTTTCCTGCCTGGCTCTGTGCTGGGGCCCTGAAGGTGAGGTACCTCTCGGAACTAGGACAAGTTTGTGCTGTGCTGCCTCAGCTCAGACCCCCCCAGGGCATAAAGCCATGGTCTGGGTCCTGCTCGCCCTCAGCAGGGCAGGATGGCCCCAGGGGGATGTGGTGCCCTGGTGCCAAAGAGTGACACCTCAAGGCTCAGTGACACCTCACGGAACACACATGTCCCACGTCAGGCTCAAACACAACTCACACCCCTCACCAGCGTGCCAGTGGTGAGAGAATGGGCTTATATTAACCCCTCAGCCCTGTGGGGAGGCTTAAACCCCAGCAAATGTCCTCATCACTTGGGAATGGTGGCTAAATGAGCTAACCTGTGCTGGGAAATGTGCTGCTGCTGTTTGGTGAGATCTCAGCTTACTCTGGTGGCACCACAACGCTGCCAACCACCTGAAACCCAGAAGTATTTCCTTTTGGGAGATGCCTCTTCATTTCGCCTTGCTGGTTGTGCTGGACTCGGAAAGCAGCCATGGCACCAGTAAGAGCAGATGGGTGAGCAGGCTGCACATCCCCCAGGCCACGCTGCTCTGGCTTCTGAGCATCCTCACAGTATGGGGAGTTATTACCACATTATTTTAATAATAATCTATTATATTTCAAACATATGAAATAAAGCAGGGCACTGAACATCAAGCTGTCTGAATAAGGATTTTTTTCATTTTTTTTTAGGAAATCCCTGGACATCAATGGGCAGACTGAGGGAGCCAGATGCCAGAAAGAGAGAACAAGAGAGGGGGCCCAGATCCAGGCCCCCCTCTCAGCCCTGCAACAAGCAGCCCAGGACAGCTGGCAGTAATTGGCACTTTCCTTGGCGGCAGATGAAGTGTGGAGGAGACAATGGGGCTGGGCTGGTTCCTCGTGCCCGGAGGTGATCCCCAGCACTGGCACCAGAGCTCACTGAGAGCACAGAGAGGAGAGGCTGCGGCGCCTGCTCCGCTCAGAGGAGAAAAGCAGAAGTTTGGAGCGTGAGTCCACATCCACAGGATGAGTGCCCACCCCCAGGGGACATCCTGGCAAGCCCATAGGCACACGGGAAGAGAAAGCACGGAGCACGCCGTGCTGCTGACCACTGAGCGCGGTGGTGTGGCAAAGCCTGTGGTCACGTTGGCTGGCCATGGGCAGCTGGTCCAATCCATGGCTCCCAGTGAAGCCCTCAGCATCAGGCTTTCTGCAGTGTCCCGTGCTGGAAATCACAGCAGGAGGGTAAAGGGCTTATGAAAAGCCTTTGCTTTGTGCAGCCCTGGAGTCGCTTCACGCAGAGCTGGAAAGAAACGTGAGCGTGAAGCTGTGACACCTGCAACAGGAGCAGCAGCTGGAAAGGACAGGCAAGGGCAAGAAAATTCTTCCCAACAGGACATCATTTGGCAAGGAAGGATAAAAGAAAGATAAATTTATTTCAAGGAATAAAATTATCGCGTAATTTCTGGATTGCATTATAAGGGGGATTTTGGGGTGTATGAGCAGTAATTCCATCGGTACCATTTTTTTTTTTTTGGTGAAAAGTTTATTCATTACCTTCGACTTATCTGTTGGCAGCTCAGAGGCAGCGTTTCCTTTTGAACTTCAAGAACAAATTCAAATGGGGGGCAAAAATCCATCCCCACTTTCCAAAAGGAAGTTCACCATGGTCAAAAGTGCCCTGAGCTCAAGCTGCACTGAGGCCCCGAGCCAGCCACGGTTGCTGCACCGTCCCAGCAGTGTGAGGTCTGAACCCCCGTGCTTGGGATTACCACCCAGGTTCTCCAAAACTACAGATATTTTTTAAATTATTTCGTGAAATGCGAGCCAAGTAAATGTGATGATGCTCTTCTTGTTTGTCCCTTGGAGTGGGAACACAGAGTTTAGGCTTTGGTCCCTTTCCTCATCCTTCAGCACAAATAGGAGAAGCAGCTGAAGGACTTGGAAGCTGCAGGGATGAAGTGGAGCTCTCGGGCAGTAACCAGAGCCGAGCCGAGGGAAAACAGCTGCGAGCTGGACACCAGCAGACGTGTCCAGGGCTGCCCTCGGGGAGCAGTGGGAGGGGTGGTCCTTCACCTCGGGGGGTCCTCAGCCCTGCCGGTGCCGGGCTTTGTCCCCCTCCAGCACGGCCCGGTGTGGCTGTGCTGCAGCTGGAGAAACCTCCCTCCCTGGGAAGAGGAGGTGGGGAGGGAGAGGTGCTGGGCAGCCCGGCAGGATAAGGAGCCCAGAGCACGCAAATGCACATTTGTGCTGGAGCTCCCACGCGCAGCCACAGCCGCCCGGCAGCGCCCGGACACAGGGATGGGGAGCCACCCAGCCATCTGGGATGGAAGGCACCGTCAAAGGTCATCTAACCCAACCCCCCTGCAATGAGCAGGGACATCTTCAACTGCATCGGGTGGCTCAGAGCCCCGTCCAACCTGACCTTGAATGTTTCCAGGCATGGGGCATCCACCGCCTCTTCAGGCAGCCTATTGCAATGTAAAACACCCTCATTGTAAAATACTTCTTCCTTATATCTAATCTAAATTTACCCTCTTTTAGTTCAAAACCATTACCCCTTTTTCTATTGCTACAGGTCCTGCTAAAATCTTATTTTATAAGCTCCCTTTAAGTACTGAAAAAGCAGCAATGAGGTTTCCCCAAAGCCTTCTCTTCTCCAGGCTGAACAATCCCAGCTCTCCCAGCCTTTCCTCCCAGCAGAGCTGCTCCATCCCTCTGATCCCCTCGGTGTCCCTGCCCTGGACTGGCTCCAGCAGCTCCACGTCCTTCCTGTGCTGTGCCCAGGGCTGGGGCAGCTCTGCAGGTGGGGTCTCAGCAGAGGGGGCAGAGGGGCACAATCCCCCCCTCCCCTGCTGCCCACGCTGGGGGCTCAGCCCAGCACAGGGGGGTTCTGGCAGTGCACATTGCTGGGCCATCCAGCCCCAGGAGCTGATGTCCAGCCTGCACTGATCTTCTCAGGGCTGGTACCTGCTTTCACACACCCCTTTGCAGGGAGCAGACAGGAGTTTTTGGCAATTCCACGGCTGATGCTGGATGTGTTCTGCCAGGATGCAGCCCAGGACCAGCCCAGCAGCAGGGTCTGGCCTGGGCTGCATTCAGCTTCGTAGCACTGCTGCAAAAGCCCACACTGAACTCCCACTTCCACCTCCCTGCACCAGTCTTGGCATCCCCGGGGATTTTCCTGTAATAATCCTGTCTATGCCATTGACTTATACAATAGTAATTGAGCTTCAAATTTAATTGCAGTATGGGAACAAGCTGTCACTTGATTGAAGACACTTCCTTGACTATTTATTGAAATAAATAGTCTTACCTGACTTTGCAACTTGAAACGAAGGGACTAGTCATTGGGATATCTTTTATGGCTGTGTTTATAGCCTTCCTGTCAGGCACAGCACTTCAATAAAATACCAAGCCCTGGCTTCCAAAATGTTCCCAGACACTCTTCTTTCTCTAAACTCCCATTAGTGGTGGCTCATGGAGAGTTTCTGATGCGTTGTCTCATATCCATAGCCATGGAAAACAGCAATGCTCGGGACCTTTGAAGGCTCAAGAGCTTCAGGCAGGTTTGTATCATATGGGAATGTCAAGGCAAGAGGTACAGGTTGGAAAAACCCTCACAGGTGTTTCGTCCTATGGTTCCACGGAGCCAGGGTGGGTGGAGGAGCCTGTGCTCTTGGACATCCCTTTCCCCACGGGCTGTCCAGGTCACCATGGGCTGAAGGGGAGCTGGTGTATCCCAGAGCTGGGAGCGGGACCTGCGTTCCCAGAGGCACCGGGACTCCTGGCAGGCATCGGGGTCGCTGGGAATGAGGTGCCTCCACATCTCAGAGGGGATGAAACAACGAGAGCAGTGCAGCTCTGGTGAGGTGTTTCTGTGGTTTTTATGGAGGCACTTTTAGCGATCATAAGGCTCTCAAATTACCCTTCCATGGCCGTGGAAACATCAATGTTCACACTCGCTGGCTAAGGGAGAGAAAACCAAACCCTCAGCACCACTTTGGTCTGAATATCCTTTTCTCACAACCGGTTTTATGTCCAAATGGAAGCGAGCATCCTCCAAACACGGACTGAGAGTTGTTTTGCAATTTGCAGGCTCTCCCTGATCCCTCACTTCCAAGTCCTTCCTGATTCCCACCCAGCTGAACCTGCTGCCAGGCTGCCTCTTCCACTGAGACCAGGGACACCGGGCAGGAAGGATCTGCCATATCTGCAGAGTCATGCCCTGGGCATGAAATATTTTAAATTAAAGGATTGACAGGATGAGGCAGGGGGTTTAATTGTTGCTTTTACAGGGATATTTGGGTCTTCCAAAGAGGCATTGTGTCCACAAGTTCATCCTGGGAAGCTGAACTGGCTGAAGATGCTCTGAGGGTGGAGCCTGTAGTTAAGGGAACTTATTTGCTTCTCCAAAGCAGCATCATTTACACCAGAACTGTTTGCCTGGAATTCCTCTGTGCGATCCTATCACCCCTAATAAGCGACTCATTCTCTCCAGGCTTTACAGTTACCCTCTGTAATGATCAATGTCTTGGGCATTTGGGTTTAGAATAGCAGTTTTCAGAGAGCAATTCTTCCCTACTGTGAGCTGATGGCTGCCTCTGTGACTTCACACTCAGAAACCCATCCCTTGCCAGGGCTCTTGCAAGCCCAAAAGGTGTGGGAGACAAAAGCTGATGCCCAAAAGCACCTGGTCCCACAGAAAGCTGAGCTCCAGGTTCAAAACACAAAGGTGATTCTTACCTGCCAGGAGGCTGAGCTACCTGAGACCACCTCAGACTTCAGAGAAACTTGAGCTTCTGCCAAAATTCATAGGAATATATTTTGCTGGCGTTGTTTCCTACCAGAGAAATCTTGGTTTATGAATAGAGACATAAATTTCAAAGCTGATGCTTATTTTATAATCCCTATCTAGTGATTTTTTTTTTTTGTACCCACTTTGTTATGGGTGAATCATACACCCTTTGCTGATGCTGTCTCACCCCACCTTCCTTACAGATATATCAGGTGTAGGTGTGTCAGAGAGAGAAAACTTTTTCTTGCTGATACCTGAGCCTGAAGCGCAGCACATTTCAGTTCTCTCTCTCATGTTTCAGTGAATTCCACTCCCAAAATGGAAACGTGGGAGTCCTGGTTCCTGATTGCCACATTACAATGTGCAGGAAAGTTACAAGTGTGGGAAGTGCCTCAGTGACCATCACACCGCTCCTGTCCACCAAAGCAAGGGATTGCACGAGCAAAGCCACATCCACCCAGGGATGAGCATGTGCTGCTGCCATCTCCTCTTCCTACAAACTCAAACAGGACCTCAGATCCCCGCTTTCCTCCTGCTGTGCTCTTTGTTATTTCCTTTTGGGTCTGGGTGAGTGTTTGAAGAACATCCCCTCATGTCCTTCCAAGGGGTCAAACATTTTTAAGCTTTATGCAGGCAAAGTTTTCCTGCCACATTCGTGAACTGAGGCAAACAGACACACCTTATGACGAAGAACCAGGATGGTTTCTGTCCCATTAAAGGAATTTATGAGAACTCAATACAGTTTTAGGGAAAAAAAAAGTGTTTGCTTAGATGATGGACGTCTGTTGAATATTAATCTTTTCTGGGTATATCGCACGCTTTCTTAAAGAAAGCCTAAATTATTCAGGAGTATTTGCATGCTGAGATACAGCAAATTTTCAGGCAGTACAAATCAGACTTTTGCATCTTAATATGAAAGGAAACCAAGTCCTAAATTTGGCTTCTTAATACTTTATTGGCCATCTCCTGCTAAGTAAAATAATTAAGCTGCTCATTAAAACACAGCATACATCACGCTGGAACAATGCTTGAATCCCTATGCATGGCACTGGCAAAATAACCACGAGATGCCATAAATCCATGTTTTAGAGGGGTTATTCTTTGTGTCCATTTGCTGTTTTACAGGATGGCAGTGACGGGGAACGTGGCCGGTGACAAACAGCAGGGATGCAGCAGCCTCTGCCCCGGGGAGGTGACGCTCTGGGATGGATGGCATGACCTGAAGGGGAGGTTGCTGGTGACCAGGGCTGCCCTCAGGGGTGTCCCCCACTTCGTCCTGGGCAGGGATGTCCCCTCCCCGGGCCGTGCTGGCCCCTCTCCCCGCTGCCAGCGCGGCGCTCGCAGGGGCAGCGCCAGCCTTATTTATGTAACAGCTGCTGTTTTTAGGTGCTGTCACTCACACATTCGCTGGAAAACATGGCACTTGAAGAGCTGCTACACTAGTACAGCATATGCCGGAGGCAAAACTATATATATATTAAAAAAGAAAAAAAAAATCCTTGCAAAAAAAAGAATTAGAGCAGGATTATCACAGCGCGTCAGCCCCTCATCCGCAGCCCAGCCAGTGCAGCGCCTCACCAGGGCCACCTCTTAGAAATGCTGCCTGGGTTTAAAGCCTTTGTGGATGGAATTGATTTTATTTCATTTCTCCAGTCAAGAACACGGGAGGTGTTCTCAGGTGATCCAGATTCCTGCTTTTATTAGCAGCTACAGGCTGGGCAGAGGATGGGATGGTGTCGGTGATCTGGTGTGGAGGAAGGAGCTGGGACTCAGCAGCCAGGCAAAAGCAGCCCCTGTCAGGCAGGGGCTGAGGGCATCTCACCTTCCTCTGCTGCCTCCACCAGCCTCCAGGTCACAGATTTCTCCCCATGCCCAGTGCAGGGAAAAAATACTCTCAGGTGAACACGCACACGTTTTAAATGTGTGCAATGCAGACTGGAATCCAGCGGTGCCGGTTCTGAATGGAGAGATCCACAATGATTTCCACCAAAAATCCGGTCCATGCAGTCGAACACTGCGATACACAGAAAGAGCTGCTGCTGGAAAATGTCCCCTCAGACCAGGGCAGAGCGTGACCTCCATGGATCTGAAGTCTTTCAGTGATGCTGACTGATCATCAGAGTTTGTCCTTCAGATTTCCATTGCTTGTTCTCAAGAGCAGATCTCTGCTATAATTTAAGGTTCTTTTAAAGCAACCACATGTATTTTCAACTCTGTCCCCCAGTTTGTAGAGGTGAGTATGTGCAGACAGCCTGTGCTTGCTGGGTAAGTGGAAACCTGCCTACTGGCTCCAGTGGACTTTGGGTTTGGCTCTCACAGTAAACTGCCCTACATGTCCTAACCAGCATCCCATGTTCCCCACCATTTCTTGTCCCTTCCCCAGCTGTCACACACATTTAATACATGTCTGTGAACAGCTGAGTGTGGAAGAAGAGAGGAACCCAAAAGAAATTAAGGGAAAACAATTGAAAATGTCATCCAATTCAACAGCCTGAGCTCTTCAGGGCTGACCAAGAGTTAAAGCTTGTTGCTAAGGGCACTGTCCAAATGCCTCTCAAACACTGACAGGCCTGGGGCATCAGCCACCCCTTTAGGAATCCCATTCTAGTGTTTCACCACTCTCTTGGTAAAGAAATGCTTCCTGATGTCCAGTCTAAACCTCCCCTGGCACAGCTTTGAACCATTCCCATGTGTCCTATCACTGGATACCAGGGAGAAGAAATAATCAAGACCTCTTGCAGGAGAGATGACAGATGGATGCTTGGTGGCCTCCCGTGTACCTGGGTGATGGCCACATCTTCTCTCAGCTTTGCCAGGCACAGGTCTCTGTGTGCACAGATGTGGGAGCAGGAGAGAGAGGATGCGATGGATGGTACAAAATATCAAGGGTCTGCCATGTGTCCCACTTCCTGCCTGGATCAGAGGAGCCAGGAGGGAATCCAGGGCTGCTCCCACCCAATGAGCCACTTCAGCTATTGCATGGAGCAACCAAGAAGCCTTTGCCTGAGCCCCGAACCTCTCCTATGTGCTTCAGACCCTCCTCAGCAGGTCTGGCCAGGCCCTGAGCTGGTGTCAGCCAGAGCCCCTCCTCTGAAGGCAGAGCAGTGACCTGCAGCAGCTGTGAATTTGACACGGAGCGCCGGCTTGCAGCTCACCCAGCTGTGTTTGATTTACATCTGGATCTACTTGGCAGTTCACGTCAAAGGAAGGAAGGAAGGGGCAGAAGCGGCGCAGGAGGGACGGCTCGAGAAATGCCCTCTGCTGGAAGGAGCCAAGCCCCACGGAAGGCAAGAGGCCGGGAGAGCAGTCAGGCACTGATTTTCTCCCTCTTCCCTCACCCTGACGATGCCAAGCTTCCTGCAACTACTGATTATGATGATTATAGTGTTTCTGGTGTGTATGTGTTTGTGCACACGTGTGCAGCGGTTTCTTGCTAAACCCCGCTCGGCTGGACACTGCCAGATGGTACAAAAGCTTACCGGAATTTCATTTTCAAATAAACCACAGGCTTGGATGAGCTAATGTTGTTCCACATAAAAAGCCACAAAATTCAACAGAGTGATGTTGTTTCAAGACGAGGACATGTCCAGTGAGAGAACCATCCGGTTGGCCCCGGGAGAGCCGCACGCTCCCCCTCCCGCTTTTGGGAGCTGTTTACGGACGGACGCCGGGCATGCGGCACTGGGCTCGGGATAAACCTCTCCCCGCAGCTGTGCCTGTGGAGCAGAGCCTTGGCAGAAGGGCTGCAGGAACCACATCTGCTCATAAGCCTTCCTGTTGTGTTGTAACCACTCCTGCAAGGCTGGCGGCCCCGGAGGAGCTCGCCCTCCACAGGGACAGGTACACCGGCACTGCCGGGCGACGTGGCTCCACGCAGACATCCTGGCTGCCGTCACCGGGGCAGGGGAGGTCACCTCCTGTGACACTCAGATCCTCAAAGCCCAGAAGCGTGGGGGTGTCCTGGGAACCAAACTGGCACCAGTTGTCCATTTCGTAGGTAGCTCTCTGCTGTCACAGCTTTGCCAGGAGTGGTCGCTCTGGGTGGGGCGAGGACAAGCGACTTGGACACCAAGGGATAAAGCAGCAAAAGGACTTCAGCATTGCAGCAGTTTCTGCTCTGCTACTTCCAAAAGCACATCTCCAAAGGTTTTCTCTCCCTCCAGGGTGGGAGCCATAAAGCCAGCAGCAACAGAGGCTGAGCAGGGCCAGGATGCAAGTCAGCCACAAGAAGAGAGCCCTGCTCCAAGGCCCACCTCTCCCTGCATCACCCCCCCAGGCTGTCTGGCAGAGCCCAGGTACGTAACTTCTCCTGTGCATTTAGCCCCAGACAGCCTAATGCTGGCATGAATAGCACTGTGATTTAATAACAAATTGGCAAAAGCCTTCTCTCCCCAGCGAGAGCCACCTCCAGTCTGTGGCCAGCGAATTAGGTCTTGGCCGGCTGAGGATGGGCGGTGGAGCTGCTGGGGAAAGTGAGCCCGGAGCTGGGGGCCAGCAGCCACAGCACAGCCTCCCACGGGATCCTGGCACAGGGATATGCCTGCAAAAGGGCCTCAGTGTTGTGACAGGGAGAATTGCAGCTCCCAAGCTGCAGGACCTGAAAGCACAGAACTGAGAGGGGCCAGGTCTCCAGCTGGGGAGAGGCAAGCGGAGCCACCAGCACCGCCCAGAGAAGACTCACCAGTGGTGGTGGCGTTTTTTCATGTCCCAGCACTGCAAGAAGCACCTACAGCCACGTTTGCCACAGTAAGAATTTGGTTTCCATTTGAAAATGCATCTTACTATTGACATCCCTGTGGAGGCTTGAGCAAGCACCGGCTCAACCTGATGGATGCTGCACCAGACTGCTCTGCCTGGGGCTGGGGGTCTCCCTCTGGCTGGTTTTCATACCTATTTTCAGCTGTTGCCATGCTGCCTGTTTATTTCAGCCTGTTGTTTCTAGGGACGTGGCCTTCCCGCTCCTGAGGAAGCATCCAGACCTCAGCAGAGAGAGCAAAGACATACAATAAAGGCATTTTTTCCTCCTTAAACTCCCAAGCCTGCAGGATGGATTTTGTTTCAATTGCATCTTTATAAATAACTTTCTATTTCACAGTCACCTGTTCGTTTTCTGCCCTAGTTAGAATCAATATCACCGATAATTATCTGTCAGAGCATTTATACATCACTGGAAGGTGACTAACAAGGAAAAGTCTTTTTCTTTATATATATTTTTTCAGACCACTTTAAGTGAATTAACCAACTAGAGGTGGCAGATTGATGGAGGCTGGGTGCTAATTTTTACCCACAAATAAATGCATTCTCACAAGGAGAAGCAATCAGAGTCTTCCTGGTAGCTCTGACAGCCCCAGCAGGAGGGTCACCCCGTGGAGCTGTGACCTCTCTTCCTCAGCCACCCTGCCTGATGGATGTCTGCGATGCTCCAAGGCGGCTGCTGCATCCCTGCCTGCCCCTCGGACTCCTGCCTGTGCCTCCCCCACCAGCCCTGCTCACAGCAACCTGTCTCCCCAAGGGTGTTCTTCTTCTTGCCTCCACCCAGCATGAGTATTTTCCTGTCTGAGCTTCTTATTTGACTCCTACTCTATGTTTGGAAAGTTTTCTTTATCAGTCAAAGCAACTGTGGCTGGACCTGCTGCTAAAAGGATGAATGAATACCTCAGGTCAGAATGTATGTTTTCCTGGTGAGCTGCCCTGCCTCTCCCTTTATTTCTTCCACCTTCCTCCTGCACTGGTGTAAAACAACCTTGTGAGCTTCTTCTTAGCTAGAAGCAGCCAACATATTCCTTGTTTGGACAGGACCAAGTGCTCTGGAGCCACCATCCCCTGCGGGGATGTCGCCTTGTTTAGCACATGAGCTACAGACACCCCAAACAAGCCTTTTGTCCAGTCCTGCTCCGCTGGTGCCAGCCTGCCGGGGTCCTGGAGCAGGAGGTGGGCCTTGCTCCATGCCTGGTTTGCTGCGTGGCCCTGGTGACAGACGGTCACAACAAAAGACCTGCAGGTCACCCGTGTCCCCCGTCACTCTTTGCGGGCAGCACAAGCCTTGCGCAAGGCAAGCGGCTGCACGATACTCGGCGTCAAATAAATCACGGGAAATTCATCTATGAAGAATTTCTCCCACTCCCTTCTTTGCAGAGCTGCTGGGACCCCGTCCAACAAAAGAACAACATTTTTGAAGCAGAGGCAATAATTTACAGCGGTGTCAATCAGAAACGCTGCCCCAAGCCCGGCGGGTTTACCCCACATGATTCACGCTCTTGTTTGCAAACACAAAAACCAGGGGCCCTGGCCAAAAGGTTTGTAGCTTGGGGAGGGAAACAGCTGGAAGCAGGAGCACAGAGATGGCATGGCTTTCTGGGACCATACTGGAGATCAGTAGCAGAGCCAGGGTTGTGTTTCCCAGGCTCATGCTCCACTGTTAGCACACACAGCACTGTGCTGCCAGCTTCCAAATGACCTGAATGCCAGCTGGTGGTTCTGAGCTGGGACAGCCTGCTCAGGGTCTGGACCCCAGCATGGACATTTGTCAAGTCTGACAGCTTGGTCCATGATGGGCAAAGTTATTACCCCTCTTCTCTCTCTGAGTGTTTTGGGGCTGATTTTCCCATGTGAGCTTTGCCTCCCATGGTGCTCAGAGCCACACAGGCCATTTACTCCATGTGTGGAAGTGAATTATCACCATGGGAGTGAGTAGCTATCAGCAGTGAATCTCCTAATCCCAGAGGATGAACTACAGGTTCAATCCCAGAGAAGGTGGTGCTCCCATCAACATCTGGTGGCATGGCTGAGTGCCAGCCTCCCCCCAGCACGGTGCTGCTTGTGAGGGTACAACAGGGACATTTAGGGTGTCTTAGAGGAGAAGAGGAGGAAGAAAACCATTTCAAGAAAACCGTTTCTACTTTTTTTTCCACTTTTCTTGCAGATTTTTTCCTTTTTTACTTGCTCTGGTTTCTTACAATAGAGAATCACAACACATGTGGCCCACTAAATATGGAAAAACCCCACCAGCTTCCAGCAGGTCTGAGGGGAGGAAAGTCGGGAAGACCGGGGCCATCCCGCTCCTTGCAGATGACACGGCCATGCTCAGGCACTCACTGGAGCAGAAGGTGGGTTTGGGTGGTGCTTGCAGAGGCACGGAGTGAAATTTGGAGGAGGGTTGGATCCTCATCCCGGAGTGTACGGCTTGGGGTTGGGCTGCCATGGTTCGCTCCAGGGGAGGCAGGTTTGCCTGTGGGAAGCACTGCACTGCTGCCAGAGCCGGCGTGCCTGGAAGCCACACATTCCCACTACTTCCTGGGGGGTGTTTGTTTGGGCTGCTCGGCCCCCAGGGCACTGCTCTGCACAAGCACTCATGCCCTCGTGCAGAGAAGCCCCAAGTGGGGCTCCCCAGCCCCAGGGATGAGGGATGTCCCCCTCCAGAGTGCCACGCACACCAAATCTCACGCTGGTCACCTGGGGGCTGATCTCATGATTTAAGGCAGGAGGGGCTGATTCACTGCTTTTGGCTGTGCTCCAGCACCCAGCACGGTGTGGGTGGTTTGGTTTGTTTCTTAACTCCCCTCTGGGGCGCTGCCAGCGAGGGCATCCCCGGGAGGGCAGGGTGCAGCTGATGGTGACAGGGGCTTGCAGGAGGGCGACTGCCCCTAGAGAGGCAAGCAGAGGCCCTGCAGCCAGCCAAGATGCCCAGGTGCAAGGGGACCTGCTGGGATGCTGTCCTGGCATGGTACAGAGGGAAAACCTCTGCCAGCTGCCCCCATCACCTTCCATGGCCTTTGGCTGTCTCTGATAAAAATAGCCGCTCGCCTCTGCGCTGTGCGCGCCGGCAGGCAGCTGGGCACCGGGACTTTCTTCTTCAGCTTCTTGCGTGGCAGCTATTTTAGCAAGTAGCTGCTCTCGGGAGGTTTTGCTCGTGGAAACACCTGCCCACTGCTGTGCTTGCCCCAGCCAGCCCCCGGGCTCTGCAGGCAGCTGGTGCTCCCACCCTGGCTCCCCGTCCGACGGGGCTCGTGCCTCCCCGCAAAGCCCACAGCCCTCGGTTGGTGTCTAAATTTGTTGTGCCTCGAAACTGGGTCTCCCCACGTCACTGCAGGGCGACAGCTGGGCCCTCTGCCTCCCTCCTGAGCATTTCAACCAAAACTTGTAAGAGTTGGTTTGGGGAAAGGCACCCACACTCTCCCGCCATCCCATAAAATGAACAGGTTCAACCTGTTCACCTCCCAGGGTGGGCTTATGCCTTGCTTCACCTGTGTTAGAGCTTTTATAATATAGGTCCAGATACTCCACAAAGGGGTCTCCAGGATGGAGCTGTGTTGTAAAGAGACATAACAACACACCCTCACAGCCCACTTTTTGGCTATGGAAGCAGCAAACAGGCTGTGGGGAAACTGGTTCCGGCTTGGGAATAGTTCGTGTCCAGCCTCCTTTCTCCACTGTGCCTTTGAGCTCCAGCTTGTGGCTCCACACACCATTCCTTTTTCCAGAAACAAATACTGCTCGTGGGAATGATGGAACAGGCACCTCAGTGGGGTTGTGCTACACCACATGCTGAAAGCCCCTGATAGGCAGGGAAGGAGATCCTGGAGTTAAGGGTCTCTGATGCTTTCATTTTCAGAGTCAGCAATTCTGGCTGCCTTCATTTTGGGTTCATCTCAGGACAGCTTCAGCTGGGCTGGCTTGCAGGGGCTGCAGAGCCCTCCTGCTCTGAAAGTCAAGGCCTTTCAGGGCTTGTCAGGTCAGAAAAAAGGGAGTGGGTTGCTCTGGTGTTGCTGAAAAATGCAGCCCAGGAATGCAGCCATGCGTGGTCCCCAGAGGCTCCCCACTGGCTCAGCAGCATCCCCTTGAACTCAAGGGCTGCCAAGCTCCACGAGCAGCAGTGGCACACAGTCCTTGTGTGTTGCAGCTATCCCTGTGTCCTCTGTGGGATGCATTCAGGGTTGGGATGTGTTGGGATGGATGGCTGTGGCACAGGACCCAGTGTAGGAAGAACAGGGAACGAGCTGCACAGCTGCTGCTTTCTTTTCCTCCGGCCCTGTGCTGCAGGAAGCTCCCTGAGAGGAGTCCTTGGTGCCTGACAAACATAATCAAGTTCCTCCTGCTCCCATCTCTTCAGGCATGGAGTCTGTTTGGTGGGAAGAGTGAAAGGGCAGAGCAGACGAACGCCCGTGGCACTTCCCGCGGTCAGTAATTTTCTCATCCTTCTTTAACGAGCTCTCCCAAATCCTCTCTCATTAGGCCACACCACCAGCACCTCGATGGAGGCTGGAGGACATCAGCCATCCCTTTCCTGGAGCCAGCAGCCTTCCTCTGGACAGCAGGTCCTGCCTCTCACATCACCTTCCTCCTGGCAGCCTGCCCGGGCACTGCCCCAGCTCAGGGGTGGCCCCGAGTCCCGAGAGCCTCAGCAGAGAGACCCTGCCCAGCGCACCCTCGTGCTCCTGGCACCCACCGCCCCCCGTGCCACCCACGCGTGGCCGGCCGACGCGCCGCTCGCCCCAGGCGTGCCCGCCGTAGCCGGCCCGCGCCCTCGTGCCTCTGAAAACAAAGCCGTGGGTGATGCTGAGAAGCAGCGAGGCGGGGGGAAGGGGCTCAGTGCCAGGCCCCAGGACTCCAGCTCGCCTCTGGCTGCCCGGGGCGAGCTGTTTGCTTGTGCTGCTGCAGCCAGCCCCGGGATGGCGCGGCCCAGCCGGCTGCCAATTGACGTCAAAGCAGCGCCGGCGGTTTGCGCGAGCCGAGGGACTGCTGCTGCTGCTCAAGGTGGGTTTCCAACGCCACACAGAAGTGTTTGAATCCCCCCCCCTCTTCCCCTCCCTCTGCTCCAGGAAACAAGTGCCTTATTTCATTCATTGGCTGGTTTGGTTATGGCATGAATCCTGCCCCATATTTTGGCTACTTGGTTGTTTGCTGAGGACCAAGCAACCCAGATAATGCTAGCAAAGACCAGGGGGGTGAAAAAAGAGGGGGGAAATAGGGCGAAGCCAAGTTTAATCCCTCTGCCTCGATTTGTGCCACACGTTTCCAGACAGGACTAAAGCCATGTATTTTTTTCTCCTCGCACCGCCTACGATGTTTTTGAGGCTTGTGAAAAAGCGAGATGCTGAGTTTCTGCCATCCTGCTTCTCTTCCTCTTCAAATCACTGCGTGTTCTCTGGGCCAGGACAGTTTGTTTGAACTTGGTGAATTTCCCCTTGACTGCTCAAGTTTTCCTTCAGCCACTTTATTTTTATTTTGTGTTACACTTATTAGCTGCAACCCCTCTGTTTTCCGCTTGTCTCCGTCCAGATTTGACAGTGACGATGTCGGTACATTTTCCCTAAGCCCAGTCTAACGTATTTAACTACCACACATCCTTCCAAATCCGGGGTGATTCCTGTGGGGCATGCTTGGAGAAGCCCCTGCATCGACTTCCATGGGCTTTGGGTCGGGCCTGTGCCCCCGGGTGGGTCCGAACGAGTCGCTGCCAATCCGCGGGGCCGGACTCTTTAAGACTGTCCAAGGCAAACAGGCTCCGGGTGAGATCAGTGCACAGACCATCACGTGAAGGCTCTGTGATAACAACTGGCTGCATGTTTGCTTTCATTCGGCATTGACCCTTATTTCCCTGGCTATTTTTAGTCTTCGAGGTTGTCCCTTAATCAACCCACTTTTTTTAATAGCTGGGGTGGCCTCTGGTGTGCCGCAGCAGGGCTAGTGATGCTTTCCATTAGGCATGGGAAATATTAGTTTGTTTTTCATCCATTTCGGTGGCCTTGAATCAGACCCTTATAGCCACTGAAAGAAAAACCCCATCAAACTCCAAACCAGCCCAAATCAACATGTTCCTGTTAGTGGGAAAAGCCTTACAGTAAGATGTGCCACGCTCAGGCAAAGACAAATCAAACAAATCTTTATTCCCCTTCTACTCTACCTGCTTTTTTCCTCCAGGGATGAGGATTTGTGGCCCCAAACCTGTCCAGGGATGAGGAGTGGAGCAAGCCTGGCACTGAGCCCCAGCTGGGGTGAACCCTTCAAATGGGGTCAGCTTCCCTCAGGGATGAGGGTGAGTCCTGCTGCCGTGCATGCCCTGCAAGCCTCTCTTGCTCAACAACCTGAGCACAGAGGGGTCCCTGCTTGTTGCCTGCAGGTCCCAAATTTTCCCTTTCAGGTGTAATTTTGTGGCATTAAGGCCAGGGTCTGCCATTCCCACACATGTCATTTCAGCTAATGAAATCCCCTTGTTGTCTATTAGCAGGCAGTTACCCTGTGGGATTTTCAAACACTGGATCGCTGTAATGTTTTGATAATTTGCTATGAGCATCAGAGTAATCAGCGGCTGGAGAATTCAGGAGGAGTCTCAGGAGACAATTTGCAAATCGTGCCTCCCCTGCTCTGGCTAAGCAGGGTCTGCTTGCATGGAGCCCACAGACCCACTGCCTTTTGTAGGGTCAGTGGAGGATGTGCCAGGAAAGTCCTGCCTCATTGGAAAATGGAGAAGAAACAGAAACACTGAAACCTGGGTGGAGTGACTGAGGAAAGTTTTATTAGAAATAAAGTGGAGATGCAACTCCTGTTAATTCAGAAGCGCAGACTTTTGCCAGCCAAGATCCCAAAATTTCCTTTCGTACACAAGAAAAAAAATGCTGAATCTGCAAACAGTAGCCTTAACAGAATATACATGGATATATGAGTACAGCCCAAAAACTGCCCTTCCCCATCCCTCCCCCTTGCCAGTCAGGCTACAGAATTTGCTTCCTTTGGTGACAGCAAAGAGGCCTGGCTGTCGGGTCCCCATCTGATGCAGTCCAGAAGACTTGGACAAGCTGGGAGGAGCCCATAAAAATACACTAATTTTCACATTCCCAACCTAACAACACTTTGGATCTTGAAAATCCGAAGTGTTTATAGTGCCTGATTTCTGGGGGTTTATTTTCTGCACTGTTTCACTGTTTCTCAGCACGTTGGCAGGTCTGGGCAGCAAAATGGGGTGGGAGGCTTCTGCTTTTCCTCTTGGCTCCATTCGTGTGCGTGCTGCTCTCCTGCCCGGATTCACAAGGTGGAAGGCAAAGTGTAAATGTCTATTTTCTTTCCTTTTCAGTGTGATTGTTCCCTAAACTGTCCCAGCAAATCCCTGGTGACCAGGACAGTCAGTATAAACGGGGATTGCTGCAGGGCTTGGTTGACTCGGGCACATTATGGATCTGGGCCACCGGCTTCCCATGCCCTCCCTGTGTCAGCACTGGCAGCCATGGAACTGGAAGAAAATGTCCCAAAAAAGACATGAGGGTGGCTTCCACACACCTCTGCATGTGTGCAGCTCTGGCTCCACCAGCGAAGCTCCCAGCCAGCCTCATGGATCAGGGAGAGGCTTCCTCTCATCATAGTTTTGGTGAAAGACAAATCCCACGATGAAGTGAGGAGAAATCCCTCTTCAGTCAGCTTTGGGCCAATTAAAAATAGTTCTCCTCACACAGCGATGAGAGTGAAATGGGGTTAAAACCCTGTCTTGCTCAAATATCTCATTTCCAGGACAATCAGGGCTCTTAAGGGCTGCCTTAACCGGTGTTGCTCTCTCTATCTCCCGTAACCTGAGGTCAGCCCAGCACTCATCATTCATAATCCACCTGACTGAAGGAGAGGCGGGCGCTCAAATCACCCTCTGCAGGTTACTCTCTCCTCTCAGGCCGGGCTCCTGCTCACGTTTGGTGGCTGGCTCTCAGATGTCCGTGCCAGGCAGGAATACCTGGATGGACCCAGCTGAAGTGGGGGGTCATTTGTGAGCTTTGGTGGCCTCAGCTCCACGCTCTCTCTGCAGCCAGTCACTGTAAGCTGGCCTTGGGGGGCTGCACTCCAGTGGGAAGTTGGCTTTGTGGAGTGGGAAAGCGCTATGGTAACATATTAAGTAGGCATTGCCCGTATCTTCTGGAAAAAGAAAGGAAAAAGAAATTGCCAGCTCCCTCCCAACAATTTTGAAGCTCAGGTGAGTCTTTTAACTGCTTGCCCGAACAAAGGCGTGGAGAACAGCCACCAAGACCAAAAGAAAAATGTACCCTGGTCTCTAGATGCAATCACTGTTTATGATATTTGACTACAGAGGCAATTCAGCAGAGGATGAGTTCTACCGAGTGGTGACTACAAGAGGCTGCCCCTTAGCAGAAAGCAAAAACCCCTGGGGTGGGGGAACTGCAGAGACCGGAGAGGAGCTACCCTCAAAAATTCATCTCATTGGAGCCCTTGCTACAGGTGGTCCGTGTGTGGCCACCTAAAAACGAGCTGGGGAAGACGTGGTCGGCCGAGGGTACAGCCCTGCCCGACGTGACACAGGACAGGGCTTCCCTGCGCCTCGGGACAGCTCGGCCCTGCCTCGGGATTTAAGTTACAGACGGACAACGAGCAGGGAGCGTCGGCG
>VZRJ01006853.1:288739-333893 GCA_013397565.1 Ptilonorhynchus violaceus
CCGCCGTGCCCGCTGCCTTAAGGAGGCTTCGAGCTTCGCGCCCGGGACCGAGCCGCTGTTGTTCCTCTGCGCCTCCCTTGAATCCCCCCTAAGCCAACACCCTTCGCTGAGACCGAAAAACATTTTCCAGACGCAAGCATGTGGACGTGTGTGGGTGGGTGGGGTGCAGGGGACTATGAAAATTTCAAGGCGAGGTATGACATCCTGGCTTTCTAAATATAGGGGACCTGAGCTGCGGCTTCTCTCACANAAATCAGCTTTGCGAGCGGGTTGCAGCTCTTGGCGTTGCCGCGCAGGGTTGTTGTTCGGGCGCGGCTCCAAGCGGTGCCCACGCAGCGCCGGCCGGGCCAGCGCGGCACAGATGGCCGTCACGGGAGGGCTGGTGGCCGCCCCAGCGCGGGGCCAGCACCCGGCAGCGCTTCCCCTTCGCCCACCAGGCCCTGTCCTGCCGGCGGCAGCAGCGCAGCGAGAGGGGCGCGGACCCAGGCGGGGCTGAGAGGGGTGACATTTCGGCTCCCTGCAAGGCGCCGCGTCTCGGTTCCCTTTTCGCTGCCGCTGTTGTTGCCTCGGTATTTGCATAGCGCAACATCAGAACGCCCCGGAGCCAGAGGAAAGTGGTAGCTGCTGCTTCTCCTTTTGAAAACCGAGCAGCGATCCATGCGACACCATCGCGCTCTGCGTGTGTTCGGGGTGGAGGAGCAGGCGAGACACCAGGGGGTTATGGCCTTTGGAAAAGTTTTGCAGAACTGAATTTAATCGAGACTGATGATCTTTAAGCCGAGCTATAAAAGCCAGCGGAGAGTTATATCCCAGTAATAGACCCTATTAGAGGGTCTAGCACAGTCTATAGAAAGGATCTCCTTCTCTATTAAATTCTCTGGGGCTTGAGTTCTCATTTACACAAAGGGCCCTTTTAGCTGTGTAAAATGGCCATAAAGTAGGTGTAAAGATGATTGATGCAGTCTTTACAACCCCTTTACACTGGGAAAACAGTGTAAAGTGGCCAGGGTGCAAATGAGAATCACACCTGGGTTTGTGAGAGTAAATTACATCGAGCCCTTCACAAATTCTGTGTGTCCATAGAGGTTTAATCCTACATCTTTCTGTGGATTTCACCTAGAAGATAAATTTCCCAGGCTTAAAAAAAAAAAAAAAAAGTTTTCTTCTTCAACACCTCTGTCCTTTCCAAGCCTTTAAGTCCCAGTCTTTCTCCTCATGCAGTCCATGTGGACTCTGACACCAGGAAAAAGCTGAGAGGCATCTGGATATGCTATGGTAGGTGAAAATCCTTTAATTAGTAATTTCCAAAATTCTTAATCTGAACAAAATGCGCGTTGTAAAACCATACCCAGGGGGAAACCGGCTCCTAAACCTTCCGTTTCCGTTTCCCCATCTCTCCTGTTTTGATTTTATGCTCTTGGGATACATAAAAAGGAAATAAAGAAGTTAGTCTTTGCCAGATCAAAATGCCCCGTATTTATTCATTAAGCATATATAAACCACCGACAGAATACATGATGAATATTGCTTTCTTCCAGAGCGAAGGGTTAAGCTGCATCGTGCTGATTAGCGAACTGAACTCGGAGGTGGAGGTGGAGGGTGTGCTGATAGGGAGGTGCGCAGCTTGTTAAGTGGAGCAGGCTCTGTTATCCAGATCTGCCTTCTCTTCCCTGTCGACACGCCGAAGGCATTTCCAGCAGCCCTGTGATCATCCCCGCTGCGCCTTCCGTGCTCCAGAGCAGCCCCAGCGCATTTCAGCCCTGGGGTGAGTAGGCAGAGGCCGGGGAACGCCAGCCCAGCCCCATCTAAGAGCCCCCGGGAGCCCAGCACCTGGGAGGTGATGGGAGACAGGGAGTGCAAACATGTGGGTGAGGCAGAGGTCAGAGGATTAAGGAGACAAAGGCTGGCTCTGGTGGAAATGCTGCTGGCTGGGGCTGGCCGGCCGTGTCCCGCGGCAGCCCATGGCCGCTGCCAGCCTGCACGCAGCATGGGCTCGGCTGGGGTGCCGCACACCACGCCGTCTTCTGGACAACGTTTGGGATGGGCAGGGGGGAAAGCTTGCCCTGCTCTGCCAGCAGAGCCTTCCTCTTGCTTTGCCAGCCATCGGCGCAGCGGCGAGGGTGGAGGGAGGCCCCTACACTCAGCTGTCACTCAGACTCCCTTTGATCCCTTTCCTGCTTCTTGTTACCTTCTTTGTGGAGAGAAGGCCTCACGTTTTTGTCTGGAGGGAGGGGCAGGTGCACTAAGGCTGGTGTAGGTAGGAGGGAGACACATCCTCTGCCCTACACTCCCACCGAGAGCACGGCCGGAGCCACGTGCGGGGCGGGCGACACACCCACACCTGAGTCCATCGCGGGTGGGAGGCAGCCCCGTGCCCCCATCTCCCGCGGGAGGCTGGCCCTGGCACAGCTCCACGAGCACTGCTGGCAGCACCTTCTGCCAGAGCCGCGGGAGACGGGCTGGCTCCCGCCGATCCCGCACGGAGGGCCCCGCGGATGCCGGCCGACGGGTCTGAAGCCCCCAGCCCGCCCATGTGCTGCTCTCCCGCCTCAGCTTCCCACGGCGTGCCTGGGACACAGGCCGAGGGCTCCGGAGGGCTGGTGGCACAGGCACCCGTGCACACATGCCCTGCAGCTGGGCTGGCCAGTGGGTGCTGCTTTGAGGCGCACAGCAAAGGCCATTTGGAACACATCGCAAAAGCCCTCGTCTTCCGGAGCTCCTTGCTTCGTGGCTTGGCAGAGAGCGCCTCGGTGACGCCGTGTCTGCTCCAGAAGCACTTTCCATGACTGAAACCACCCATACACCCAGCAGGGCTCTAGGTGGGCCACAGGAGACTTAACTACGGTGTGACCTTCTGACCCTGGAGGCTTGCTGGTCTAGCCCCGGGATGATGTGTGTGAGTGATCACCACGTGGCAGACATTTTTTTGGTAGGATTAGAGCTCCTTAAACAACTTGGTTTTTGCCAGACTGGGTTTTTGACTTCCTGATGGCTATTTTTGCTGCAGAAAGTTGTTGGGTTTTTTTTCCTTTGGAACCTTATATAAATTTCATTTGCTTCCTCCTAGCTAATGATTATGGCACAATTTTTCTGGCATGTGACTGCTCCACCCCACCTCAGAGACATCCTTGTTCTGGCTGGGATCGGGAAATCCCTAGTCATGGCAGGGTGTGAGCACCAGCTGCCTTGCTCTTGCACAGATATATATCAGAAGGCAGTGCAAAGTGCTGCCAACTTGGAACTGCTCCTAAATTTAGATGTCCATGCTGTGCAAGTGGTAATGACAGTTCAAGGGACAAACCAACACAGTGGTCTTGGTATAAGGCTAATAAGATGTAGAGCACTTCTAGAGCTGGGCTTCTAGGGTGAAAAAGCACTGCTTGAATACGCTTTGTTTTTCTATACTCATTAAGAAATCATTATTCTTTTGCCCTCATCATTACAAAAGATGTCTTTGGGAGACTGGCAGTCTCTTCTTGCTTCCCTCCCTCCACCCCGTTTTAAAAGCATTCATTGTTGCAGGGATATATCTTTCAGGGCTGTTGGCCCAGCTCCACTGCTGGTGTGTAAGGCTGATTGTCTCCAGAGGAGTTACACCAAAAATGCATTTGGCCTTTTGTGCTTGGAGTATAATTGGTGGAACTGGCTAAAATCCGGGTTTGTGAGCCTGCAATTACGGCAATGTGGACATAGTTTTCAACATGACTAGTGATTTAGGGTCCCTCCACTCCAGGAGTGCAGCCCAAGGTTCCTTAAATTGATCTTTTCTCCCAGATTTCAGAATTCTATCTGGGGTGTCAAGCAGGGCCCAGCAAACAACCATCAGTGAACTTACTCACATTGTTATTTATTAGTAATTGGGTTAGGTAACCTATATTGTTAGTCACTCTGAAAAGTCATATGTATATTTTATATGGCAGCCATCAATACATTCAATTTGCTGTTGGTCTCAGCCTGCATTTGAAGAGGTCTTGACCTCTCTTATTACTTTTCTGAATGTTAAATTCCCGTCAGGTTAGTGCGGATTATACCCAGAGCACCATGATATGATATATTCCCGAAGTGTGTTCCCATAGTCATAATTAAGCAGTTTGGATCAGATCCTTATCCGGTAGAAATCGGTGTATCTTCTCTGAAGGCAAGAGGGAAATGGACCCTATTTTGTAATGGCTGTAGCCCCGCAGGTGAGTTCCCAGTGATTTTATCTACGGTTATTAAAGATCCTCTTTGGTGAGCATTTGTACAGCTGCATCTTTAGGCCTCTGTGACCTCTACACGACCCCACAAGAGGCCTTTTGCAAGAGCAGCCGTACGAAATGCCCTTAAAACGATTGGAAAATATATTCATTAAAGCCGCGCGAGCGTTTTCCCTTCCTCAAAAACCCTACAAGCGCCCGTCCGCCCGCGGTGTCTGCGCCGGCAGCGTGCTGGCACCTTCCACCCCCTGGCCACGAGCCCCTGCCAGCCCAGGCCCTACACTTGCTGCTGCTGGCCCTCGGGAGCTGTTAAAGGGTGGAAGCGAACGCCCACGTAGAAGACCTGGTACCTGTGCTTCCACATCACGAAGCACGTCAGCAGGCACACCAGGGCCGCCACCAGGTTGAGGGCCATCTGCAGGAGGAGGTACAGGCCGAGCGTGCCGGTGAGGCTGCCGCAGTCGCCCGCGTCCTGGTACACGAAGGTCCTTCCCAGAGGGTCTTCCGTGTCCAGTTTGCACTGGCAGGACTCCAGGATGGTGTCACAGGTGAACTTCGTCATCTGCAAGTAATGGTGCGCGGCAAAAGCCACCGCCAGGACGCAGGCGACCAGAGCCAGGGCGCTCAGGACGAAATATGCCAGCTGAAAGAAAGGAAAAAAGAAAAAAAAAAAAAAGGGGTGAAAACACTCTTTCCAGCTGCACTGAGGCTGAGGAACACACAGGGAATGCCTGCAAGTGTACTTTGCAGGGAATGCACACCCCCAGTGCACCACCTGGGGATTGGGTGCTTCAGCAGGACTTTCTTATGATGCAAGGTTCAGCAAGTCTTCTCAAGAACTGATAATTCTGCCTTGCGTATTTTATCTGAGTCTTCCCTTGCAATTTTTGAGGCCAAGAAATTGGTGGCTCTGTGCAGCCAGAAGCTTGACAGAGAGGGAGGGAGCATTTTCCTCTGCAGTTGTACCCGCACTGACTGGACTTACAGTCATCTGCTGAGACAAATGAGTGCCTTGAAGGAGAGCTCAGCACACTGAGGCTTGGGCTGCCATCTTATCCCAGGCTGTGCAGAGCTGTAGGTGTTTCTGAAACTTTGCTCGTGTGTTATTCCCAGCTCTGGGTTTGCATGCCCGAACAAATCTGATTTATACTTGCAAATCAGGCAGTGGGGTGGCTGATCTCCTGCTTGTGGCCCTGCCTGCTTGCTTCCCAGGTCCCACTGTGGTAAGGGAATGCAGATCTCCATGAAAAAGTGCGTGCTGTGCTCAGTCTCCTCCCCAAACCTGCCCCGTAAGCAGGGGGAAGTCTTTCACAGGCACGAAAGAGCAGCGAGCACCTTTCTTTTCCCAGTGCTATAGTGTGAGAAGGACAAGGGTCTGCTCGTGCCCTCCACTGCTCCTTACAACAGTGGCAGCTTAAAAATAGTGTGGCTTTTATCAAGGGTAGCTCTGCAGAGTCCACCCCCACAAACTGGCAGCAAGTCAGAGCCTTTGACACTCCGGGATGCACCTGAGAGCTTTGGATACCAGCACATACGGACTTCCCTTGCTTTTGATAGCTGGAACTGGCAGTTGCTGCACTGCATACAAAATATGTGTGAATGTATATTAAAATCATATTCTGTGTTTAGCCAAAATTGCATTTTTGGTTCTGTTCAGCACTGTAAAAACATTTATTTTCCTTGGCGTCTTATCTGTCAGACACATGGCATGGTTGGGAATCTGTTATTTTAAACAGGAGCTTCTCTCTCTCTCCCTCTCTCTCTCTTAACCAACCTCAATACCGCAAGCAAAATATCAATATAAAAGCATTTTTTATGACCTTGAAACTCCAAGTATGTATGTCTCGATAAAATTCACACTCCTGGTGTATTTGTCTTATATCTACAGTGTGAATCAATCTTCTATTTGGTTGCCAGCTTCGAAAAAAGAAAATTTGGGCTTATTGCAGGTCCTGAAGCGATATATACATTTTTCCCCTCCTATCACCGAATTCTTACAGAAAGATCTTAGTTTCCAAGACCTGGCTACTATTAAATTTAATGACTTCCCCTGCAGCCTTAAACCAACGGCAGCTTCAAAATGAGGGTGGCTCTTATTAAATGCAATTACTTTGCCCCCGCAGCTTTCAAGGCAAAGGTCCACGGGAAAGGTGAAGCTGGAAAATGGGGCCACCCCCTCATACAAAGCACACAGAAGATGGAGTGCTACTGACTGATGGACCCCCTCAAACAAAGGCATGGTAATTCGTATGCCAATGGCATTGTGAATTGGTGCAAATGTGTTCGATGGGGAAATGAGAAAATGGGCAGATGTTGGCTGTTCTGCAGTGTAGAAGTCCTGGTGGACTGGCTGGAAGTCCCTGGATCCAGCCCAGCAGAAGACAGAACCAGGCCTCCCTAACAGGTGAGACGCTAAGCCAAGGCTACACCATGTTCTTGATTCTCCCTTGGCAGGTATTTTGTTTAGCTGCCAACTTCTGTCCAAAGTCAGGACACAGCAGCATGAAATCCACGGTCTAAGCCATGCTCCAGGTAAAATAAGGAAGAATTTGTCTGTTGTGTTCCTAAAGGGAAGGAAATCTCAGAATCTGAATACACAGGCAGCTCTTACAGTAATCCTCAGAGGCGAAGGGAAATGTGTGGGGACATAGGACAATTTCCAAATAGCTTATTATTCTCACAGGATGTTTGCAGAGGAATCTCTCTGCGAGCTGCTGAAAACGAACACATTTCCAAATATCAGAGGTGAGGCACTGCAAGCACTGCCTGTGAGGGAGCACAAGACAGTGAGTGCTGAGATCCCATCAGCAGATTAATCACATGCCAGAGCTGGAGGCAACTCCAGCATCACAAACACAACTGCGTGGTGGGCTCTGCCCAGGAACCAGAGCTTGCCACTGGAAAGCTGTTTTTCAACAGCTTCAGAGAGATAGGCACTAAAACTGGTGCTTAAATAGAAGGAGAAAAGGGAAGCGGGGAGAGACAGTGTACAGTGAGGTCAGAGCATGGCAGCTCATCCTCCTTCGGGTTCCTCATACGAGGAAGAGACATTTTAGCAACATTTACTGGCAATGGTTTTCCTCTGTGACTAAAGTAAAATAAATAACCCGAGATGGATCAAGTTCCTCATGGAAAAGGCTTATCAGAGGTGAGAGCAGAGGGGTGTGCAGAGGTGGATCAGGGACCACTTTGGGGGTGGTGGCAGCTCAGGCAGGAGCCCTGCAGGGAACAGGAACCGTGGGCTGGGTGTGTGGCAGGAGAAGCTGTCACGCCACCCCGGGGGATGCCGTGGGGAGGGCCACAGCGAGGGATCTGTCAGATCTTAGCACACAGCCCAGGAAGGCCACAGGATGGCTCAACATCTTCCTGTGTGGCACTCGCTGTCATTGTCCCCCCTGAAGGGCAAAGCCGCCCTCCCTCTGGGTGGTCTCCCTCTCCCAGGGACACATGGCGAGCTGTGGGTACCCACAGCACTCTCAGGAAGGGACTTCTGCCGAAAGCAGTTCTCACACCTCCTTCTCTAACAGGATCCAGGGCTCATGCAAGTGTGAAATGAAAGCAGCAGCTGTCAAGAGGGAGGAAGGCAGAGAGGACTGCACAGGTCTCGTCCTGTTTTGCACCCCAAGGGAGTCACTCATAGTGGTCATAGGGTCACCAGGCCTCTGTGTGCTTGTGTGGTCCTCCTCTCACCTCGATCCTTGGGCTATGCAAGAGTGTTTAGTGCACTCCAGGGAAGCCCACCCAGGATTTTCTTGTAGTATGATGCTTGGCTGGTGGGAACCAGCCACCAATGTGAGGGCAGGATCCAGGCTGGGGATCAAGACCCCACCAGGACACTTGGAGCAGACTGGGCTGAACCCAGCTGCAGTGCTGGATGGACTCAGGCCCTCAAGGAGAAAAGAACAACCTATAGAACAATTTGTCTCACGATTACAATCTTGCATCCTCAGCCTTGTCGAGGAAGAGCTAATGCTCGTTTTTAGTTCAGAGACAGCCTTTAACTGAAATTTGAAGATTTGAGAAGTGATACTGGAAATGTAGATGAGTCCTGGGTGATCAAAGCCCCGGAGAAGACTTTTAGGTCCTACTTTGTTAAAATAGGTGTGTGCCCTGCAGCCAGAAGCCATTTTTCCAGAGAGGCACTGTGAGATAGCATCTCCCAGCAGGGACGTGGGACAGGATAGGTGAACAGCCTGGGAATGATGGAGTTCTGTGGCATGCTGCAATAGGAGATGCTGGGAAGGGGGATTTTGGGGAGGAGGGTGCTTTGGGTAAGCAACAGTCGACGGGCTATTGACTGGACCAGAAGCCTTTCAAGAGAGATTCCGGCTCTAATCCTGCCGGGTGATGAGGAACGACCCATTTTCCGTCACCTCGGGAGCGGTTCAAAAAGGCCTATTTCCTTACAGGGAACGGTGGCTCACATCCCTGACTGTCAGGGTGGGTGGTGTTGCTAAGGGTGGCAGAGACATCCGAGCTGCCCGGCCCGACGTGCCGATCCCAGCGCGAGGGATGACTCCCTTCCTGCCTGGATGCCGAGTTCAATGGAACGCAATAAAAAGCCCGGCGTGGCAGCTCCCGCCCAGCCCAGCAGCTCCCTGGGCAGCCGTAACCTTCCTTGGGGGTGGAAAGGTGACAATGCAGAGGCAGCCAAAGGGCATGCACAATTGTCCCTCTCCCTTTCTTTATTCAAGCGCGGGAGAAGCTCGAGAAAGACACAAAAGACAAGGGGGGGATGGACGCCAGGTTTAGAAAAGCTTCTCCTCGCATTTTGTTTCCTTCTGCCTCTCTCGGTTAATAATCACTGTTATTTTGTGCTGCTCGCGTCGGTATTTTTCTCGGTTATTATGTGTCTGCAAAGTATTAAGAGCCCTGAAAATTACAATAATAAGGAAAAAATAGTTCAGGAAAATGGTGTTAACAACCTTGCTCTTCTAGTTGCTCGCCAGCCTCAGCAAAGCAGTTTTGGAGACAAAGATGGGGTATGGTGCACGGTTTCTGCGCCTCACTTGCTGTGCTCAATGGGGATTTGCTTTGTGGGAGAATGCATGTCCCCATGCTTTCCTAATACTTTCCCATTAAAAATTAAAACTTGATTTAAGTGGGTTCATTTTATGCCACCCTACTTCTTACTCTGCTCACTATCTCT
The DNA here is from genome assembly GCA_013397565.1 of Ptilonorhynchus violaceus. Taxonomy (NCBI): domain Eukaryota; kingdom Metazoa; phylum Chordata; class Aves; order Passeriformes; family Ptilonorhynchidae; genus Ptilonorhynchus; species Ptilonorhynchus violaceus. The sequence continues at coordinate 298,085 of VZRJ01006853.1, forward strand.
ACTTAATCTACTTAAACTCTCTGAACATTTCCCAAATTATTCCAGCTTTGTCCTAATCTCTCTGATATTCCTAAAACATGGCAAATAAAACGTTGTCTTGTTCTGATTTGAAATGTTTGTTGTTAGAGTTTCCCCTTTATAGAATACAGTTTCTTCCTTGGCTGCCTGGAAAGTAACAGAAAACCATTCTTGCATTTCAGGTGTATTTTCACTTCTTTTCCTGCGGTCTTAAAAATATCCCCTGTACCAATTTTTCTGATTATATTTAATGACATGAGAAGCAAAAAAAAAAAAAAAAGGAGAAAAATGTTTAAAAAATGTTAATGTACCTTTACTGTGAACTGCACACACGTCTTCTCATCGGGTTGGTACGAAATACAAAGCATAACAAATCCCACTAAGGCCACCACGCAGACCTGCAAGGGAAGAGATGTAAAATGTGTCAATCATAAAAAACCTGCAAAACACAAAAATACTTTTTTTTTTTTGCAAGCCAAAACACCTTTCTGTGTTAGCAGGGGCATAACTCAAGAAGCAGTGTGGAAGCAAAGTCATCAAAGACACAGCCCAGCAACAGCCTCCAGCATGTGTGCTGAGTTTTTGTCCGTAGAACCAACTATCAAAAAAGAGCAGAAGAGTTCTGAAGTTGGGCCTGCAAGCCCAGAGAGCACCATCCTACGGAGCTCTGGGTGCTGACAGAGTTTTTATGTCTCCCATGCAAGCTGTAAGTCATCAAACCACAGCTGCCACTGGGTAAGAAGCAGCACAGTTGACAGCAGAGGCTTTCACCCTCTTCTGGAGTGGACACCTCACTAAAGAAGACACCTATCTCTCCCACAACCTGAAACTGTGTTTTAGTCATGTGGCAGTAATTGCTGAAGGTTAAAAGTAATGGAAAAGTATTTATGCACTTTATTATTCATTTAGCTGTCTTTATTATTAATTCTGGATTTATTTGCAGGAGAAGAAACTCATGGGTGGGGCATTTTACAGCCAGGCGAGGAGGGAAGATCCTGCTCTGAGGAGCTAGCCCCATAAATATGATTTGCTTTTTTAAGCTGTGTTTAGAAAACAGTGCGTCCCCACACTGTGCTGAGCCCTCCAGTCAGGCACCTTCCTCTCCCACTTTTTGGAGGTCCAGTGGGCAAACCTCACAGGAGGACTCAGGAGCAGCAGCTCTGCAACCAGGCTGCTGGTTTTTGGCAGTTCATCCCCTGGACAGGAGGAGTTGGGTACCCAGGCACCAGGTGAGGGCTCCCTGTGGGGCTGGATCTGGGCACGTGAGAGGTTGTTGGCAGCTGGAGCTGTGTTTGAAGGAATCTGTGCATGTTTGAGCTGCCTTGGAAAAACAGGTGGGTTGACAGCATGCACATGTTTTTAAATGACACCTCATATCACACCTTTAAAGGCTGTGGCAGGTGTGATGAGCCTTAGTGGGGACTGAGATCAGCCTCTGTCCTTCCTGAGGTCCTGTCTACAGCAGGGCCAGGAGCAAAGCTTGGCCTCCTTGCTAGGAGCATCTTGGTTATAAACGAGAGTTATTAAATTCTCAGTGACTGCAGAAGGATTCTATACAGTTTTACCCCCTCCATTTTACTTCTGGAGTTTGGAAAAGTTCCCATTCATTTGAGGCTGCTTTCTGGGAGCAGTGGGATTTGCTCTCTCTGGCCAGAGCCAGGCGGGAGCTGCCTTTGTCTAGGTGGGATCATGCCATGGAGGTGCCTGCAGGACTGTGGATCTCCATCACAGCCCCATGCCCTGGCAGCGCTGGTCACACCCACACTTCCAGCCCCACAGGGAGCTTGACCTGCAGTGGAAAATGCACGGCTGTCCTTTTGGACAGCAATGGATAAACACCTTCCTTGTATGATCTGCTGCACTAAGTATCCAACTTGTTGTGTCTGCATTCCATGGAGGCAGAGTGCCTCCCAGCACACACAGAGCCGTGTCCCTCGAGAACCTGGGTGATTAATAACGCTTTTCCCCATAAAGTTTTGTTTCATGTCGTTGCAGTGGGACATGAATAGGAAGTATTGCCCGAGAACATTTCTAAAGAATGCGTCAGTATTATTTACTCCTTTCCATGTCATGTGTATTTATATTCTGGTCCTGTGACTTACACACGGCCTCCAATTTATTTGTTTCTTTCTTTTTATTGTTGACAGCCATAGCTGACAGGGTTGTCAGGGGAAAAAAACAACCTTTCTTGTCAAAGGTCCTTCAGTGCTGGGGTTTTTTTTGCCCTGTAGTGCTTCTATGTGACTCAACCATGGTTTATTTCTCAAGATTAATTGCCTATGTCCTTGGTCCCTCACACTGTATATTAATCTTTTAATTCAATTAACATGCCCATAAAACTTAAATCTTAAGAGATCTTGTTGCTGGTAATATCCAAATGATAAACTCCCCCAGTGGCAGTAATGGCTGAAGGAAAGAACCTGCAGCAAAAACCGTTAAAAAAACAAAAGCGATTCTTGACAAATCACAGGGGCTTTTCACATCAAAGCTGGACCTAAGTATTTTTAGGATCTGGTGCTGAGGGATCTTGTTACGAGCAATAAATCAAATTTGGTTTGGTTCAGCTGCACTCGTGGGCATTTACACTTGCGTGGAGCGGGAGCCAGATCTGCCTCCAGGCTGCTGCCATGAGACACCATGGGACTGTTCCCTCTCTCTCACTCCTGTTTCATTCCACCACCCAAGGCCAATGGAGCCACGTTCCTTTCCCAGGGCAGCCTCAGGGACCAGTGGTAGAATTTCCTCTCTGCCATCAGGTGCCTCGTGTGACTTTTCCAAATTTCCTGCTGCCTTCCAATGTGGCAGGACCAGACCTCCCTCTGCAGAAAGCTCCCCGAGCAAAGGCCTGTCGTTTAAAAGTAGTCCCATTCCTGCACACGCTTTCTAAAGTTCCTCTGGGATTTAAACAATATACTCAGGGATACTTGGAGAGGCACATTTGTAGAGAGGTATTTATAAAGGATTACACTGGGTCAGGATTCTGGCAAGCCTTGGCCAGGATATTTCAGAAGGCTTAAGTATTTCTATTATAACTACATAGTAACTTTTTTTTTTTTAAACCAGAGATGTGTATTTTTCTAAGTGGCAGTAAAAAATAACATTGCCGAGAATTATGACCCACGTATGTTTTACATTTCGGTCCTTTAAAGGTAAATTCGCTCCTTGGAGGAAACCAAAGTGTGGAACATTTATATAGGAAACAGCTCTATGCTTCTATTTTATACATTATTAATAGACCAGTTTTGAATTATACCTGTGAAATGTAACAGAATAACCATAAAAATCCTCTGGTAAATATTTTTCAGGAGCCGCTAAGTAACTCAAACAGCTGCAGGCGCGTCACGGGCGCTGTTGATGCTGATTGCTAAGTAGCATTAGGTAATCCTGCATCCCGGCGCTCCCACAGCCCCTGCGATATCCCGGCGTGAAGCACACATTTCCTATGCCTTATTGACTAAGCACACAACCTAAAATGCAATTGAAGCCGCTTTAGCACATGCTTGCCACCGATCGATACGCATTTGTTACCCAAACAAAGCAGATTCTGTCAGAGCTGCGGGACGGCTCTTCATCAGATCCGCTCGGGTGGGCCCGCACCCAGAAATCCGGGAATATGCATTTCTATGCTGAGCAAATTTCAACCCGAGTTTATTTCTAGGCCCCCGTTTCGAAATTTCCATGTGGGCTAACACACCCTTTGCTGAATAGGGAGTGACGTGGAAGGTTATCCAAGGGAAGAATTTAATTTTGGAAAGCGCTGTCTAGAAAAAGACCCAAATGTGATACAGAAGCATTTAGGAAAGGTAAAGATTGACTTTTGCTTAAGGCATACCTTGTGAAATCCCCCCAGTTCCCAGCCCAGGGGAAGCAGCTATTTACCAGCGCTGGCTGAACCGAATTTTTAATACTGTTTCCTTTTTGAGGGAAGCAGTAGGCGCTCCTTCCGCTGGGCAGGACCACCTCAGGGATGAAAAGTGACTTTAGAATTATTGCTTTTTAAACCACAATCAAAATAGGAGGAGAAAATTTTCCAGATTGCTCCCGCCCCAAAGAGGGCAAGAGCCTGTTGCTGTGTTATCCCATCTGCTCCTGCAAGGACTCAGCACAAGGACCCTACGTGGCAGAGCCGAAGAAGGTTGTGCATTGTGTGGAATTAGGGGACATTTGAACACGCAGGGCACAAATTTCCGCCGTGGTTTGCACTCATTATCTTTGCACGCTGACAGATTAATGTGGTTTGCTTTGTTCTGACCGATTTCAAAACCACAGATTGCCCAAACCTGTCTCCATCTCTCCCCTGTACACTCGTGAAACTCATTTTCCTCTTGTTATTGCTACAATTTCAGCCCAGATGCAGAAGAGGTGGTTTTGTTTAGCAGAGTGCCTCCCGCCCAGAGCATCCTGAAAACCTTGGCACCTGAGGCTGGTAAAGCAGGAGAGCTGGAAACATCCACCAAGAAATGAAGGCAGGAGACAAAAACCTGGCTCAAAGGAGCAGCTTGGGTCTGTGCCACATCACAAGACAAATGCTGCAAACGCTCACAAAGACACAATATGGCTCTTCTGCTCTTTGTGTGGGGGCTTTGTCAGCCAGAGCCACCTGCCGCAAACTTTAGGGGCAGAAAGGAAACAAAACCTCTCACAGGTACACACTGCAGTGGCACACAGCACTGCTGAGACCCACAGGTGGACTCTTCCTATTTAAATAAGAATGCTAACTCAAACTTCAGGGGGAAAACTTCTATTAATAGGATTAGGAAAAAATTTCCATTATGGACAAGTTATCTCATAGTTGCTTGCTCAAGACGCAGGGGATCTTTCTGTTTGTAGGGCCCAGGGTAAAGAATGATCCCTTGTAGCTCTCTCTGAAGTCTCTGGCTCAGTCTCAGAGGTGATACTTGGCTTCATGGTTCTCCCATCTTATCAGATATGGCAAGGCTTAGCTCCTGTCTACACCTTTGGAGAAGCCACTTTGCCCACCAAGTCCAACACTGCCACTGGACACAGGTTTTGATGCAAGAAAGAACACGTTGGCTTTGCCACTGAAAAGCTGGATCACCTCTGGTGCCAGACATCTGTACAGGCTGTTGCCAACAGCAGCACTGGAGTTCATTTGCTTTCCGAGGTTTGAGGAAACTGTGATGAAAGTGGGTGCTGCAGGCAGCTTTCACTGCCAGCTTTCATCAGCCTCAGGTCAGCCTGGATCTCACTGCCACATAGCAAAGAAGCCAGTCTGCCACACAGAGGTGCTGGGCCTTAATGTTTTTTTTTTTTTTCCCCTCTTGTAGACTTATTGTTGAATTTAAGGACAGTCTAGTTGCATATAAATTACTTCCAGAAATAATAGCTGTAATAATAATAATGACAAACATGTATGTTGTGGTTGCAGGCAAAGGCCACCATCATCATCTAGGAAATCATTTTCTTAACAGCCATAAATAGCACAATAACTGCCCATCCCTGCCCCACCTACAGAATAAAATAATGATGTCTTCACTACAGTCCCTTCAAGCCATGCAATAACACACAGTGGCAGTTCCACAACTTCCTTTTAAATCCTGTAAAGTCATCAAAACCCCGCAAGAACATTCATAATCAAATGAAATCGTATTTTTTCCATACTGCTCTTCGCTGTCTAGGTCAGTTGCTCAGCAGTGAAAACAGCTCATCACTTGTGCTGAGGTGAGATTTAATTCCCACAGCAAAGGGCTACGATGGCTTACACAGCCAGGAGCTGCGGCAGCAGTCCATTACTGCTGTTACACCAGAAATGCAGTCCTGGCTGAACTGACGCCTCAGGGATCAAAAAGATAAAATAAAATTAAGAGTTCCCAGAGCCAGCAGTGATTTTCAGCCCGAGAAGTGCAGCTTGGCTGAGAGTGCTCCATGAACACCCCTCGTGAGTTGGGGCGTGTCTGGGACTATGAAGTTACAGGCAGCCACCATCTCCACAGTCATGAGGCTGCCCAGGCTGGGCAAACCTGCTTGATATCCCTCTCCAAATTTTACCCAGGCTTTTTGCACAAACACAATCCAGCCAGGAATGCTGATTTACCTCCCCTCGAGGCTGCATTTAAACTGAGGACTAAGCCACAGAGGGGTCCAGGGCTAGACCAGCCCTTGGCCAGGTATCACACAGACCTCAGCTACGCTTCAGTTACCTCCTCAAACCATTCTTTCAGAACATTTGAACATTTCTTCCCATCAAAGTTTTCCCCTGCACACCTGATCCAAACAAAAGTATGGATTTCAGTTAATCAATGCACAGTTACTCTGGGAAGATGACGAGACTTAATGGCAGAGGGCTCTGAAGAGTCCAGCTCTGGTGCTACACACACCCATGGCTCTAAACAAGCGCTGGGAACCTCACCACTGCATATTTTGGGCAGCATACCTCGTTGGAGACTATCCAGATATTCATAGGCTTTGGAAAAGGCTCAATTAAGTACCTAAACTTGTAGGCTCTGCTTCAAGGTAGTTCTCCCTCAAACCTTTTGATGTTTGCCCGTGGCTGATTGAAGCTGGCCTGTATAAAAACTATGGATGCCTGCATGGCCGTAATTTCCACCAGCTGCTTTGAAGGCACCAGGCTTTAAGTGCCACCTTCTACTAAACGTTGAAAATTATTTCCCTAATAACAAGTGGAAGTTAAAAACCCAGCAAGGTTTTTGCCTTAAATCCTTTTAAGGGTTCTTTACAAAAATTGTAACAACTCAAAGAGACAAACATTTCTGACTCCAGGTAAATGAAGGTTGATTAAACTGCTTTTTCAGTAACAAGTTTGCCTGGATTTTGCACCACAAAGCCCCACATCAGCCTCACTCCACCAGGGCAGAGCAGCCAAGGCTTGAACGCTGGTGCCAAAAAGCAAAAAGCCGTGGGCACCCCTTGAGTAAAGCTCAGGGACCCTCTGGCCTGGGGAAACACCTGGGGAGATGGAGAAGTGTCAGAGCTCCTGGGCTGGGGGCTCAGGCCATGGCAGATCTTTTGAGATGCTTTTTGCAATAAAATCGGGGGCAGCTGGAGCCACAGTTGCTGCCTCGAGCTGCTTGTGAAACAGATTTTTTTAAAATGTTTTTAAAAGTCCTAATTTTATGAAGATCTATACATATACATTTAAAATAACTTCCTGACAGAAATAATAAACACCCTGGGTAATCATTCCTGATGAGCACTTCTGTAACTTTCTTAACTGCCTGAGTCTGCAGAACAGGGCTGAACAGGGAGCTTGCCCAGGAAAACTCCGACACTCTCCACTTTTGATCGCGGTGGAAATAATCCAAAGTGGGTTTTTCAAGGAGAAAGACATCGTTACTTCTCCTGGGTGTCAAAAGGCCACAAGCTAATGAAAAAGAATGAAAAGGACACCATTAATATCTACTGTCTCTGCAACACTTTTCATCCCAGGATCTCAAAGCCGGGGGTGACGGATGGCCACTATTAACCCCACTTTACAGGGGAAATAACAAAGTCTCAGCAAGGTTAAGTAACTTGCCCAAAGCCATGCACCGAGCTGGTGGCAAGGCACGGGAGAAGAATAAAGCCCTGGCCTCATGAGTGGGTTTGGGAAGAGTTTGTCCAAGCTCCTGCAGAACAGCAAGAAGCAAGAGACTGCCAGGGCAGCCCCAGTTTCGAGAGTTCAGGACAGGTCCCACGGAGGAACCGGGCAACTGCTTCAGACCTGGGCACCTTGGCTGTAAGTGGCTGCAGGTAAGTGAAACAAATGCCATCCCCACATCTCTTAATTGCATTTATCTGCCTGCCCTTAGCAAGGGGGCAGAGGTTTTTACAGGGAATAGGCTGTGGAAGACAAAGCAGAAGTGGTAAATCACGTAGGCTCCATGGTTTCTGTCCATAAACCTTTCCTTTGGTTTCTGACTAACGCCCTGCACGTTTTGTTTTCGCTGGGTTTCGTGGTGAAGGCTTTTGGTGCAATGCAAGTTGCATCTTTTCCTTCTGCAGGGGCTCAGGAGGGCAGGGGCAGTGCCAGGCACCTCTTGGGGGAGAGCCCCCTGTGCTCTTGGAGCTGTCTCTGCCAGAGGATCACTGGCCACGTTTATTCCACAGGATGGTGAATCCAACCCCTGGCCTGCTCTGGCCTCACAAACCTGGACAGTCAGATTGTGAACCTGTTTAATTCAGACTGCCTCGCCTGGTTTTCCTCACTGGCATTTCAGACTGGCTGCTCCTCTAAATACGGTTCCTTTTCATTCATGGTAGTGCACTAAAGCACTTGGTTTTCAGCGAGGAATGGTGTCACCATTTTGCCACTAATAAAGAAGAAAAAACATAGCTTTCAATCAATCAGGGTCTATTTAACACATTAGCAATTTTCCTTCATTTTTCTGTCATCCTGCATTAACAGCCGTGGGGTCAAATCCAGCCTGGTGTAATTCCAAAGGAGTAACACTGGGAATGAGCTTCACCCATTATCTCTAATGTTGCTAAAAAGGTCTCAATAATAGATTTTTTAAGTTCTTGATTCTGAATACTAATCAAGTCCTTTAAAAAGAGCACTTGAGTGGGATGCTACTAAAACAAATATGCTCTGGTTTTGTTTTTTTCTTTTTTTTTTTTTTTTTTACCGCCACATCTTTCTGTCCTGTTGCTCATTTCTGTGTGAATCTATGAGTTTTGGGAAGTCACTTTCTGCTACCTCCCTCTCTGCTGGTGTCAGACCCCTCTTTCCCAGCTGCTGTGGGCTGAGGGTCCGGGAGAGCGGCGTGGTTGCCCCCAGCAGACAGTCCCTGTCATCACCCCGAGGGCAAACAGGGGGGCACCAAAAGCCATTTTGAGCCTGGGAGGAATCCAACCACGCTTGACTGTGCTGGTGACTCAACATCTCACCAGAGTCCCCGAGGTGAGAGTCACCCTCTGACTCAGAGTGTAGGTGCAGTCACCCTCCCCTGGGACCCTACCTGCAGCCCACAGCCTGCACTGGTCTGTGGCAGCTGGGACAGCCTGTAACACGAACCAAAACACAGCCCTGGCTCCCACGGCCAGCACACAGTCCCGGGAAATGTGTCCCCCCTGGCTGAGCAGTGCAAAACACGAGTACCGTGGCTGAGAGCTGAGTCTTGCTTGGAGTCGGGAATTAGCTCAGGGGCTCACGTGGTGAGTCCTGCCTGATTTTCAGGGGGAACTCTGAGAGTGGCTGAGCTTTGCCTCGTGTGGGCATCTAAATGTCACTGCTGCTGGCAGCTGCTGCAGGAAACAACAGGGGTTAGAGCTCTGTTTTCACAAAGCAGCGGCTTTGGTGGGGTTTCAGGCCTCCTCAAGGGAGATCAGCCATTTGTGGATGTCTCAGATGGATGCTGTTCGGGCACTGATGACATTCACATGGGCCAGGGGCTGCTTCCATGGATTTCTCATGTCCCTGGCTGTACACTAGTTCAGTTCAGCTCACTCTTTCCCCATTTTTTTCTAGTTAAAAACCTATTTCAAACCTGGGATACTACCAGCGCTGTCTGGAAAAGACATCATCTGACCTCCAGAATCACCAGAATAAACCAGAGGAGTGAACATGTCACATATTGCTATTTTCTCATCTGTATTCCCCCCGTAATACATTCCTGTATTACTGTTTGTAACAGTGAAAACCCCAGGACAAAGTTCCCCTTCCGAGCAAGGACAGGCTCTTGGTCCACAAAACACTGCCAAACTCCTGGATTCCTCTTCAGTCGGAAGGGAAACATGAAAAGCAGATGAGTAAGAGGAGCTCCTCCTCTGGGAGCTCAGGCCCTGCTCTTTCCACTCTCTGAAGGGTCACCCAGCAGGATTAACACAGCAAAACCCAATCAGTTCAGGTGTTCAGACAATCTCTGGCTAGCAAGGAATTACATTTCCAGGAGATGCTCCCATAGCTGTTCAGCGCTTCGAGAAATCTTTTCCTTAAGCACCTAAACACGAATTCATTTGCTGGGAATTCTCACAGTCTGACAACACCCAGAACTGTGCTAACACATCAGGACATACTCTCAGGATCTATTCCCCTGAAGCCTGCTGCCTAGGGAAAGAAACCTGCTTGCTAAAACACATCCATGGCACATCCCAGGTCCGTAATCACCGACCCCGTCTCTCCACAGGCAAACCACGTGTCCCCGAGCACACAGCCAGCGGGGATGGCACCAGCACCCTGTCCCCACCTCTGCAGGGGTGGCTGGTGCTGGGGAACAACCCAGGCTCCCCCGCCCAGGGATGCCTCTGGTTTACACCCAGCAGGACGCTGCCCTTCGCCCGGGCGCCCCAGCCCACGCGGCGAGGCCGGCGTGTCATTCCAGAGCGACTTGGCAGGAGCCACCAGCAGGCCCTGGAATGGGCTCCCTCTCCCTGCCACGTCCACCAGCGCCGTCCCCCTCCCCACGGCCACGTGCAGTCTCTCCCATCCCGGGGAGAAGGCAGGAGCAGCAGCGGGAAGGGGGTTAAATCCCGGCGGGTCTCCGGCACAGCCCAGCGAGGAAGCTCTGGGGACAGACATTCCTCTCCCCGCCCAGCTAAAAGTTGCGAGTTACAGAGTTATGCTCTCACCCCCAAAACCTGATGGTTATGGTTTGGTGGGGAAAGAGGGTAGGCAGCATAAGTAATTAACAATTTTTTTCAGCATCACCAGGCAGGAGTTCTCTGCAAAGCACAAGCTGATACATACATCTAGTGAACAGCAACCCTGTATTTTATTTCAGGTCTGTTGGGTATTGCAGGGAAGAATATGAGAGATTGTGTTATTCTGCAGGAGCATTTTCCTCGGGAAAGTATACCCAGACACTTAATCCCAGGGATATTTATGGTTAGCATAACTCAAATGGTGTTGTGCATGCAGTTGGTTAGTCTAAAGTGGAGCGTCATGCAGCTTGCATTAATGCTGGCAAAGGCACTTTATGGAGAAACAGACTTTATGCTTACAATTATCCCAGCCCAATATGGAGTGTCTCTGACTAGCAGAGAAGAGCTGATGCCTGCCATAAGGAAGCCCAGCACTGTGACAGAGGTGCCTAACGCCAGCTGCAACAAAGCAAACAGCAGCGGGAAACGGCAGCCACAACAAGTGTGGGATTCCTCCTCCTGGCCGGTTTTGGGATCCCCCTTGGCTTTCTTCTGCTTCTTCCTCTTCTTCATCGCCGGCTCCTGCGCCTTGCTCGAGTCGCTGCTTTTCTCCCCTTCGGGCGCCTTCCCTGTCTGGCTCTGGCTGTTCGGGGCCGTGCTGTGCTGGGCTTTCTTCTGCTCCTTCCCCATGCCGACGAGCTCCGGGCTTTCACGTGCGTGTGCGTGTGCGTGTGTGTGTGTGCGCGCATGGAGGCGGGGGTGTGAGCGCTTTCTGCCCCCCGAAGCTCCGCTTTGTGCTGGCTGAGTTGTTCCTGGTATTTGAATCAAGGAGGCTGAACAAATATGGAAAACATTTGGAGCAGATTGTCAGAGCTTCGAAATGCCACATATAGCCCAGAGAAAGGGGGGGATTCGAGGGGGGTAGCGAACTGCCAACGTGCGGGCGCCGGGCCGGCTGCGCGCACACGGGGCCGGGCGTGAGCACACGCGTGTGTGCAGCCCTGGCCGGGGGGCAAACAGCAGCCAGAAATCTCTCGCTGCCAGCTGAGGAACGGCGGGGAAAGCTGCCTCGCCAGGGAGCAGGCAGGTAGGAGCCCACGGCGCCGTGGCTCCCCTGGGGATGGCTGGCAGGCACAGCGCAGCTGGGGGAGCCCACGCAGCACCGTGCCCGCTCCACACGCCCTTTCAGGATCGCATCGAAAAGGTGCATCCCGGCGGCAGGGAGGCGGCTGCGTGCACGGAGAGTATGAAATCAACACCAATAAAAATTCAAATTCGCGTCCTGGGGAGCCGAAAGGAATCCTGCCTCTTCCCAAAAGTTGCAAAAGCACAGGTAGGCGTGTTTTGTGGTGAGGCAGACAGGGACCAGCAGTGAGGACTGGTGCTTCTGGGCAGGCAGGGGTACAGCATGGAGCTGAACATCCACGGAGCGTGCTTCCAGGGCTGCAAGTTATCCATACCAGGGAGATTGTTTATGTTACCTAAAAGAGAGAGGGATGTCTTATTGTGGACATGTGGTCACTGCATGTCATCTATATGTTGGCTCATGCTGGTGCTTGGGGACAGCACACTGACAGAAGTGGTGGATTTTTTCCTTAAATACTCAAAAACTGCTCTGTGGCTGAATCCAGCGCTGGGAGCCTTGGCAGAACATCTCGGACGCTGGTGGGGCTCCCAGGGGCTCACCCATGGAGGTGCCAGAAGAAATGGGGTCTGCAGAGTCAGACACTGCACTCTGGGTCTGTGAATGGGAGGGAGCAAGCAGAGGTACCCAGACGAGTGGTCCCTGTGCCAGGGCTGTGCCGGCAGCCCTGCCTTCAGCTAGAGTCCTGCACGGGAACACCATGGGAAGGGGAGGCTGTGGGAAGCCTGTGCTTAGCTCACACCAGAGGAATTACTCCGAAGCGTAGGGGTAAACAGGTGCTTAAACGCTTTGCTGGCCCGGGGCCGGGTGTGTACAGCCTGAGGCATTGCATCGCTGCTCCACGCGTGCAGCTCCGTGTCCCCGGTGCCACAGGGACACCCTGAGCGTAGGGGGCTTGTGCTGCTGCCCCACCCCACTGCCACAGGGACACCCTGAGCACAGGGGGCTTGTGCTGCTGCCCCACCCCACTGCCACAGGGACACCCTGAGCACAGGGGGCTTGTGCTGCTGCCCCACCCCACTGCCACAGGGACACCCTGAGCACAGGGGGCTTGTGCTGCTGCCCCACCAGCACCAAGGCGGGCACCATAAATGGCCCAGCCAGCTCTGCCTCCAGCGTTGAGCTGTTTGGGGTTTTTTTTCCCTTCCCATACAAGCAGACGACAGGAGCAAAGCGTTGGGAGGAGTGGGGCAGGTGGGAAGAAGACGTCACAGACTGAAGAAATCGCCACCAAAACTGCCTTTGAGCTGGGATTAACCAAAATGTTGAAGTACTCAGAGAGGATCTTACACATGCTGATATAGCATCGAGGAAATATTTCCTCTGACACACTGGCAGTGCCTTCTGAGAAACTGCTCTATTTCCAGCTCTTTATGGCATTTAACAGCCATGAACTGTGTTTTCTGTATTAATAAATTATGATGTCACTTTGTTTTATGGATTAAGCAATATCCTCTTTGGTTATTTATGATACCGAACGAATGAAAGAAAACTAGAAACAAAGTGGTTTCAGATGCTTTCTGCACACATAACTCTCGTGCTACATGCATAGAGCAAGATTAAGATATATTGTTCAGAAAAGGAAGAGGAAAATAAACAGGAGGTGAAAAAAAAATTGAAAAAAACCCCTTCTCCTCTACTCATGTTGCTCAGTGTACCGTGTTTTCACAGTTTCCCACCAAGATGTTTTGTCACTATCATCCACTCTTTAAAATATCCTTACAATAACTTGCACTCGCTGGTGTATCTTGTCTCTCAAAGCCACATACAATTATATTTAACCACAGCTTTGAGAAGGATGGGGTGTTCAAGGATCATCACCAAGGTCAGACAAGGAAGCAGTGGCAAAGTTGACAACATGTTTTACCGATGCCCAGTTGAACATCTACCCCAATAATTATTAGAGTTAAATGAAGGTAAATTTTCTTTTCCTTTATGCCCATCCATTTCCCTAGTTCTGTCCCACAGATCTTTATTGTGGATTTTCCCCCAGGAAAATCCCTGGTTTAGCACCTGGATTTGTGCTGGCAGCTACATTTATGATTGCTGTCTTCCAACGGGGCCAAAATCCAACTGCTTTATTCGTGCCGACAGTCATATTGGTTTCAGTGGGAGTAATTGCCTGAGGAGGATGGACAGGATTTAACCAAAGTCAATAAAATTAACAAGCACTTACCTTACAGCCAATAACAGCCCTTGTTTATCTCTTGGCCCAGGAATCTCTGTTAAAACAGGTGCCTAAACAACTTTCTGTACAGCAAGGAACTCAAAGAAAGAGGCCGTGCTCCCAGGGCAGCAGGCTGAGCATCTCCTACAGGGTGTAGGTGGGATACCCACTTGGGTCCCGATCCCTGCAGCCCCTTTGAAAATTCCAGCTGTATGGCTGGTGCCCAGAGTCCCTAGGGCAGGAGAAGCCTAGGCCAGCTCAGGGGGCGTCTTCTGTGCAGTGACAGAAAGGTTTGGACGTGAAACTGTGAAACGTGGTCAGCGTGGGTATTTTACATGCTGGGAAGTTTAATGAGGACGGAGAAAAGAGGTGGATGCAGGATTGATCTTCCACACTTATTATCTGAACCAGATTGTATTTGCTGATTGCACTCAGCATTAACAATCCAGTGTAAAACAGCTGTGAAGGAACTCATAGCAATGACAAATTAAAAGAATTACATTTTTGGAAATTGAAAGATTAAACGAGGACGCTGAAATAACACTAAATTTTCTCGAGTAATACATCTTCTGGATGTCACTTGGGTTTTCCCAGCAACACAAGAATAATCATTACCCTTTTACGCCCAAAGGCCCTGATTAAGTATGTTCTTACATTAAGCACATGCTTGAATACCCTTCCTGGGTGAGGATGTTTTTTGATTGGAGCCCAGCTACCATCTCTCATGTGGCACGCAGTTGTCCTTTACACAGGATGAGTCATGTTGCACAGCTTTTCCATGGCCAGACACCGTCCCCTGTAAAACATTGCCTGCTCTTGTTCCTCCCCTCGCCAAAGAGCAGCGCAGCCCCGGGGTGACGATGACAGCGGCTCAGAGAGCACAGACACGGCCGGACGCGGAACAGGCGAGGTCTGGGCTGCAGCTTTGGGGTGACACATCCTTTCCTACTGCTCCTCCTGGGGCCGAGGACACACGGCGCTGTGTGGGACTCCAGAAAGCTCGGATTTTTCCCCACTGCCGCTTCTGCAGTGGAAATGAAGTGGGCTTGGCGTGGTTGGGCTGCCAGAGCCGCACAGGCGCTCGCTCCCCCGTGGTCGCGTTTACACAGATGTTTCTCCAAGGCACCAGCACCCCGGCCAAGCGCCAGTCCCAGGGCTGCAGCACGCAAATCCGGAGCAGCACAATCAGCAAGGAAAAAAAGGCTTGCAGGGGCGTCTTCTGTGTTGCCCCAGAGTGGAACATTTGTCCCAGTGTGGAACATTTGCCCCATTGGGAACCTGCCCCAATGGCCAGTTCTTTGAGATGGAAGACACATTTTATTACATTTCTGCACGAGGCCTGGAGAGGATTTTTAGGTTCCACAACCTCAAAATTGAGCTGGAGAAGTAAGAAGTGAGGAGTGCCATTCTACACAAAAGCAAAGCTAAGTGCTGCAGCTCTGGTGAGCATTTTGTGCCAGCCCAGAGTCCTTTGCATCTCCCTGAGCAGGGTTAAGGAGCCTGGAAACCAGGGATGACCAGTCTACAAACACCCTGTGTCCTTTCCAAAGCCGTTCCTCTCTCTTCCACTCATATTTGAAAGTGTCATAGTCCGTTAAAATATGTTAATGAGATACTATGGCTGTTAGACCTTCTCGGTGTTAATTACTACGTGGTTAAACAGAGGCAAATCCTCTCAGCCATGGTGTTGCTGAGGATAACAGTTAGGTCTGTTCCTTGGCTGTGCTCACGGGAATGCATTCAGACACCCACATGCACATGCAGGACCCAAGATGCTGCCTTAACATGCAGAAGGTCCAGGAAATCTGCCAGGAAATAGGCACTGTGGGCAGCAGAGGGAAGGGCAAGGGCTCCTGCTCCCACTTTTCATTAATGAGAGGGATAAAATGAAGGAGCTTCACAGCAGTGGGTGCCAAATGTGCTCAGCTTGTCCCGTGCAAGTGGATGCTTTGTAACAAAACTAGAAAGGCCTTATTTTCAAGAGGCACATGAAAAAAACCTGCTTCTGAGTTGGTGCAACACTACCAGCAGCTCTAATAAGGTTCTCTCCCAAAGATGCAGGACAAACTTTGTGGAGCATATGCATATGTATCTCATTTCTTGCACTTTTTGGCACGTACAGACACTCGGGGCTTTGTTTCTGCAGCTGGCTCAAGGTCTCAGGCTGGCACTTGGGCAGTCTCACTGTGTTATTCACTGCTCCAGCCCTACTTCAAGGTCTGCTGTACTCACAGGCACTGCAGTTGCCTGAAATACACGTTTGGGCCCTCTGGAAGGCACCAGCTGGAATTTTCTGAGGAGAAGTTAGTTTTTTGAAAGCAAGTGGTTGTGACTTTCATCAAACCAGGGTCCAACATAAGTAGTGGCTTTTCTCAGAGTCATCTTTGGAGCCCTGGAGCACCTGAGTGCTGGAGCTGACTTCTTCAGCCCAGCTGAAGTTGGTTGCTGACCTCAGTGTGGTCAAGATTTGCTGGTTCAAAGGTGGACCCCATGATCTTCCCTGGAGACAGGAGACCTGAGTATATTTGGGTTCATTTTTTCCAGTCTCCTCCTGAGCTTGTCTTAGCAACTACAGGGTTCAGTAGATGCTGGGCCATAAGCTCCTGTCTCACAAAGAGCTGGTTACTCCCAGAAATCAGTATCCCTTTGCTTCCTGCGTTGCTGGATTGATGTCGACCATCTATAAATCCTCTCCATAAATTACCAAAGCAGCCTGGTCTTTATCTGAGGCAAAACAGAGGCCTGAGGTTCGGGTTAGAGCTGTCACACACAAATCTGTGTGACAAATTTGGGACTCTTGACCTCTGCCCACCTCTCCCCTGAAACAGCCCCCTGGCCCTGGTCTCTGCACCCCACCTCTCCATGGGCTCAGCTTCCCCCTGATCACGGCTTCATGTTGTAATGTAAAAGGGTTCTTGAGGACACAGAGCTTTCTGTGCTGCCAGAGTTACTGCATGTGCTCCACCAGATGCTGAAGAAAATTCCCTCCCATCCCAAGTTACCCTGGGTATTACATTCTCTTGGCTTGACATTGTTATGAAATGTCAGTGCTTTGCAACTTGTCTGACTCTCTTTTGCAATGTCCCCAGGGGAACACAACCACTTCCAAAGCCACGGTTGGGTCTGGCCAGCCCTATGGACTCGCACCGTCTTTCCCCCTGGGAGAACCTCGACCATCTCTGCAAGACAGGTGAGGCACAGCAGGGTAGGGGGTGACAGCCAGATGTGCTGAAAGTGGCCCTGGAAGGTAATTGCTGGTGGATTTGTGTGAGGGCTGCCTGGGGACAGCTTTTAGCTCCTATTTGCCTGTCACACAAAGGAGGGAGGAGTGCAGGGTGAAATTTCCTGATGCCACGGACGTGCGAGCGCTTGTCAATACAGAGAGGCCCCAGCCTATCAAACAGGAAGAACTGCCTGACCTCGAGGGTGGGAACAATGGGAATAGGATGAAATCCAATTGTGCCAAATGTAAGGTTTGGCACGTAAGGCCGGAGAGTCAGAGTTTCTCCGGGAAAATAAAAAGCCTCAAGCGCCTTGGCTGGTCACAGGATCGCTCTGAAGTGGCAGCACAGCACGGCCATGGAAAAAGGTAAACGTGAGAGAGGATGGATCAAGTATTTCCCACATGGGACTGAAAAGAGTCAGTGATGGAGAACAAGCCCTGGTGGGCGCTGTGAGGAGGCTGCACCCAGCGTCATTCGTCCCTGTTAGGGAAAGATGAATTGTGACAGGACCAAGGGTAACTGAGGGTGCCTGGTGGGGGCTGGAGACCCCACATAACAATGGGAAACTGAAAGGGATTGCTTTGCCCAGCCCAACAGCATCAGAGGTTAGAGAGGACACGATTGATCTATAAATATCCCGTGCTAAACTTAAAACAATGTTGGCACAAGGACAAATGGATACAAATGGCCATGAGTGCGTTGAGCCTGGGAACCAGAGGAAGGTTTCCAACCATCGGAGCAGGGAGGCAGGGGAACAGCGAGGAACAGCTTGTTGTAAGGCACTGCCACATCAGTTCCTGAATTGTGGCGTTTGACATGGTGCTTGAGATGATTCGGGGATGCAGAATTGCCTTCCCTTTCAAATCCCTGTCATGGATATGCTTTTGGAGCCTCCTTGCTCACATGGGCACCCTAACTCGGCCACGGGAGAAGGCAAGGCTGTCAGTCCCCTGCGTAGCTGTGTTAGGGCTTGGCACAATCTAACTCCTACTTTGTTAGTGGCAATTATTTTGATTTCACGCATTTCTTACAGAATAAACTGGAGACTTACATCAGTAACCAGTTTGGGTTTCATTGTTGGTTGTTTTTTTGTAGTTAATACTTTGTACTTATATAGCATCTTTCATCTTTCAAAGTGCTTTACATACATTAATTATTTAATTCTCCCCTACCCCCTTTGATCTAGGCAAGTATTACGATGCTCAGTTTACAAGTGGGGAAAGCAAACACGGAACAAATCCTTGCTGCCAGGCTCATCCCACTGGGATTGATGCAGCTTCGTGGCTCGAAAAGGCAAGGAGAGGTTACATGGTGTGCACAACAAGTGATCCAGTGGTGGAGCCAGGGTGAAACTCTTCTGGATACCCTCTTGCTCCAAAGGGGGAGCAGAGAGTGAGGCTGCCAGCGAGGGCTGTGTGCAGGGCCAGTCAAAGGATGCTGTGCGGGTGACAGAGGAACAGAAAATGATGAGTCCCGTGCTCTGGAGAAAGACCCAGAATTCAGTTTCACCAGAGCATGCAGAACAAAGCTATGGCAGTGCCTAGGTGACTAAGAGCCAAGGAACGGGAATAAATGCAGATAGTTAAAAGCAGCAAATGAATAAGAGCTGACACTGATCTCTGTAGACGTGTGCTGAGTGAAAGGATGTGAGTCTTCCCTCTCAGTTAAAAAAAAAAATATCAACCGATGTGTTTTTGATTGTCCTCGTGTGGAATGTTTGCGTCGTTTCTCGGAGCGGCTGTCAGAGGCTCATTTGGAGATGTCGTTGCTAAATAACCAAGACATTTTTCGTGCACATTCACATCGTGATGCTACTTGTGTGTTTGGGTTGCTGTGACGATGTCAGGACGCCGCAAAGGCGCTCTGCCTTCTTCCAAAGAGAAGCTTCGCACTCCCCCTCTCTTTTTCATCCCTTTTAAAGGACATTTCCCTCTCACAGGGGCAAGCACTGCAGTTTGTCAGGCAGAACAGGGACCTGGGAACAACACTCTTGAGGTCCAGCGCTCCTTCTGACGTTAGTTTGGGGTCTCACATTGCACAGGGGTAGAAGCTGCATCTCAGTGGCCAGTGCCCAGGTCAGGCTACTGATTTTGACAGATACTGACTCATTTTGAGGCCAGTAGGATGTTAGTTAGCACCAACTCACTGCCCAGCCTCATGGGACAACAGTGCTGCTTGTAGGGGAAATGTGGCCCTGTGCATCCTGCTCCTGGCAGAGCAAACACAGCTCGTGCCCAGGGCAGCTCCTGTGCTCCTCTGGGTCAGTCAGCTCTACAATATAATTGGGTTTTTTGGGGGGAAAAAAAGGGGAAAGGGCCTGAATTTAGTTATATTTATCCTGCAGCAAAACCTTTTCCTGTTCCAGCTAGCATTAATTCCTAAAGAAGTAAAAATTACTAAGGTTTTTTAATTTCATGGTCATTTTGATATGCTAAATGGTGCCAAGAGAGGCAGTGGGAAATTAACAGAGTTCAAATCCCCATGGAATGTGGAAATTGTAGTTAAAACAGAGCTGCTAAAGATTTGTAATTAGGAAAAATTATTTTAAAGTGTAGCATTTTTAATTAGCTGCGAATGCTGCTCACTCTGCATCACTATTACCCACAAAATTGGCTACACCTAGGACAGTTTAGCTCCTCACCTGCACAAATCCCTTGGGAATCCGCAGGTTATAACTGAGCTGTGCACTACCTGAAAGGAAAACTGTGTCAATGGAACAATGCTGAAAGCACAGACTTCCAACAAGCACGGTAGAGTCAAAGACAGTTGCAACTTTCTTGTTGTGTCACTCCCTCCTGCTGGAAACCCTCTGTGTTTCTTCATATTAATTGCTTATTATCCATTCCTTAGGACCTGTGTTAAAGCAGGGTCCTCATCTATCCCGTTCTAGCTCATCCCAGCTCACTGTGCCCGTGGGCATGTTTGGTAATTGTCCTTAATTCCAGAAAATCTGGTTCTGCAGCTGTGAACTTGTCCTTCTCTCCAGGCCCTTTCTCTTTCTTTGGGAAGTGCCACAGTGTGAGGAGAGCAAAGCAACACACCTCAGTCCCCAGCCTGGCAAGGTGTGCAGGGCACTGGCCATGGAGGAGGAGGCAGAGGCACCCAGATGATGAGAGAAAGAAAATGAGAGAAAGCTCGTGCTGGGACACTGCAGTGTCTGCCACACCAAGTGGTGAGGGACTGAGATCCCTGCGAGCAAAGCCAAGAACAACATGGGATCAGTGGGCTGGCTGAAGGAACAGTCTGGCTGCACTCATGTTTGGAAAACCTGCAGCCAGGGACCGGCAGGAAGAGCAGCTGGGGCAGAGTGGGGCACGGGAACACCTTCCCTCTGCCTCTGTGACGTTGTGATGCAGGATGTCAAGGTAAGGTCATTCTGAATGCCCCTAGAAACACCCAGAGCTGCTTGTATTGCCATTTAAAAACGAAGAACTCAGGCACAGAGCCACTGACTGCTGTAAGCTCAGGCTCTCTTAAGGACCCTCAGTGCCCCAGATCCACAGGGCAGGAGTTGGAGAGGCAGGAGTTGTCCTCCTGCCATCTGAGCCCAGGCAAGTGCCTTTACAACAGTAATTCATGCCTTTAATTCCTCTGTTGCAGAGCAATTATTAGCTGTATATGAGAAACACCGTGCCCAGGGAAATTTAAACTTCGGTTGCCTGCCCACGTAGCACTGTCACCATGATTTTTATAAATATCAGTTCACAAGGGTGCTGGTACAGACAACAATCAGACAACAGAGAGAGAGAGACGATGGGGTCTGTCCACGTGGCTGAGAACCCACTGACCATCCTGTGAGCCAGGGCCATTGTCCACAGAGCTGGGCCCCGTCAGTGCCAGCCTGTGCTCCTCGGGTGTCCAGACAAAAATTGCTGGGTTGATGGCAAAAGAGAGGGCTCTGTCCTAAACATCTCTTCCATGGCATTGCTGCACAAGAGGCAAGGAAGAGCATTTCTTTTAGGATACACAGCAACAGTAACTTTTGTGAAATCTCAACTGGTTTCTAATACTTCCAGTTCAAGCTACGTTGAAAAAAGCAACAAAAGTTTGGGGGTTATTAATACCCAGTAACTAAAACTACAGGAGACTTCAGATGGGAAGGTTGTGTGGGATGAAGAAAGCAGCAACAGATATCTCTGAAAGTGAATTGAATTTGCACAGGTCAGTTCAATCCTGGCACTTCTAAACCACTGTGTGGCTGTAGTAATTCCTAATACAGCTTTCTGGATGTAGTTTTTCAAGTCACACAAAGACAGAAATCCTGTGGCCTCACACCACACTGGCTGTCCCGTGGCTCATTAGCAGGGCTGTAAAGCCAAGAGGCACCAGGTGAGACACCTCACCTGGGGACTGGCAGCAGCAGGGAGGTGGTGCAGGGTGGGAGGCCATGGAAAGACCCATGGCAAACCCCTGGCGTGACATCCAGCCCTCCTAATTCCAAACCCCTGCTCTAAAGCGAGGGTGTGCTCCAGCCATTCAGCAAAAAGGTCACCAGAAGCACTTCATGTGCTGCCAAACAGCTTCTTCTGCCCTCTCCTCTTGTGCCTGGTGCCAGGCGTTGGCCCAGCCCATTTGGCTGGATCTTTCCCTCAAAGATGTCAGAGGCAGCCATACAGTACGGAAAAAATCACCTCAAAATGCTTGGCAAAGCTTTAGTTGACTGAAAATGGGGTTGTATAATGGGATGTCTTGAGTAACTTGAAAAGCAAACCTCCCTACCAGAGCTGCCTATGGTGCAGTTGCCTGTACAAGGTGCATAAATGCAGGTTTTTTACTGTTTTTCCAGCTGCAGTGTGTTCACCCAGCCTTAAAATTATGTCAGTGGTATCTCTGACTGTCATCCTCCTCCTGCCAGCACAGGCCACTTTATATGGGCACAGTCACGGGGAGCTGTGCCCTTGGACATGCACTGCTCCGGGAGTATCCAACCTTGAGCTCACACTGCAAGGCAAAGGGAAAAACAGCCTTTTGTCTCATGCATCCACAAGCAGCTCAAATGGGCAACAAGAGGCCTCCTCTGCAGGGACAGCAGTGTTTTCTGGCAGCTCCCTGCTAGCTTTGCATGGTGCCTGGAGCCCAGGAGCTCTCCTCTGGGCAGCCACAGCCCAAAGCTGAACTGATCTCGAAGGACCTGCTTTTGTTCTCACAGGCACTTGCAGAGGGATTTCACTCTCATTGCTCTCACTGTGCCATGTGAATACCAGGTCTGTGCTAGATTAATTTTTTTTGTCTCTCTGATAGCTGCAATAGCTCTTAAAATCCCTTTCCTGCTCTTTTTACACCTGTTCTATCAGGTGAGAGCAGACTGCCCGCTGCCAGCACTGTGGATCACAAGCAGGGATTAAGGAGATGCACTTTCCTACTGCAAAATGAGGGCTCTGGTGCAAGCAAAGCCTCATGCAGCTGTGTTAGCAGTCCTGGCACGGGCAGGTTGATGCCCTCAGTGACACAGGAAAGGTAAGGGTGGAGGTCTGGCTTGCCAGGGTGAAATAGAAGTTGCAGGAAGGAGTTGCCAGACCCTGGCTGATGTCCCTGCTGTAGGTCTTGGCCCAGATCAGGGTAACAAAAGCAAATCTTGTTACTAACTTGGCTGAGACAGCTCCTGATTTCAGCACAGTTGTATCTATAGTGTGACTCCCTGTACCCAGAACTCAAAATAATCCATACCACACCTGCAGTCCAGGTGAGGAGCAGTAAAAGAGGGAGAGGGATGCCCAGGAGGGCAGGAATTTTTGTGTCTCAAGGGCCAAAGAGATTCCTGCTCAAGATGAGAGGAAAGCTCTTGTGCAAAGGTGGATCACGGGGTGGAAGAGAATTTTAATAAAGGTGGTACTGATGGATTGACTGATACAGAGAGCAGAGAGCAAAGCCCAAGGGAGGCTGGTGCAAGAAAGTCCAGGTTACTGTGGGAAAGGGAATAGGAATGCTTGATTTGATTTTAAAAATGAGCAGTGAATGGCAGGAGGAAGGGGGATGTGTCCAGCAGTGCATTGCTAAGGCTGGGATTCAGTGCCACCGGAGATGGCCGAGACCCAGAGCTCAGGAGGTCTGAAAAAAACGCATGGGCATTTATAAAGGTTGTGGATATCTCCAGGGTTACCTCACTGGAGATAATCAAGCAGAAGGGATATAAACCAGAGCTCTTCAGGGGACATGCCAAGTGATATATGCCTAGGGTTAGGAAAATATTTTCCTATAAGCAAGTTAGGATTGGCCGTTCTGGTGTTTCTCGTTCTGGGTTTAGAGTCTGGCAATCGGGCACCCTCAGAGAGAAGACAGTGCAGCAGATGAGCTGAGAGCCCAGCCCAAGGCAGCAGTCCCTCTGGTCCTGTGTCCTGCTGCGTGAGAAAGCATGTGAGGAATTATAATTCCCTTTGGACATGTGACCCAAATTGCAGCGGGAATTTGCATTCCTAGTGCCTGCTTCCATTTCGTGTCCTCCCCCCCACCACTGCACCTGCAAGAGGGTTTGTTACCCTCTCTGAGAGCACAAGCTCAACGATCTTTTCAGAGACATTAAGAAGAGTATCTACAAAGGAAACTGAGAGGTAAAAAGGAGTCAAAAACATGTCAATGCGATGTAAAAGCTTATCCATACAAAACAAACTTGCTAAAAGGAAAATCAACTGTCACTTTAAAACCTGACATTACGTTTCTCAAGTCGCAGACCTTAATCAGGAGTACTACTTGAAGAGGAACAAAGAGAATTTATGATGAAAAATCAGGACAGTTGAGTGCTAGGCTCAGCGGGACTAACTGCATGACAATATGGATAAGAATGATAATTGCATTAGCTTAGCCTGAAATGACTGGCCACAGCTGGTTTTTTTTTGGTCAGCTGAATTTCTGTAATGGCTCCATTTACTTTTTCAGCAAACTTGGAAGGAGAATTACAAATAGATTATGGCATGCCCATCTACTCTCTTAGGGGAACAGAGCATTTCAGAAAAACATCCTAATATTGGCTTAGAGCTCTTTGAGATGGGTTAAACTGAGTGCCCCTTATGGGTCCCTTTAAAATAACTTTAAGAGGAGAAGGTAGCTCCTACTGATGAAAGTCTGAGGATCCAAACCCACTTTATTCCACACACTGTACTTTGACCCCAACCCCTACTCAGACCTTCCCCATGGTGACACTCTCACTTAATCCAACTTTTACATCTTATTCACCTTTCTAAAAATCAGGATGACTTCAAACAGGCACTAATCCTCTGCCCTTTGAGAACAACTTAGAGAGATACTTCTATCTAGCCTACATTTTCTGCAATAGGAAAGTGTGTGTTTATCTCCTGGCTCTACAGTCAAATTTTTGTTCAAATTCCAGCCCAATGATCCCAGTCCCGGGTCCAGCTGCCAGCTCCATGTTGCTGGGACCTCCTGTAGCACGTGGTGGGAACATCTGGGGATTCCCAAACCAGTGTTCTCCTAAAACAGGGCACTGTGGGATTGCAGGCAGGGGAAGTAGCAGCCAGTCCAGGTGGGAGAGAGGAGGCAGACAACCCCCACAGCCCATGTGTGGACCACTGGCCCCAGTGGCAAGCATTGCTCTGATGGACCATGAGTTTGCCCGGAGCCCGAACCAGGGAGCACAAGCGATGCAAGGGAGATGTGAACTGCAACAAACATTGGCTGATCATGGCAAATCTGCTGCTGTCCCATGGCAGCATCAAATCTGTGGCAGTGGCACGTCTCTTGGTGCTGCAGAGGGACAGGAGCTCTGTAAGAGATTGGCCTGTCCCTGGTTTTGGGGCAGGAGGCGGTGAGCCCTGTGGCACAGGCAGCACTAGCAAGCAAACCCATCTGGGACTGACCCCTCTCTGCAAAAGGGAACGAGTTACTTTTACTTGTTCTACACAAAATAACCAAAATATCTGTGCCTCTGACTCCTCCTTCAGCAGCGGCATCTCCAGAGCCCTGATCCCCAGCTGCTGCCTGGAAGGCAGCACAGCTCTCCTAAAGCCCTAGCTGCTGCTGGCTCCACGTGGATGTGCCCAGGACACCTCCTCTGAGCAGCCTGGCTCCCGTGCTGGACGCTGGAGGGTCTGTGGGGCCGGGCAGTGGCAGGACAGGCGGTGCTGCTGTCACACAGGCTGCGACCCGGCCAGCTCACGCAGCTCCGGAGGCGACACAGCCCGCCTCGCTCGCTGGCTGCTTTTATTCGTCTTCCTCAAAGGCTTAAATAAACAAGAAACAGGTTAAAAACAAAATCTTGGCCCTGGCCCCTTCCTGAGCTGGCTGTTCCATGATGGCTTCCGGCCCCGTGCACGAGCTTCCCCCTCCAGAGGGAAGAGGCGCCGTCCCGCAGCTGCCTCGAGTGGGAAATAAGGCCGCGTACCTGCCTTTGATATCGGTGCCAGGCCACTGGAGCAGCGCTCTCCACACCGAGGGGGAACTCGAGTGTGCTCTTGGGAGCTGAGAAGAGGTTTGCCTTCCCAGGGCTGTGGCACAAGGACACGGGGACACTCCGTGTCAGCTGGGCAGCGGCTCCACGTGAGGGGGGCATTTCCAGGAGCATGAGCCCCGCACACCTCTCCAAAGCCTTCGCCTGAGGGGGAGGGGAAAGGAATTTTATTCCGCTTGCAATCTGTCAGGAACTTTAAAACAATCTTGGAGAAGCCCATCAAGCTGAGACCTTTTGCCCTCAGGACCCGCGGCGCGAGTCGCACTCGAGCGCTGCAGGGACACCAGGGGCTCCCCACGTCCAGCCCCTGGCCAAGGTCACCGTGTGACGGCTGGGCAAGGCTCCCGGGGCTTTCGAAACACTCCATGTGCCCCGAGTTGCCTCACAGCACCTCTGCGATGGACGTTTTCTATTCTTGCCGTGCAGAACTTTCAGGAACAGATAAAAGGACGCCAAGGTACACGGTGAGGCTCCGCACCAGGCGCCTCTTCCCGCCCCAAGCTCCCGACTCGCTTGACAAGGCCCAAATGATTTTCCTCACAGAGCATTCGAGGCTTGGTTTTCTGTGTGTATTAAAGAGCTTTATGTCCATCATATTGCTGCTAAAACATGCCACTATCTAGTGCTGGCAATATGTTCCTGACTAGGGCTTTAGAGTGTAATAGATAAGTTATGTGACGTTTTCCATTTAAATTAAAATAGATCAAGTTAAACTCAAGGGAGGCTGATAGCTGCACTTTCATTTTATTTCATTCTATTTCCTCTTTATGACCAATGTTACACTAATAATCAAAACTTTGATTATAGATCCCTAAGGCACTACGTTGCACAAAGGCCAGGCTGGAAACTGTCTCCAGGTCTCACATTGCCAGAGTTTCAGCTGCCAGGCAGTGGCAAAAGCAGGGTGATTGATGTCAACATGGCATTTGGGGGTCTTTTTCCTCCCTCTTTGGAGAAAGTCTCTGCTTCTTGTCTCATCTGTCCTGAATTCTCTGTGAAGATACAGATCTGAAATTTGCCTAATTGTGGCATCCGTTGCTGGTGCCAGTGGGATCTCAAACTGCCAGCGCGGACTTTGCCACATTGAGCTGCATCCAAGTGCTCCGAGGAGACTCTTCCAGTGGACAACCCCAGAAAAGAGGCTAAAAACCAGCTGTAGAGAGTGGTGTTCCTGGGAGTGGGTGGACTGGCCTCTCAGAAGATGGAGATATAAAGGAGACACACTGTCCTGCTGCAGGCACTTGTCAGCACCCAGCTACTGTCCCCCTCCTGCAGAGCCAGTGTTAGGGGACAGCCAAACTTGCACCGCCTCCCCAGCTCACAGGTGCCTCAGGAAGCTCCTGTAATTCTTGTCTCCCTCAGGTTTGTGGGGCTGAGGAATCATGGAATGGCCTGGGTTGGAAGGGACCTTACAAATCACCTCGTTCCAATCTCCCTGCCATGGATGGGGATGAAAGGGGATGTGGCAGTGGTCCTGCTTGTCTGACTCTGCCCAGCTGGGCTCCCACACCTCAGCTCAGCTCACAGGTCAGGTACAGGTGCTTGTACCTCACGGTGCCTCTGCTCTTCAGGAGAAAAATGAGATGGTCAAGGTCTTATTGCCTTGCTAAAGGCTTCACACACTGAAGTTTAAACCCACACACTGGGTTTAAAGAGTGGTTTGTGCCATATAGAAAATCCCACAAGTGAGATCTCCTGGACCACCGTGCAGGGTAGGCTGCATGGGCTGAACTTCGGCCACGGCTGTTTTAGAAAAGTCCCGGAGTGAAGTTCAAAGAAAGGACTGAAATGGCTGCATGGCTTCTTCTCCTCACAGCTGGAGATATGTGGGGACCTGCTGCCCATCCTGCTCTGAGTGGGAGGGTGGGGTGAGCATCACCCCCTGCTTTCCCTGACTTGGATGTCACGCCTCACCTGCTCACTTCCATGAGTCCTGCACCCCTCCAACCCATTGCTTCCTCCTCACACCTTGTTAGGACAGCAGAGGAAGGAAAGGGCAATAAAACAGAACACTGACCTTTTCATACCACAGACCTTTTCCAAGGCTGACATAAATTCATGAGCTTTAATGGGCACATGCTGAAGCCTTGGGTTTGGTGATTTAATTCCCTGCTTTTTGCCAAGGCCACCAGCAGGCATGGCAGGTCTGTGCTTGGGGTACGGGATACAAAGTATTTTTATCAAAAGATGATTTGGACCTTCAGGGCTGTGGGGTGTGTGTGCATGTGTGTGTGGGGGGGGATGATGGAACGGCAACCTCAGCAATGCCAGGCTGTGGACAGGGGTCCCTGGTGACCCTGCTGGGATGCACAGGCTGCACAACACCTTTACCCGGGTGCCAATGCTAAGCCAAGCCGTGGGAGGCAGTGGGAGCCAGCACATCCCACAGGTGGGCTGCGTGGGTGGCACAAGCCTGTCCCGGTCCTGCGACGCACCCCGGGCTCTTTTCTGGCACCCCCATTCCTCCCCACCGGGGCAAAGGTCCCTCTGCCGCTCCCCAGGGAAAAGCCCTGCGCTTGGGGAAGACCCAAGGCCGCCGCCACCCTCGCTGTCCCCGCTGTCAACGTGGGAGATCGGGGACCCGGCGTGGCCTGGGTGGGCAGGGGCTCATTGTCAGGATGTGCCTCGGGCACGGCGCCTCTGCCCAGCCCTGCTTTCTGACCGCACAAGGAAAACATTTGCCCAGACACAGCCCGGCCCCTTGCCACGTTGAAAGCCTGGCTGCCGGCAGCTGGGAGGGGGTCACGCAGCACCTCCCCGGCAGGGCACGGAGGACAGCGCTGGGAGACGAGTTCAGCGAGGCCGCTTTTTAGAGCCTTCCTGAAATCCGTCCTCATAAAAGGCAGCTGTCTGGAAACCTGCTCATGCGAGGGGAGGAGAGTCTCCCTGTGAAGAAGGGAGGCTCGCCAGGCCTGCCACCGCCGCTGCTCGCACGCAGCCGGGCTGCAGCGCCTGGGAAAACACTGGGGAGGCGAGCACCGCGGGCAAGCGACCCTGCAAGCAGCGTGTGCGAGGGCTAAAGAGCCCCACACGCCGCGGGGTACCTCCCTGTGGCACTGCACGGCCCAGGGAGCGCTGCCAGCACAGGTGACCATGCCTGCCATCTGGCCCCGGAGCAAAGGGCACGCTGGAGAGAGCAGGGAATTCAGGCACAGTGGTTGAGGGGGGTATTTCCCAGCTGGTACAAGGTCCAGAGGTATCCTGGATACGTCCTGACAAGCTAGCATGGGTGTAAGGGCTGGCTTATCCCTCCGTCTGGGACAATGGGTTTTTAGTGATCATCACACATGCCTGTCCCTTCTCTTGGGTGTCTGTGCTGAGCTCTGTGCTGTCCTGCTGGTGGTCTGGGGCTGGACTGCAGCGGGTGCTTGTCTGAGGTCAGCACAGAACACTTCAGCTTTCCAGTCCAGTGCTGTTTATACGATGCAGAGGACTTCTCCTTGCTTGCACATTCCAGGTCGATCTGGGGTGGTGACTGAAGCAGACAGGCACCAACAGATCCCCTGATTTCTCCTCCTGCCCTCCTAGGTAAAAAGCTCAACCCTTCCCAACCAGAACCCAGGAGGACTCATACAAGAGGAGTTTGCTCAGAGCCAGCCTGCTCCAAGCAGCATCTGTACCCAAAACCACACACTGGGCTTTTTCTCTGACTTCTCTTACGTCTTCTCAGCACTCACCTGTCTGCAGCCAAGTGTCTGGAAAGGAGTGGTTTCTGTTTCAGGGGAGGGGGACTGTCCTGCCTGTCCTGCACACTTGGATTTAGGAGGACTTGGCCTCCTTCCCACACCTGACCTCTCAGCCACCTCCTTTATTCTGGAGGAGCTCAAAATGACAAGGCTCTAATAAACCCACCATGCTGAGAACGAGGCAAAATAATTTAAGGAGTGATGAATGACACATTTTTACTTACCTGTAATTACATGGTGCACTTCAGAGAGGTATTTTCCTATCGCTAATCCAAAACATTTGTACACTCCTGTCTCGTAGTTTTCTGCCCCTTGATTCCCTTCCAGGCAGCAACTCCCAGAGTGCTCTCAAGGTGCATTCAGTGTTCCTGCAGATCTCTGCCCCTTTGGAGCTAGCAGGGAGGAAGGGAATCTGTGCTCCGACTTCCCCAGCCTCAGCTTTCCACAACTACATTTGTGGTGAAGAAAGAACAGAGGGAAAAGCCCTGAAGTTTTGTTTTGCTGGTATGTTTTTTTCCTGGAACACTTTCTAATGGGTCTTTTGATAGCCTGGGACCCCACTGTACTGTGTATACAACCATAAATATCCAGGTCAGTACCACATGTCCTTGTACAGCGAGTCTGACAGCGTTGCTCTAGGTTTATCCTTTTAAAGACTCTCACATTGTTTTTCTAAGACTGTAAAACATCCCAGATTTACACTTAATTAAAAAAAAAAAACCAGAAGGAACATGTGCTTCTATGCGTGACCCAAAACTCTTTGTTCTTCTCCCGAAAGTCCATAAAAAGGCTTGCAGAAGTCCTTGGGTTTTCATCAAAATGGTGAGGAAGTGCGTTGCTACTCCTGGGGCCTCCAAAAGGACCGGACTATGCTGGGTGTTACCACTTGATGCAGTTCTGAGGAGCAAGCCACTTGACTGGAAGAGTCTGCAAAAAAAACCATCCCACCAACCCTTCAGGCTGTGGTCACATGGAGATGGTTTAGGGATCCCAACCACCTCACAGGTCTGCTGAAATGTTCTGGATTCAGTGTTTCTCCCTGGAGCTTTGTGCAATCTTCCCATACCTCCTAGGAGTTGAAGGGGGAGGACGTCTTTCACTTGGACATCTGGCACTGGTGTCCTAACAGACGAGCTCCAGGGCATTTTGTGAAATAGTCTGCAGCTCCCAGAATGTGCTTCAGACAGAAACCCAAGGGCACCAGGCAATGCAGCCCATTAATGGAATGAGTCTGTCAGATACTATTTCATGGTGTGTCTCTGTGTTTCTGTGGGACTGCTATTGGCAATAAGGGCATTCATCTCCCCCACGCGTTTTCTGCATCCTTCCTGATTCCTAACCAATGTAGGACTTTTTCCCTTAGTTTAGCTAAGGCTTGTCAGAAATGTACAGAAACACTGTATGGCTTAAAACATTTACCGGTTTTAAAACAATAATCTCAGAACTTCCTGCTCCAAACATCACCTAACGACGTGCTCCGTAGGTTGTTTCCATGCACTATAACTTTTATGCCAGATTTGACCTTTAACTCCAGACTTTTTCACCGTGGCCAGAATGTTTTTCCCCTGGTAGTCCATGCTCCATTGTGCTCCAAATGTATGCCTCATTCTAGCACAGTTGAGTTGCCCTGCTCATTTTCTAGTCGTACCCTACTGCGACTGTGATGAACCTTCTGGCATGGACTTGTTCAGGAGCCCACACTCCTTCTCTGGCATTTCCCTTCCTTGGTTCTCCTGAGTGAACCAGAAGTATTTGCACATCTACAAGTGTTTGAGAGGAAACAAGCATCCCTGTCTGCACTCATCCCCTCGAGGCATCAACTCTTCATGACACTGTTTCGCATCCTTGATGCTGTTGCGCCTCATCCCAAAGGTGCTGCCTGCACCAGGCATCATCACTACTCCACTTAGGCCCAGAGGTGTATTTGTAAAATTGCCATTTTCCTTATGACTCGGGCAAATTGCATTTGGGACTCCTGGGCCCACAGAGTGAGCTAGTGCAGGGATTCATGACCCTATTATGGTGTTCCTCCCGTGCAAATACCAACAGAACCCATCAGTAAATTTAACCGCTGGCAAGAATTGCACAGGTTGAAACTGCCAAATCTCATTTTGCTGGCCACTGAAATGCTTTCCCTCTGTCACCGTGCCCATGCACGGTTTT
Source organism: Ptilonorhynchus violaceus (assembly GCA_013397565.1). Taxonomy (NCBI): domain Eukaryota; kingdom Metazoa; phylum Chordata; class Aves; order Passeriformes; family Ptilonorhynchidae; genus Ptilonorhynchus; species Ptilonorhynchus violaceus. Next base: position 329,427 of record VZRJ01006853.1, read on the forward strand.
GCAATGTTAGCACATCTGCAAACAAACCTTCTGTAACAGGAGCAGAGTCCTGTGGACCTGCACGTCCGGGGAGCGGGCCAGCGCCGGGCAGTCTCCGTTTTGCTGTTTTCATTGGAAATTCCCCATCACCAGTTTGTGCAGCAGACAGAAGTTACCTGCTTTTGGAACAACTCCCTTTCCTTTGGGACCAGTTACAGACCATCAGCCTTGAACTTATCACAAGCCGTGTGTACCTGCACCTACCACTTGTCCAAAGGTCTCAGCGTGCATCCATAAATAGCCCAAGCACAACAGACCTCTTGGAAGGTTGAGGCCATCCAAGGCCTCCTGTTGGCATGGTGTGCCATAGCTTCCCCAGCAGCCTCTCCAGTGTAGCTGGTGCTTTGCATAAGCCCCCAGCCATCACTATATTGCCAGGCCAGGCTTTGCTGAGAAAGCAGTTTTCCCATCTCTCTATTCTTTTTCTTTTCTGCCAGTTGATATCCAGCTTTCACACCCATTGTGATTGATCAAACTGAACACAATGGCACCATCCAAGGGGCCTTCATGCACAGACACAGCTTCTTTCCAGGGAATTCAGAGGGGGAACTTAGGGGGAAGGTTGCTTTACTTGTTCCTGGTTCATATTCCTGGAAGGCATCCAGCAGACAGATGGGGATCATTTCTGTTTCACATGCACAAGATCTGACTGACCTGTTGGGGAAGAGTGTCTGAAGGTCCCAGGATTTCAGGCTCTCCAATCAGTCAAGGCTGGCAGTGACCTCAGAGTGGAGCCACCTTTATTTTTTACTGTCCCTGAAGGCAGGACACATTCTCGTTGCAGACCAGCTGCCTGCAAACAGTTTGCTTCACTTGGAACACACCTTTAAAGGGAATTTCCAAACTGGTGGGGTAAGGCACAGTTCCTGGTGTTTATCAGGACATCACCATGCCTGACTTTTTGCTCCAGTGCCCTTGTTTCAATCTGACTTTTCCACATTCGGAAGTGTCTGTACTCTCCTGTCACCACTATCAACTACAAGCTGATTAGCTTGGCCACCGTTAGCCCATGGACTGGTTTGGTAGACTTTGGCCCATCTCTGTTGGTATCACCCATTTCACATGGCCTAAGATGGGCCAAAATGTACCAGCCTGAGACCAGTGTCCCCCTTGTAAGGTTTTTGCATCAGTCCTTCACAAAAACGTGGTCCTGACTCTGTCCCCCCACCTGGATCTGCCCCCATTTCCCCATTTTGCAACCCCACGAAGGGTTCATTGCACGGTGTGTCCCGGCTTGGCCCACCACCTTCCCACACTCAGGTGATTTTATTTCTGCTTCTGGGCTCAGCTGTGCTTTTGCATGGCTGCTGTCTCTCTCACTTTACATAGGTTGGGTGTGTGTGGTGCTCTGTGGGGTGGAAGTTCTCTTTTCTTCTCCCCCCGTGAGCCACAGAGCTGCGCTGACAGGACTGACCGCTTTTCACCGCTGCCTGCTCCCCGGCCCAACGCTCTGCTGCAGCCCAGGATTTAAGGGCTTGGCACATTTCTCTGCCTCTCATGGCATCTTTGGCTTCCCATTAAACATAAAGATATCGTTCCTGGCTCGGGAAGTCTCTGCCCTGCAGGCTACCAGGACCTGGGAGACACATGTTATGTGCATGCTCTGTTTGTCTGCTCCTCCCAAAGCATCTCCTCCTGGACACCAGGACAGCAGGACCTTTTTTCTGACCTAGCTCAGGTTTTTTATGTGCTTGCATTTCACTTTTTCCCCAGTCTCAATCTGGTCATCTCATAACTGAAAAATCTGTTAATAGGTCAACATCCAATTTCCCTTGGTTGAATACCTTGTTATTCAACCAAAATAATCCAGATCCTTCAGCTGAATTCTCTTTGTCCCCCACTTTGTGGCACACAGCTGACCAGCTCTCTCTAATTTGATGGTTGATTCTAGTCCTACAGCCAGACTAGATAATTTAATCTCTTTTCCTGAAGGCAAGTGCTCACTGACATAAGAGCTGACCCCAACAAATTGGCTCCTAGGCCTCCTATTCCAGAGCCATTCCCTTACGCTGTGGTTATGGACTGAGCCGAACAAATCTCCCAGATGTATTTTCCTCAAACACCGTGGCTTCTGCACTGATTCAGCTGGGACAAATAGTCTGATTCCTTCCTCCTGGAGACTGGAAATGCTGGTGAATGTTGGTGGTAGGCGGTGTGCTGGCCAGCTCTTGTCTGCAGCAGGAGGCTGTTTTTTCCTGCGGTGACCTGCAAGCCTTTTATTTCCTTTTCTGACTGATTTTCTCAGTTTCTTAACTCTTTGCTGTGGTTCATCTTGGCTTGTAAATTGGCCAAAGCTTTTGTTGTGCCTCTTATTTTCTGGAAGACATTATTTTTGCATGATAGTCATGCTGCTGATCACCTCTTTGATCCATCCTGCCGCTTTAAACTGGGAATCTTCCAGAGAATTTCGCACTCTCTCTGGACACTGAACTCTTTCATCCTTGTCTGCAGGTGACCTCTTATAAAACTCTCTTATAAGTTTCCAGATGTTGCCTGAACTCCGTTTGCAAAGTCTCCAGCTGTCTCGGCTGATGTTTTGCATCTTTGGTAATTTTCAATTTCCGTTCCCACTTGGTTCCAGAGGAATCCCAGAATTAGGACTTCTCCTCCCAGAAGCTGAGTCTCTCCCCGGATATTCTTTCCATAATTTGAAGATTTGCAGGTCGTTCCAGAGAGGATGAAGCTGGCAAAGAAATGCTCCAGAAATGCTCCAGGTGTTCCACAAGGAGGTGCTCCAGAAAAGCTCACCCGCCCTGCTCCCCATCCCGTACATTAATTATAGAAACCATGCAAAGCCCTGCTTTCCTGCCCGTGGGAGGGATCACCTGGAGGGAACTGTCTTATCTTTCAGAGTTCAAGCTCCCTCTGAGTCAGCACTCCCCCAAAACGTCTCCATGTGCCTTATTTCAGGGTTAAGCTCCTTCTTTTATTTGGGCTGTGCCTCCGGTTTTCTTGATGCTTTCTCAAGGACCAGTCCAGTCAGGAGGAGAGGAATTTCATGCTGAAGCTGCTTGTTTCTCTCAGCTGACTAGCAAGAGAGCCTGTAGCTCCATGTTAGATGTCCAACACAGATGTCTGACTTGGGGCAAGTGGTGTGTCCTTGATGGCCAACTGAGCAAGTTTCCCTTGCAGTCTGTGGTCCTCCTTCCCAAGGGAGCAGCTCTATATAGGCCAGGCTTACCCAAGGTAATGTGCCAGGAAACGTTTAGGCTGGATATGAGGAAAAGGTTCTTCCGCCAGAGGGTGATCGGGCACTGAACAGGCTCCCCAGGGAATGGTCACAGCCTCAAGGCTGGCAGAGCTCCAGGAGCGTTTGGACAAAGCTCTCAAGCACATGGTGTGATTCTTTGGGTGTCTGTGCGGGGCCAGGAGCTGGACTCCATGATCCTTGTGGGTCCTCTCCAACTCAGACTATTCTATGACTCTATGAACATGTGTAACAGTTTGCTTTCCTCACCAGCAGCAGATGCTCCCAACCACCTCTGTAGCAGCCCCCTAGCCTCTCCTTCTGACCCCCACACCCCTATAACCTATAGGCACGTGGCACACATGTATGTTATTTATTTATAGTCCTCAGTTTAGCTTCAGGGACAGTGTGGAAATGCCATCAAGTTAACAGGGAGAGAGCTGTACAAGCCCGCAGTGCCGCTTGCTGCCTGCCAAGCAGGAGCCTCAAACACCTCATCAGAGCCTTCGCTGCTCCTAAAACCTCATTCGCACTTTACACACGGGCGGTGCGGTTCAGCAGCCCCCCCCCCCCGCACACCAAAATCACGAGTTACGCTCCCGGCCAGATTACCTGTAAAGCACGATCGCTAGACAGGAACGATGTGATGTTCCCCTCTCTGTTTTGGCAGCGGGGGCGTGTTTTGTGTTTACTGGGGTAATTCCCCCGCCTCCCTCACCCGCGGGATTCTGTGGGACCCCGGGTTTGGAGGTCACGCACCTCCAGCAGCCGGAGCCTGCGGAAGGGAGGGAGCAAAACTGAACCAAATGAAAAGCAAGCGGTCAGCGCTGGCGGCGGGGATAAACACATCGCTATGGATCGCCTCAGCTGACACTTCCCGCCTGCGGTTCCCGCCGGGAATACCGGAGAGAAACCCGCCAGCCGCGCTCTGGCGGGGGGGTGATGGTGGTGGAGGGGGTGTCCTCTCCCCCCGCACCGCACGTGGGGCCGAGGCCGCTGCACTCCCCGCACACGCCGCACACCCCGCACGTTGCAGGGCCACACATGCGGCGCCGGCGTGCAGGCACGGCGCACACGCGGGGACACGCGGGGACACGCACACGCGGGGACACAGACGCACGCACGCACAAACAGCGCCTTCGCACGGGGCACGGGGAACGGCATCCCGTTTCCCCGGGCACCGGCACCCCCTCCTCCCGCTGGCAGGAGGGTCCTGGCGGGCTGCCCGACAAGGGGCGGGG
>VZRJ01006853.1:343340-379484 GCA_013397565.1 Ptilonorhynchus violaceus
CCTCAGGAGTGGCGGCCCGGGGCAACGGAGCGGCCGGGATTCCTCGCACGGAATCACAAGGTCACTTAGGTTGGAAAAGTCCTCTGAGATCATCGAGCCCAACCTGTGACCGAACACCACCGTGTCAACCAGACCACGGCACCGAGTACCACGTCCAGCCTTTCCTTAAACACCTCCACCGCCTCCCTGGGCAGCCCCTTCCAATGTCTGATCACCCTTTCTGTGAACAAATTCTTCCTACTCTGCACTCCTGCGGCCTCACCCTGATTATTGTGTGCAGTTTTGGTCACTGCAATATAAGAAAGATATTAAGCTGCTGGAGAGTGTCCAAAGGAGAGCAACGAATTTGGTCAAGGGTCTTGAGGGGAAGCCACACGAGGGGCAGCTGAGGGCACTGGGTCTGAGAGGAGACTCGTCAAAATTAAAACTTCTCCTAAAGGGAAGAGGAGGGGCAGGCACTGATCTCTGCTCTGTGACCAGGGACAGGACCCAAGGGAACGGCTGGAGCTGTGTCAGGGGAAGGTCAGGATATCAGGGACAGGTTCTTCCCCCAGAGGGGGGTGGGCACTGAACAGGCTCCCCAGGGAATGGGCACGGCCCCAAGGCTGCCAGAGCTCCAGGAACATTTGGACAATGCTCCCAGGGACGCACAGGGTGGGATTGTTGGGGTGTCTGTGCAGGGCCTAGGGTTGGACTCCGTGATCCCTGTGGGTCCCTTCCAATTCAGCTTATTCCGTGATTCTGTAATGTCCAACCTAAACCTCCCCTGGAGCAGTTTAAGACTGTGTCCTCTCAGAAAGGGCCACCGGGCATTTGGAGTTCTGGATTTCAAGAGGTTTGCTCGATGCACGTTGAGCAATCAGAATCCAACATTATGCAGGTATGGATCAATTCTGTACAGAAAATAGTAAAGATCAAGAGGTTTACAGACCCTGGTATCAGCTGGAGGGTTAATAAATCGGGGAATGCCTTAGCAGAGGTTGGTTTTTAACTTAGATTCTTCTGAAATAACAATATTGTTCTTGTGATACAGAATCATAGAATGGCCTGGGTTGGAAGGGACCTTAAACACCATCTAGTTCCACTCTCCTGCCATGGGCTGGGACACCTTCCACCAGACCAGGTTGCTCAGAGCCCCATTCAACCTGGTCTTGGACACTTCCAGGGATGGGGCCGCCACAAATCTCGAAAACCTGTGCCAGTGTCTCACCACCCTCACAGGGAAGAATTTCTTCCTGATATCCAATCCAAACCTGCTCTTTATCAGTTTGAAGCCATTGCCCCTTGCCCTGTCACTTCAGGCCCTTGTAAATAGTCTCTCTCCATCTTTCTTGTAGGTTCTTGTAGGTTTATGGATATAGCAAAGCAAGCTCTGTAGGGAAAGGCAAAACCTTTTATTAGCAAAAAATAAAAAACAGAACTGGAAAAGCTAGTCTGGAGAACCAGGCCAGCTTTCAAGCACCCCCAGCCTTTTCACAGCTGCACAAAAGGACCAGGAGTCTCTCTAGCAGAAACTGCTATATTTTGTATACCTGAACTTCTTATTTATTTGGGAGCTGTCGGTCATCCTTCACCGTACCTGTCATGTACCCTGTCGTTCCATGGACCCTCCTGCTTGGGCCAGGGAAAGGCATGGATACAGCCTCAGCAGCGCCTGCTGTTTGCTTCCTAGCAGAGCCAAAGGGCCTGGAGCAGCCATGGATCCTAGCCCAGCACAATCCTGCTGCCGCTCATGTGACACAGTGTGGACACAAGAGTCACCCGGTTCAGCTGCCCGGGACATGAACTCACCACAGCCCATGGGACCAGGAGAGAGCTGGACAAACCACTTAACAGGATACCCCTGCACCTTCTGCCTGCTCTGGGCTCAGATGATTACCACTGCCTTCTACTCACAGCTTTACCCCGAAGCCTTTCACAGAGTAGATGCACAAATCCCTGTTTTTCAACAGCTCGACTAGATTTGCTCCCTTTATTCCAGAACTGCTGGTGGTGGCAGCACTGCAAGATCAGAAGATAACACAGCCACCTGAGAGGGGAAACCTAGGCTTCAGCCCTGCTTTGCTGCATGTTTATGCATTTCATGTTGCAAACTCACTGGAATAAAAACAGATCTTCAGGGGAGCTGGGGCAGGAACTGGCACTCTGGTTTCCTCTTCCCCCAAGTGAAGATTCTAATCAAACAGGCTAAAGTCATTTCTCAGTAAGTGACTGCTTAATCATTCTGTGCAACCTAGGGCAAGATCCACCAGAAAAAAGAGAGCACACATCTCTGAGAGCAGCTTTTGGCACAAGGAGCAGGAGATGCAGAGGTGAACCTCCTTGGAGGAAGAATATTCAATCCCAATCACCCATTGAGAGATAAATATTCTAGATCCTGAACAATGACTCAGAGGCAGGGCTGCTCCTCTTGCAGCTGCAGCTTTTTATGTGAGGAGTGGTGCCCTCTGTTGTTTCAGGGAGAAGCTGCTGGGAGTTAGGGAACTGAAACCAGGAATGTGAGGCAAGTTTGTTTTCTCCCGTCGTGCAGACTCTTACAGATGCTCAGGTTTGGACATACAGGCAGTTTGCTGGGTCGGTCATGCTGAATGCACTGCCATCAGGACTTCATTTTCCAGAGTGAAGCTCAGGAAGGAAACATGGAGAGGCATATGAACCAACAAGAGTAGGAAAAAACTGCTGAAGAATTAGAAAAGTGTGTAGAATAAGCAAGAACTCCTTATTACAAGGAGGTGCTACAAAGATAATTGAAGGGTATGGGAATGTGTGTGGACAAGGGTCAGAGTTAAGGCTGCCTGTGTATCCCTCACCATCTCCTGATCTCTGAGAGAAGGAGCTACCTTTGCTGAACAAGCTGCCATCATCAAATAATCCTCCTGGGCACTCCTAGTCTGTCTGGAGAGGAAAATGTTTGTGTGAACCTGGGCCACACGTGTTCCTGCTCCTCGGCACAGCAGAGAAGCTCTGTTTGGATTGCAGTTTGCTCTACAGAGCACAGAAATGAGAAGGCAAAGATACATCCATGCCTGCAAAACACGAAGTGGCTTTGAAAAACGCCTAACGCAGCTGGTCACGGGGCTAATGCTGGTGTTGTAAACTACGAGGTAAGTACAGTTATTTAACATGACCTTTGAGAGCAATCTGTGTGCCGTGCCCCAGGAGCCAGCCGCGGGCAGTGTGCTCCCATCAGCGTCCTGCCAGGCCCGGAAGGCATTTCCACGAGTCCAGCTGTTTGCTGTGATTGTTGAACATGCCGAGTCTGCAATAACTGCTTTTGAAAGTACACACTAATGTCACGGGGTTGCTTGAGTTTAGTAACCCCCAGGGCAATACATTCAAAGGGGTAGAGGGCACCTCAGCTGCCTGGCACAGCCAGGGAGAAGGTACTGCGTGTCCCTTCCTTTTGTTTTGTGCAGGGATCAGCACCTGTACCTTCAGGAACAAAGCTGCCTGGGCTGGGGCAGCACGCTGGTAGTTTAGGGCTACCCTAGAATTTTCCATAGTGGGTACAGTCAAATCATAGAGTAGAACCACAGAATGGCCTGGATTGGAAGGGACCTTAAAGATCGTCCAATTCCAGCCCCTGGCATGGGCAGGGACACGTTCCACTAGACCAGGTTTGCTCAGAGTTCCATCGAACCTGGCCTTGCACAGTGCCTGGGATGGGGCAGTGTAAAAAATGTATATTATTGGGATCATAGTTATACAGTCACAGTAACAGAAGAAAGTAGTTTTTGTCTTGCGAATTTTTGGCTGTGTTCTGACAGCGAACAAAGATTTGTCAGACAAGGAACTCACACTTCTCAGGCTACTGCTTTTGCAGCTGCTCACAACACCTGAAGTCTGTGCTTGTCCTGTGTGGCTGCACCTCGAGGGCAGTCCATTTTTCCTACCATGGGAGCAAGATGTTCCTAGAAGTGTGTGTCTCCTGCTGTAAAGTTCCTCAAATAATGTACAAAGGTAGCAGCCAGAACTTTATGGAGCAGGACATGAGATAAGATACTGCAGTACTGATTATTCACTGCCTCGTCAGATGCCAGCAGCTGCAGTCATTATTACTAAATGGGTTCAGATGGCAACATCTTTAACGATCTTTCACCTCAGAACTGAGCAGCAGGGGGTCTCTGTGCTAAGACATGCTGAAGGTGCTCTGTGCAGGACTCCAGAGCAAGTGCAGCTGAGGTGTTTGTTAGTTAATTAAATTTACTTGGAGCATGTAGAAAACGCTTTGGAATTGGGAAACAACCAAAAAAGGCACTTTCCTACAATTCTAACTCTTGTGTACTTTACCTCTTCAGCGCCTAATACCAAAGGGCACCTGGATAACTACACAAAACCGTGAGATGGCAACCTGTCATGGTGCATTACTGGGTACATGCACATTGCTAGAACATCCTATGACTTGTGGGAGCACTGGAACATTTAGGACCACCAAGCAAATCTCAGCCTGTTCAGTCAATTGTTTCTATCGATTAGGTATAAGACACTTCCAAGCAGCACTTGCAAAAGGATTTAGGTTGCACTTCGCAAGAAGAGAGTTGAGCAAAAGTTGAAATGAGGTTTTATTCCTTTACTTGCTTTTCCTTTTTACCCCTTCAGAAAAAGAAATCGACTTAAAGCTAAACAAGAATTCAGCTTCAGAAACCCTCAACTCCCCTCAGCATGCCTCCATCTTGCTCTCACTGCAAGGTAAAACTAACTGAGTGACTTCTGGTCACCCTCTTGGTATGATATAAAAATACACTTCATGCAGCAGTACCTGGATGGTACAGCCAAGTTCAGGACCACACTGTGCTCAGTACTATTTGCCAAACAAACAGGAATTGAGATGCTGTTCCCCACGGAGCCTGCCGTATATATAGACAAAGTCAAAGGGGATGAGGCAGTATTATCTCCAGCTTACAGCTGGGGGACTCCAATCCACAGGGATTATAGTAGCTTGCCCAAGGTCACACACAGGAAATCTATGGCAGAGCTGGGAAATGAAACAAGAGCTTCCCAGGCACAGGCAAATACACCAGGCACAGGCTAGTCTTTAAAATGCAATGTTTCAACCCACATCTGCCCAGGTTTCAGAAACTGCAGGAACTGCATCATTTGTGCATCAGTTACACCAACACTGTGACTGAGACATGGTTCTTTTCTAATTATTACTGTGTCCTTTCTGAACAACAGGTTGGGTGTCTTACGCAATTCCCTATGACGTGCTGTATATTCCTAGAAAACCTGCTTCCCATCGCAGCGCGTGGCTGCTGCGGGTACTGCTGCCCTCTGGCGTGGGCCTGCTGGGAACTGCAGCACCGTTCACAGGCCAGGGGACACGATTACCTGTGCCTGGCCCTGGCATAACCTCTCACACCAGCCCTACAGCTCATGGACACCGCTGCCTTTCCCATTTGCCGTGTGGCTGTCTCATCCACGCTCGTTTTGTACACGACACAAGCGACATGACAATGGAGAATCCAGGACGCAGTCTTGGCAGCCACGCTGCAGATGTGCTAGGTCAAGGGAACAGTTAAAGACAACTTTGTAGCAACAAAGCGTAGTTAAAGGTCAGCTAGCACTCTCGGGTTTCCCATCAGTGTGCCAGAAGGGCCAGTTCTACCTCATCCATCAAAGTTCACCTCAGGTTCATTGTGACTGCTAAAGCCAAATAATCTTTTCTGGGCACATTACATTTCATGAGCAGCAGTTCGATACACCCAATAAAAGGGATATGCCATTGCCAGTTGTGACAGGTAGTAATTTAGGAGAAGCTCCACAGGCAACCACAAAGAAATTCCAGTTATTTCCCACTTAAAGGCTGCCTGAATCTCATTTTAGCAACAGCTCCTGATGGTAGTCTGTGATACCATGTCACTGGCTCCAAAGCTGGATGATTCACTCTCCATCCCACCACAACTAGAAGAGACTTCAGGGCAAATACAAACCAGGTTAGAGGTGTTTTACGTGGTCTACATCTCACTTCCCTCCTTCCACTCCCACAGCCGCCCCCTCCTTTTTTTTGTTTCTGCTTTAACCAGAAGCCCTCCTTTTTAAAATACCTCAGCAGATAATTACTGGCACTCATGGATAAGGTGGGTTTTTTAAGTGCACTTTCCAGAAGCCCAGCAGGAGCTCTTCTGAATATTTTTTTCTTCAAACTTTTGCTCATTAAAAATAGATCATAGAAAACTTTTCTTCCCTACAACTCGACCCAGGATTGAATATTAGATCTTCTGTGTTGGGTTTTCCTACTAAGTCTTCCAATTACCAACCACCTTCCTCCTTTTGCAGAGGGGTAGAACAAGACAAAGAGTGTAGCTGGAACAATAAGCACAATATAGCGTCTGCAACAATGATGGACAGAAAGGGAAACTATGGCTTGAACAGTAGCATCATTCAATAGTTTTCAGGAACAAAACTTAATGTGTCCATACCACCATAACCACTGGAGATTAACACCCAAGTGCAGCTCTCACAGCTCAAAACCCAGCCCGGTGTACTGAGTGGTATTTCACCTCCGTCAGCTCCAGCTGTCTGATCAGAAGTGTGATGATACTGTGATGACGCCGTCTCGCTCTGCCAGAGGTGGCACAGATCCCGGCAGCCTTTCCATAGCCAGGGATTCAGATCCAAAAGGCCTCCAGAAATCAAACTTCAGATTGCACGGGGGACAAATGTCTGTCCTGGCCAGGAGTCAGTGCAGAGCAATCACACATTCACAGGAGAGAAACTCCGGGGCTGCCTGCATGGCAACAAGGAGGTTTCCTGCTGGGGTGAGGCACACACAGACCCACCAGCAGTGGCATGAGGACACTGGCAGTGCCCGAGCTGACCAGACAAGGGGTGAGGTTGCTCAGTTAAGTTTATAATCTCTGTTTGCATCAGTTCCTTATTGCACTAGCACATACCAAAGAGGCTCCATTCAAGTCAGCCCCTGGACAGTAGCTCCAGTTTAACACATCAACCCTGCAGTTTGCTGACCTGACGGCACACAGAGCAGGGAACTCACTGCAAAGGATGAAAAAAGTACACAGCATACCCACCCAGAAAAATGGAACAGAATAGACCAATTGAGATTGTCTCCATCCAGTATTTCTGGAGAAAGTTAATGGTGAAGCAGTGGCTGACCTAGAAAATACTCATTAACAGCAGCTACAATATCAAAGGTAGCAAATATATCATTTCCAAGCAAGGCAATAATGGGGATCATTGCTCATTGTGCCCTACTTCAGACACTGGACATCTTAGTTGAAACAATCATTAAAAATTTGGATTAAAAAGGAATAGTACCTAGCTGACACAGATGTGACAGGCAAGAGAATTCAGTACGGCTTCTGAATGAAACGGACCATTGATCTGGTCTGGTTTGCAACTCATTAGTGGTCCAGTTACACTGAGCTAGTTAGTGCTGCAGCAGCCACATACAAACACACCACTTCGTTCTTTAAAGGCAAAGCAACAGATCAGAACCATCAGCTGTGCCCCTGGCTCTGCTGAGAATGCCGGGAAACCTTAGTTACCACAAAGCCCAGCCAGCTGACTTGCACAGGAGCAGAGAAGGGCACCTTTCAGGAGCAGAGGGCCAGCACAACTTACACAGCCCCGACAACAAGAGTGCCACGTGCTAGGGCTTCAGTGGAGTTCGTGACATTGTCTTACGGCCAGTCAACAGTGCTACTACTGTTAGCTCATTTCTCCTCACACCTAATGAGATTAGGCTCCAGTTGGCTTAGGAAAATCCATTTGTTGGGATATTAGACTAAGGACTGCGTTTGGATGGCTTAAATCACAAGTCTCCAGCCGTAGCAAGTTCCCAGTCTCGATTAACTCAAATGATCTCAAGCAATCTTCACCCCCTCTCTGGTCCTCTGTGCACTAAGTACACCTGAATCCGGCCTAAAAGGCCTTCTGTTCCTTGTTCAAGGATTCATTTCTTTCTGCTCCCCGAAGCATCAGGGCACCCTGCATTTGTTGTGTGAAGAATCTGTATATTCACTTCCTCTCCCCCATCACCTCCAAGTGAACCTCTGCCTCTTTAAGTTACACTTCCCCTGAGCTGCTGACCAATTCTGTCTTTTCAGGGTTACTGTTAACCTTAGTAACAGTTCCTCAGATGAAAACTCTGCTCTCTTGCAGTGCCTGGGCTTTATCTGATTGAGATTACAGCATAAATGCACACTAATGGTAAAGGAACCTCTCTTGTCTGCCACAGAGGCCCCACACCAACCAGTTGCGTGTCCCACACCCCAAGGAAATCGCCATTTAGAAGAGTTCCCGCATCCTAATGCTCGACACAGGGCCATTTCTGGAACTGTCTGAGCTGTAGACATACCAACCTTGGCCTTGGCCCTGCTTTCAGGCCCCGTGTTCTCGGGCAGAGTCCCAGCAGCTCTATCGCGAGACGTGCGCGACGGGAACAGTGCCATTCCAGCAAACCATGAACTGTAAAGACCCAAAGTTTCAGAGGGGAATTTATTGTATGGGAGCATGTCCAGTATTTTTGGTCAACCATTCATGAGAATAATAAAAAATAGAAGCTTTTTAAATGACAAAAAATATAGTTACATATAATACAGCTTTCATCTTGCATTGAAGCAGAGCAGTAATAAAATGCTCACTCATGTTTTCACAGTTAGTTTGTGTTGCTTCTCTAGGTTAAAGCATCAGCAACTCAAATGTTCCAGTCAGAACCCCTAGTTAGTAGTTTCACGGGATGATCGTGAGGGTGAACGCTCTGGGCATTCTGATACACTTCACAGGTAGAGCAGGCACGCTTGATCCATTTCAGAACCACTACGATTTTCAGAGGTACCAGCTATACTTGAATCATCCTTGCAGCAACCAAAAGGTTTTTGTATCAGAACATGTTTTTAGGCCCCAGTCAGAAACACATCTATGGAACACTCAAGAATGTGCTTCAATCCAATCTGGTTCCAAGGGCTGCCAGTTGATCCTTTGTGACCCCCTTGTTCTGCCCTCACAAGCACCACACATGGGCATGAAGCTCTAACCAGTACTTGATCACATGTGTAAAGTGCTTGCAAGATCACAAAGGATTTAACATTCTTCAGCACTCCACTTCCTTGAGACCTAAAGGCATTCACTGCATGCATACATTGACGTATAAACTACACCCACTTACACCCCGTCCCCCAATATTATTGCAATAATTCTTTGCTGGTATAACAGCTTATATACCAAGTTTCACTTATTGAGTTTTCTATGAACATAGAAAAAAAACACCTGAAGAGAGCTAGAACAGCTTTCAATCAGTCACTATATTGGCATTGAAAGCTTTATTTTGAAAACTTTAAGCAGCAATACTGAATAAATAGACAGAATGACTGTTTTGTCATCTCCATACAACTGATGGCCTTCATCCAAAACATTAAAATACTGTAGCAAATAGAATAAACATGCACATTTCAATGTTCTAAAAAAAAAAAAAAAGGGGTAATATAAAAGAAACACTTTGACACTTTTTTTAATACAGTACAGACCATTAGAGACTATCTTCTGGAAAAAAATATCTGAATACAGTTTTGTTATTTACATGGATCATTAAGGCCCAATTCACTCAAGTTAATGCACATCAGGAATTTATATGCTTCAAGGTAACTCACTAAAAATTGCAAGATCGATTTTTCTTTGATCATACTCATATGATCCCAGCTCACTAAAATAATGCAATACTCTTCACGCTAAAAACAAGGCAATTACTGCCCCAAGAGGAGATTTTTATTTCACCAAAGAATCTTTTTCCCTCTTACCTCATGTGTTTGCATATTGCTAATGCTAGTAGTGGTTCTTCATGAACTTCCTCCCAACTTGCTAGGGTTTAGAAAAGCAAGTAATCTCAAAGCTAACTTACCATTTCCAGAAGCAATTCAGGCACTTGGGAACCTAAGTCCCACTGAAAGATACTGGGAGGCAGGTTCCGAGCTGACTTTTCAGAGTGGGACTTGGGTTTCTCCCTTGCTCAGGCGTTCAGACTGTTTAACCTTAGCCTTAACCTACTGGCTTTTCAAAAGGTCACCCCCCTCTTTTCCCCTAACAACATAGCATCTCCAGCAAAAAATAAACTGTATCCTCATGGATGAGAGAGGTAACACAGTTAACTTCCATTAGTAATAAATTACAGGAGTTCTCCATATAAATTCCCTGTGCACTGGAAAATAGTGCTTGTGTATTCAACTATTTAACGCAAGCAAAAAACCCCATTTTTATCATGCTGCCCAGTAAATAATATGGCACTTGTTAAAATTAGTACGTGTAGCTTCCTTTCTGCTAATGCCCCAGAAGTTTGGAACACTTCTGAAAATGAACTTTTTCTACAGTTGTAAAGAAAAAGTGAGTTTCTGCAGTCGATCAGAAGCAAAACTCTAAACACCGTGGTGGTGAGGAATTTTTCTAACTGTTACACATGGTTCAAGCCACATTTAATGCAAGGGCATGCCATTTCTTTTTGGTTTATTTACAGAGAGGGTGAAAACGCTACAGAACTTTAGCCTGGGTGAAATTCAATAAGCAAGAGGAGTATGGTGGGGGCAGGGGAATTTGTCAGTGTCTCACAAATGGCAGGTCCGGATACCAAAGCCTCTCCTTGGCCACAAGAGTGGCTGAAGCTGTAAACATTTTTCAGATCACCTTGACATGTGCCAAAGCCCTGACAAGGAGGGCCCACTCAGGGGTGCTGCAGTGGTCACTCCTGAGCCAGCTCCAGGCTGGCCCCTCTGTCCAACAGCTGCTGCAGTCAGCAGGTGCTACTTTTTAACTCCAACAGCCAATTTCTCCCTTGATTCTATTACAAAGCAGTAATTAAAGCCCTCCAAAGCTGCTCTTAGTCTTCCTTTTAATCCTTTTCCTCCTCCCTCCGTCTTAAAGAATAACCTGGCAGAGAAAGAGAGCAGGTTTTATGATGCAAGAGGCCAATTCAGCTCAAACTGACATCTGTGGGAGATGGACCAGCCACAAAGTATGACGAGAACATTAGGCTGGGGTAAATATGCTGATCTGCCTTAAAAATACTTCATCTCAGGACAAGACTGTTTCCCCCCACCCCCATGCAGCATAATTTGGGCCAGACTTTGCAAGGTGCTGAGTGCCTCAGTTCTCTAACATCAAGAGGTGCTGAAGATGCAAGATATCCACTGGAGAGGGCCATTTCATTTCTGTAAATTGAACCCAGAATGTAAGGCATATATGCTCAAGTACCTTGGACAGATATTGTCCCCAAACTATGTATATTTTACACTTTTTTTTATATATATATATACATACACACATTCCTTCTTTTTTTTTTTTTAATACAAAGTTATGGGCACAGTAAACATGAGCACAGAAATGTGATAAACTAACAGTAAAATGTGTGAGCACTGCAAAGATTCCTCAGGTAGGAATATCTGATTTTCCAGCTTGCTCACAAGGGAAAATGAAAAACAAAAAAAAAAAAAAGAAAAAAAAGACCTGATAAGTTAAACAGTAAAAATTCAGAGTCCATTTGGAAAGGTCCTTTATATATTCACAGCCTTATCTGTTGCTGTTAGTCTAAATACAGCAGCATTTTAGAATATAGGATGCCATTAATAAGTGGAAAGGGAAAAATGCATTAAACGCTCAAGAATCCTTCATCTTCTACTGTATCTTTTAAAACTTCCATTTGTCAGGAAGCTCCTTTTTTAAAAAAGGAGACTTAAATTAACATTTATCTGCACATCAGTAAATCAACACAAGAGGATGCTAGGAGTTAAGTATTTTCCTACAGCAAAATGCTTGGAGTTTCCTACCAGTGGTAAAATCCTGACCCTGCCAAAGACATCAGGAGTTCAGTCATTTTGCCACTGCCTGAGCCCAAGTATTCAGTACTGCAGTGAGAGCACAACGGCCCCCTCTCGTGCCCAGGGGATCTCCAGGGTGGGGGTGATGCTGTGAGTTGCTGTTGGAACAGGAAATCCAAGTGCAACCAGGGAAGGCCCACCCCTACTCTCTCTCACCCATGATGCCAGCCCCTAGCATTTACAAAGTGTCCCACTGATGCCAGTCACTTTCTCCACAAAGCTGGTGTCCCCTTCAGCAATCAAACTTCAGGGCCTGTGACCAATGAGCTGTTTGGTTCTGGCTTACTTTCTGCAGGGAAGCCTTTCTGTCCAATTCCTTCTTAGCTTTGATTGCATTACAGCAACATCAAGATACGTGCTCTTTCACATGGTTTGTGAAAAATGACCACCAAATGTGTGAGGTTCCTGCTTGGAAGCTTTACATTCTGTAAATGACTGTCTTTCAAAGGGGCCAAATGTCTCCACCAGGGACCTGAATGAAATCCTGGCCTCACTCCTATCCATAAGAACCCTGCTACTGACTTCATGGGACTCTGCCAGGTTTCTTCCCTTCACAAAAGGGAATTCTGGAAGGCTGGAAGAGGATACTCATTTGTGTTGTGCCTTTCTTCCCCTCCAACAGCAAGATTTACTGCAAATCAAGAACACTGTAATGGCCAGTGGAAAAAATAAAGTACAAAATCACACACAGTGAAAGCCTCCTACTCTCTTTTGGTAAGATATATGAAGACAACTTCTTACATTGTTCTTTTCTCAAAAGGCATATACAATGTGGCAAAATATTTCAAATATACATTCTATATAATAAAATATCATCTAACTAGTGCATCCTCAATCATATGCTGGAAATATTTTTACCAAGCCAAGGTTTAAAATCCATAAATCTTTTGAACACTAGGTGCTTCATTCAAGGCAGATTCAACAGCAAGTAAATCTCACAAGATCACTTCTCAAGCCTTAAAAGGTAGCAATGGATGGAACATGACATGTGATGACCCACAACAGAAATGAACAAAGTTAGTGGTGAGAAACCACCGCAATGGTTCAGCACCCCACAGAACTCTGCATTGCAGGTTGCTGTACTTGATCAAATGGGGGATGTTTGCACACACAAATCAAAGTCACCTTGTCAGACTGACACACAGCCATACGTGATTATTCACAAGTTAAAAATAAAAATATAAAAGGTCAACATTCACAGGTCCATTGATTAAAGGGAATAAATTAAACCTCAGGTAAGTTGCATACACGGTTTCCTTCACCCTCAGTCTTCCGTTTACGCCTATACAAGGAACAATACTTTCCCAAACACCTCTGAAGTGGCAAAAACAATGAAGGTTTTTGCACTCAAGCTGTGTTGACAGCAAGGTCATCCTTGCCAATTGTGAATCGAGACAGTTCCTGTCTCTTTAGCATCAGTGCACAGGGTATGGCTCCAAGTGGTGTTGGAGGAAGAAGAAAAAATAACACGGTGGCGTAACAGAAAAACAAAACAAGAAAAACTTCTTCCATTCATCATTGGCAGAATAAAATAAAGTGTATCTTGTCCAGGGTACCTTGCTAGGTCCTCTCTAGAAGAGGTATGTACTGTCATACATAAATGCCCTCCGGGTTAAAACCAGATGACAGGGGGTTCTGTAGGATCCGAAGGTTACTGGGGAGTTGCCTCGATGAGCCAGGGCGCTTCAGTGACCCAGACTGAAATGTTGGCTCTGCACGAGAAAAAGGGCAATTAGCAAAGTCATCCATAAAGCACCTCTCCTGCTCCTGGTTAGTGTGATACAGAAAAACTAAACCCACACCATAAAGAACTACTGAAGTGCCTGGCTAGGAAGCGAGGAGATCCGAGGTGCACACTTCCTACTAATTTCAAAAGAGAACAAAACCTACGCAAAATAATTACTCTCCCACGAGAAATGTACTCAGATACACACAATATATTTATATGGTAATGTGCAGAGAGAGCTCGAGCCTGTAACAGCTCAAAGCTTCAGCTTCCTGCCCACTTAAAGGAGACAGTTCATACAAGTGCTGCATTTTAAGGTCTGGTTGTCTTTTCTTCTCTCCCCACCCCGTTGCCCTCCCAATGCCTTTTGGTTAGAAAGTTTTCTAAGCAGAGGGGCAGACTCAGCTAAGGAGAATGCTGAGACAAAGAGACCCTTGCAAGCAGAGTGCTGGATAAAGCAAACGACTGTGCTTGTGCAGCAGCTCTGACGGGCATTCAAAACACTCCCATGTTTCCGCCCAGGCAGTTCTGAATCCAGATGTGGGCACGTGCAGGTTGCACTGATCTCACTGGGGGCAAAGCCAATTTGCACATGCCGTAAGAGCCATCTGTGCAGGACTTCTGGATGGCTGGCAGCCCAGCTGGATTAGCTCCTGTTCCCGTGCGGCTGCTGTCTGGGATTTCTTGACATCCAGACACATTCCTGTTTCTACTTTGACAACACACCCCACCAGAAGAGGAAGAACCCAGCCAGACAGCAATGTCAGATGTACAACCACGTTCCGTGCCAGCTTTACCCGCCCGCAGCCACTCTTGAAAGCTACAGGCTTAATGGGTTGCTGATGGGACAAACGCATGCCTAGGCACAGTGGGAGAGGAGTTATCCACATACTGCCCTTTATTTAGAGCCTGCTAAACCCTTGGAATGAAAAGAAGTATTTGACAATGTGCTCCCTGAGTATTTTGCTCATGTCTTTGCTAAGGGAGCAGTCACTCCACTACGAGTTCCAGCATTAAGCAGCAGAGGAGTCTCTGCCAGCCCCTCTTCTCTCCCTCCCTCCCACCCAAAGCATTCCGAGGGCTGCACCTCTCTCGAGCTCCACGTGTGGGGCCTCCACCTCCACGGGGTCTGCCGGCAGCACCGTCACCTTGGTTCCCGTCTGCTGGATGAACTGCTGCAGGTTGACCTGGCGCAGCTCCTTCGTCAGCTGCTCCAGTTCTTGTTCCCTGTCCTGCCAGGAAAGAGAAAACATCTGCTGAGCAAATAAAGCAGCATTTCAAGACTGTCTTTGTAACTGTGCAACTAACGCTTCTCCTTTTGATGAGGAAGCCTCCGGTTTTTAAAATGCAAATACAAATTGAAGAGTTGAAAGGTATTTTAATCTTGGAATTCATAAAGAAGCCAACACTCACTAGTACTTATTAGAATCACAGGATCAATTAGGTTGGAAAAGACCTCTGAGATCATTGAGTCCAACCTACGGCCCTAAGTAGGAGTTACTACTGGGGATTTTTAATATTTTTTATTTGTATATTGCTTCTTGGATGACTAGCAGACGTTTCTCATACCACCCGAGAACAACTCTGGCACATGAAATGTAAGCAAATAAAGGTAATAGTGTGAATGCTGAAAAAATAATCAACTGAGCAGCAGTCTGGCACCGAATCTTAGTTCTGTCTGAAATGTCCAGCATGGCTTGGACAGCTCATTTAGTTCCTCTGATCCTAAAAGGACTAATTCCTTTCTCCTCTTGTTCTTTACGTTTTCTATTCAGACATTTTTGGACACAACTTTCTCACTCTGGCGTTTAGTGCAATGAGGCCAAAGCCTGGCTGGTTCACCACCCCTTCAAAGCACAGATGATCATTTAGGATCTTCCTCAAGGCTCTGTACTTCTATCCCGATATGCAAAACTTACAGCTCTGATAGATTACAACAGTCTTAGACCACAGTTATTCCTGCATACAGAGGCTGAGCTTCTTTAGCAGGCAAATAAAAACATCTTTAACTTTAGGCATGCAATAAAATATTTCTCTACTTCCCTCATCATTTAGTAAGAACAGCTCATACTGACATAGTTTTAGGGCAGGAGTAAGGATGCAAACCCCTTTTCATATTCACAGTGGAATCACCTTAATGCAACTGCAGCACTGCAGAATATACTACCTGTGAATCCCAGGAATCAGCAAGAACCACAACTCCAACTGATGTGTGGTGCCTCAGTCCTACCTTACGTGGCATGTAAAAATCCCAGGAGCCCCAATCTTTCCTTCACCTCATCCAGCTAGCAGCTGGAGTTCCATTTATTCTTTCATGCTCTATCAAGTTCCAGGGGATGTCATTAACTTTAGTAAGGAAAGAGGGACTGGATTCTCTTTTGACACAAGTGCCACAAAATGCCTGAGGTGTAGAGAAAATAAAATCCTGAACACCAGCAACTCAGCCAGGAAAAGGGGGATGCTGTTCTTTAAAACAAAAGCCATGTATAGTAGCAGCTACTTTAGTTTAGCTCTACATCCATCTATCCAGGTGCTGCTTTTGGACTGTTCTTTTTAATTCATCTCTTTTGGTGGCAGACAAACCCAGCAAGGATCAGAAGTTCAGCCTCAGAAAAGGCTACCATGCTGCAAATTACTGCTTTTCTTCTCAGACAGTTTGAGTGAGCAAGTCAAATACAGGTGAAATGAAAACTGTCTGCTCTTCAAAAAAAAAAAAAAAAATCTGAAATGCAATTTGAAAATGAAAGCAACACTTTCCCCCTTTTACCCCAATTCACTCTGGAAACTTCGTGTTTTCTTTCATAGGCTTCAAATTTATGTAAAACAAACTAGTCACAGTCTGTGACTTCTCTAAGTATGGACAAAAAGACAAGTCTTACCTGTAATCGCTTGGTAGCTTGGCCCAAAGACCTTTCTACAGCTTTAATGCCATTTTCCAATCTCAGGCTCTGCTGGCCCTGAATATCAATTTCTCCCTTCACCTTCTCGATCTTTTCCTTGACCTCTTCTTCATTCACTTGGGACTCTTGAACTTCCCGCTGCAGCTTCTCTGCTTCAAGGCCACTCTCCATGTTGTGGATCTGCGACACGTAGTCCTTGAGCTTGCTCTCGCACTCCAGGATCCTCTGCCTCATCTCCTGCAGCTGCTCCGTCAGCTGCTTTTCGTTCTCCTGTTCGATCTGCAGCTCGTTTTCCCAAAACTCTTCCTCCTCAATCTCCACTTCGTTCCGTTTGATCTTCTGCTCCAGTTTGAGGATTTCTTCTTCCAGGCTGGCGTTGTACTTCTGCTCCCAGTAGCGGATCTCGGCTTCGTTGGACTCCAGCTGCTTCTCGATGCACTGAAGCTTCTCCGTCTGGAGGTGGATCAGTTTCTTCAACTCGTCCGCCGTCGTTTTACAATTGTTAAGCACCTTTTGCTTGAATTCGGACTCCTTGCTCTTCCCGAAGATGTCCATTAACCCCTTGGCGCCGCCGGTGAAGGTGAGGGACTTCCTTTTGGGCTCCCTCCTCTTCATGGCCTTGTCGCCGGGCGGCCTCAGCTTGGCCAGGGGCGGCAAGCTCTGCCGGTACAGAGTCCTCTCGGGGATGCGCGCCACGCTGTCCGACGTGGGCCGCTCGCTGAGCGAGGGCCCGGTGCGGCGCAGGATGAGCTGCACGTCGCTGGCGTACTGGCCCCACTTGTTGAGGGACACGATGGGGTTCTCGTGCGGCGCCNCGCTGTCTCGGCGCGCTCGCCCCTGCCGCAGCGCACGCCGCCCCGCTCGCGGTGCCCGCGCGTCACCCGGCTCCGCTCTAAACCCTCCCCGCGCAGGGCGGGAGCAGCAGCAGCAGCGAGGAAGGATGGACACTGCGAGCGCCAGCGGAACCGCACAAGCCAGCGGCTGCTGGCAGGTTGGCAGTGACTGAGACCCATGGAATTCAGGAATTGCTGAATGGTTTGGGGTGGAAAGGACCAGAAGACCGCCCAGTTCCAACCCCCCTGCCATGGCCAAGGACACCTTCCACTATCCCAGGTTGCTCCAAGCCCCGTCCAACCTGGCCTTGGACACTTCCAATTCAGCTCAGCACTCTTCTTCCTCCAACACGCCTTATGGGATATTTTTCTAAGCACTCTCACTATCTGAGATACATTATTCTCCTATTTCAGAAGAGTTTCCCCTATCAAATTAACCTCACTTAAAAGCCACAACATTATTTACAAAAAGATGTGAAAGATAACTGCTTTTAAAGCATTTGATGCTAATGAATTTCTGAACAGCTCCACAATTGCCATTAACCTTAAAAACATCATTAGCTACTTTAATGCATTACTTATATTCATTTCCATGAGAAATGATGATTCAAATGACTTTATTTCAGCACATAAATGCCTTAAATACGTGTCATATGCAACTACAGAGTGGAGGAGTTGGAAGAAATGTAGTTATCACTGGTAATCCATTTGATGTGTTCTCTCTCCTTATACTACCTGCCCAATCATCACACTTTTCCCAAAAGGACAAATATATCTAATCTCAAGCTGGAGACCTGCCCCTGACCTCCAAGCACAACACTCACATGGACTCTCCACTTCAGATTTGCAAGAGACAAACTCCACTGCGGTGCTTACCACACCGTGCACCCCTCTAAAACACAACTACTGTGTTGGAAGGGGTTCCTCTGCTCTCACTTTCTCACAATCAGCTCACAAAGCAAAGAACAAGAACAAAAACTGTCTGTGGAGGCACCGCCTGGAGAACAGGCAGCTTTGGCTCATGGCTCATCCCAGAGGTACTGGCTGGCCAAGTCAGAGACCAAAATGTCCATGTTCACTTCCAAGTTAGGAGTGAGAGCTGAAAGATTTGACTGATGGAAGTCAGCAAAACAAGGCAGGCAGCATCAGAACAGCAATCCACCACCCTGAATGTCTTATAAATAAATGACTCTAGGTAGGCACTGGGGAAAAAAAAGAACTGGGGGAAAAAAAGTATCAGCATTGTAACATGCTCAGCCAACACTCTCAGAAAGAGATTTAAAGCTTATTGTAATAAAGTACTTCACAATCAAGTTTATAAAGATAAATAAAGTGAGAGATTTTTGCCAACTCACAATATTGTTCATTGATCCACGAAGATTTATAGCTTGGAGTAGGCACTGCTGTTGTTACTGTTTGCCACAGCATACTAACAATAAAAGCCTGGAGAAGAAAGATTAGGTACAAACACACCCCAGAACCCAGGACAAAAGCTGCACTTCACCACTCTCTGTTTTGTTCATCTTAGAAACTTTCAGCTTGTAATAATGGTTGTGCTACTAATGTTCATGTTCATTCAGTCAAGTTCAAAGAAGTCCTGAAATTGCAAACAGGAGTAGGTACCACTAGGGGAGTGAGCAGAATGCAGTTTCTATTCACTCTGCTATTAAATTCATTACTTAAAAGAAATATAACAGGAGACACACACACAAAGAGGGGGAGGAGAATAAAGCTCTAATGATCTCGACCAAAAGCGAATTACAGAATTAAGCAGAGACTTGCCAAGAACTATTTTCATCTTAGCTTAGGGTTCCAAATCAACACGCAGCCCTCAATAATGAACTCGGCGCTCAAGCTCCACATAAAAGAAAGTGTTTTGTAGAACTAATACTTGCACAGTTCAACAACCACACCTGGAGTTTGGGACTGGTCTCAAACAAAGCTGCCCTCTTCCGAGATCATTACCCAGGTCTAGTGCTCAGCCTGGGCATGACGCAGATTAACAACAGCGAGACAACCACAACTGTGATGTTTGCCTGCATTAGAGGGATTAATTCACAAATGAAAGGGTGAATGAGTTAATTCAGAACTAATGACAGAGTATTTCAGAACACAGGCGTCCCTGCAGCAAACTGCTGGTTTTGATGTGCAACCCTACAAGGAGAAAGCAGCTTGCCTGGGTTGTTGACGAGGAACAGTTCAATGCCTGCATGCTGGTTCTTGCTTTGCACATTGTCCACAAGCTTTTGGACACAAAAGCTCAGTCCAGCCTCATTCATGCAACCTTATTATTTTAAAAATTAAGTTACAGTTGCGTTCAGGTAATGGCCATGTATCAGCAACGTATGGCATTCCTTAAATGACTGCGTGTTTCTCCCAGCTGGGTATTATACTGAACCTGAGGTAGAATTAGGCAGTATCTGCAGGTACAGCTCAGTGACCAGGTCAGCAGTCAACCAAAGGAGCTGCCAAAGCAAGCTGTACTTACCGTACTGATGTTCACGTGTCGTGTCAGTGAATCCCCTACCACTTCTGAAATAAAGCTTTTCTTTGAGAATATGTGCAACTAGAACATATTAGCCTTTTTTTAATACTTCTATCAAAGCCTTGTGTTGATAAGAATGGTAGAGAAAACCATCCAGACAGGCCCAAAAAAGCACCAGCAGTGCTGTGTTCTATGGTTTCCTCTTCAGAAAACAGCACTCAAGGGCTGGAGAAAGCACAGAGCCTCCAAACTCTATTCCAGGTCCAGCTGCTTGGTGGGCAGCAGGGGAGGGGGGGGGGAATTCTGCCCCTCTGCTCAGACCCCACCTGCAGAGCTGCCCCAGCCCTGGGGCCAGCACAGGAAGGATGTGGAGCTGCTGGAGCCAGTCCAGAGCAGGGACACCAAGGGGATCAGAGGGATGGAGCAGCTCTGCTGGGAGGAAAGGCTGGGAGAGCTGGGATTGTTCAGCCTGGAGAAGAGAAGGCTGTGGGGTGACCTCATTGTGGCCTTGCAGTGCCTGAAGGGAGCCCCCAGGAAAGATGGAGAGAGACTCTTGACAAGGGATGGAGTAACAAGACAGAGGGAATGGCTTCCCACTGACAGAGAGTAGGTTTTGAATGGGATATCAGGAAGAAATTGTTCCCTGTGAGGGTGGGGAGGCCCTGGCACAGGTTGCCCAGAGAAGCTGTGGCTGCCCCATCCCTGGAAGTGCCCAAGGATGGGGCTTTGAGCAACCTGGGCTAGTGGAAGGTGTCCCTGGCCATGGCAAGGGGTCGGAACTGGGTGATCTTTAAGGTCCCTTCCAACCCAGGCCATTCTGTGATTACCCTATGGTTCCCAGAACGGGGACCCTACATGTACCATACAATGTTACCATCTCAAAACAATCACCAAGAATTCGCCTGTTTTGCAAGACAGCAAATGACAAGCTGTAACAGAAGCAGATACATATTTACATCTCTGAAGCACACTGCCTCTGCACTAAGGGCAATGTCAAGGTTAACAGGTTGACCTTCCACCTACAACTCCCTAAGCACACAAACTTATCACAGGTTTGATTAACAGAGGAACATGTTCAAAAGAATAACTTATTTCAAAACTGAGAAAGAGATCAAAAAAGGAAATATATGCACTCCAGAACACTGATGTTCTGACAGCTGTCACGAGCGGTTTGAAGCTGGCTCCAACACTGTGACATCAAAGAGCAAACTGCAGTCAGTGTCCTGGAGCCGGCTCTGCTGCACAGCCAACACCACCTCTGGGCCCAAGTGCCCATGCCATGTGCCCAGCCACGGTAGTCCTAGCTCGGGATTGATGCCACTTGCTCATTTAAACACAGACTCCATCACAACGAACAGTGATTAAACTAATGAAATATAGGTACAAGGTAATTGAACATTTTCTTTTTAGACTCTCAAGAGGCGGATTTTTAAATTACACTCCACGAAGGTAGTAGGGCCCATAGAACTATTACTCACTTTAAGCTCCTCTATATGCTTCAATATTTGCAGCTGACACAGACAGGAGCAACTATTGCTGCTGCCAAAAGTGAAAATGAAACTCCAAAGGAAAGCAGCAGTAGCAACACTCTTGGCAGGACTGTAACCTGAGAGGTCATCAATTCCCTTGCTCAGGACAGAAATGATTCATCCCACTACTCCCTCACAAAAGTCTATCATCCTCTACACGCAACGCATTTCAGGCACTACATTTTTTAGGTATGCAGGTAATATTACACACCATGAAAAAGTGTATCTGTGCCTTATCTTTCCCATCAAGCTACAAATGCTTATGCCAAGCACCAAGCAAGATCAGTTTTTTCATTAGGTGTCTCCCATGCTTCAGAGCCAGGACCCACAGCAGTGAGCCAGTGCAAGCAGGTGAGTCACTGCCCTGGCCTCACAGAATTTCTGGGAAGCAATCATGAGGGTGCCTCTCCTTCCCTAGAGAAGGGGCTGGGGTGGGCAAGAGGTCATAGAATCATTTATGTTGGAAAAGACCTCCAAGGACCATCGAGTCCAACCCGCGCCCGATCCCCACCTTGTCACCCAGCCCAGAGCACTGAGTGCCACGTCCAGGCATTCCCTGGACCCCTCCAGGGATGGGAACTCCACCACCTCCCTGGGCAGCCCCCTCCAATGTTTAACAACTCTTTCCATGAAGAAATTCCTCCTGATGTCCAACCTGAACCTCCCTTGGCACAACTTGAGGCCTTTTCCTCTCATCCTGTCTCTGTTCCCTGGGAGCAGAGCCCGATCCCCCGGGCTGCCCCCTCCTGTCAGGAGTTGTGCAGAGCCAGAAGGTCCCTCCTGAGCCTCCTTTTCTCCAGGCTGAGCCCCCCCTCCAGCTCCCTCACCTGCTCCTCATAGGATTCTCCAAACCTTCAATGCAGTCTTGCTCCCCAAACTCACTGCAGTGCATATCAAGAATAAACACAGAGTCACCTGTCTGCACACAGATTTCCATGCAGGTAAAGCCAGACCTGCTGACACCTGGCTCCAGCCAAACCCAGAGTGCCCAGAGCTCTGGGGGCACTGACAAACACAGCCCCTCCCAGCCTGGATACAGCTTTCTGAGCCACTTGGTTTCCCAGAGACAGCCTTCCAGCCCTAGGCAAAGGATATCCTGTCTCCCTTAACAAGGCAATGCAAAGAAAAAGTTATTATATGTGGGTAAAAACTTCTAGGAACTCTTAATATGTGGAACATGTGGGTGAAAATGCTCTGCCTTACCAAAGGGACAACAGCATTAACTCCCTGAATCTGTAACAGCACTGATAGAGAAGTAATTGCTGGCAATTTTAATCCACCCAGGATGATTTGAACTCAGTATCTTCGAAATATGAAGCTGACATTTCATTCATTATTTGATACTTAACTTAACACCCATAGCAATTCAAAAAAAAAACCAACATTCTGGCTACCTGAGAACTCATTAAATACCCAAGATTAAGAGAAAAAAACCCTTCAAAAGAGAGGTTAGAGTTTGCGTTACTCAGATTTCTTAACTCATGCCATATTTTGCCCCCACACGTATGAAATATGATAGAAAATAAAGAATCAGAGGAGGAGCCCAGTCCTAGGAAGAAATACCCACAGAGATACACAAGCTCCACTGAAGGTCTGCTGAGTTCTCCAGGCACAGTCACGCTCTCCATGTCTTTATGAGGACTGAAGCCTTATGCCACTACTATTATCCTTGCTCTCAAAAAAAGGGTGTACAAGAGTTTATCACAACCTGACAGAACCAAGCACTTGGACCCACTTCAGACTCTGAACTGCCTTTTCTCTCAGCACCCTGGGGTAACACACTTATAACTTTATGAACACCTGTTCACCTGGCCCTGAACAGGTAAAACAATGGAGCATTTTGGCCCAGGTCAGACAGCAAGAAGTGGCAAAGCACATCAAGCAGCCCAGGTCTCCCCCAGCAAGGCTGTTGTCTCCAGATCTCTGAACCAGAAAGTTGATATGATCACACCATGGGATCACCACAGCTTTCTTGTACTTGTTATCCCTCTTAATGTCACTATTTAAAACAGAAGAGAATGAAATTTTGGGGTTGAAATAGCACAAGTTTTAAGCAATCCTTGGCAGTAAACGACATAATTCAATGTTAAAAACATCAGTTTGAGAATTCATCCCTTTTCCTAACTCTCTTCAGAGCTGGTGCTGTGATTTAATTCAACCTCAGATTCTTTTCTCTCTCTCTCAGAGTCTGACAACCAGCTCTGGCAATTGCTTTAGCAGAAATTATCTGGAGGAAGAGACAAACATAAGAAGAGGCATCAACGAATCACAGAATGGCCTGGGTTGGAAGGGACATTAAAAATCATCCAGTTCCAAGCCTTCTGCCATGGGCAGGGACACCTTCCACTATCCCAGGTTGCTCAGAGCCCCATCCAGCCTGGCCTTGGACACTTCCAGGGATGGGGCAGCCACAGCTTCTCTGGGCAACCTGTGCCAGGGCCTCACCACCCTCACAGGGAAGAATTTCTTCCCAATATCCCATCTAACCCTGCTCTCTGTCAGTAACCCCCCTGTCCTGTCACTGTATGGTCTTATGAAAGAAGTGGTGCGATCTTTCCAGACACAACTCTGGCTGAGCCTCACAATGCTCTGATGCATGTTTGACACAGCATGGACAAATCTGTGCTTTATTTTCACAAACACACCCCATTTATTTTTGAGGAAAAATATTGAACTGGAATAGGAAAAAAAAACCCCTGACGGCTGCATTTGTTTAATTTTAAAAAGAGACAGCTGTACTTCTTGTTCAGTGAAGTACCGCTCACATTCCCCAGCCAGAAACACCAAAATCCACAGCACTATTTAAAGCAAGTCTGCCAACTGAATTACTTGCCACAGAAAATTACAGGGAGGGCAGAAGGTTTCCTTTGGTAAGAAATTCAAACTTCATACCTTGAGACTGAAATATTCTCTTTCTAGGAAACAAACATGTCATTCTGAGTACAGGAGATGCATTTTAATCTCCAAGGGTAGAAGAAATCACAACAAATGCTGCAAAAATCCTGATGGGGCCTGCAAGTGGGAGAGCAACACTCCTGAAGGAACAGGGCAAGTATATTTGTGACTGCACTATTCATCACCACATTCCTTTGGAAAATTTTTTTTTTCATGTTTGAATGGAAAACAACCAGTAAAAGCCAATCTAAAAGAAAAATATCCATTTCTTAAACTACCTTTGGCTAAACCATCAGCTAAAATGATTAGTTCACTTTTTTTGGGATACCACCTGCCTTTCCCCTCAGTATTACAATGATTTTTTGAGAGGGGTCACTCTGCTCACACACACTCCAAACAAACCCCTGGCTGGGTTCATGGACCATCTCATCACACACACAGTTGAAAAGTATCAACAATTTTTTTTAAACTTTTTTTTCCAGTTGCCCAAATTAAGAAAATATTTTTAAAACAAGACTCCTGGTTCTCTACTTAAAGGTATATTTTTAAATTTTGGTGAGAGTTTAGTTTCTCATGATGAAACGATCACTTGTATTTGTATTAAAAAACCAAATCTTCTTTGTAACTTTCAAGCAGCTTGAGTTAAAAAAAAATAAAATAAAGCAGCCCTGGATAAAACTCATAAAAGGTAGTATCAAGTGTTCTTGAAGACCCCAGTGAGAGGTGATTTCATTCTCTGGAAATTTGTAACTGAATAGTTTTATGTCTGTCTTGAACAGAATTCCAGCGACCCGCCCCTCAGCTAAGGCATTTCCAACTCCTTCTAAGTTGGAGAAACAGCCCATTTCAGTATCCAAAATTATATCCAATTGATATTCCTCTCTGTGGCATTCAATAAATTACACACATGTATTTTTTTAAATAAGCTTTGTTGGGATCCGCAATGGAGACAACTCTCCTTTTTTTGTTTTAACGAATAGGGGATTTTTGAGATTTAATTCAAACCCTTTAATTTCAATCCAAATAGAAATTAAAAAATAAAAACAACAAGGCAAACCCCCCTAAAATTCTAACTTTGGGTAGAGTCATTTCCTGTGCTGCAATGATGAAGAGATGGGCAGCAGGGGAAGGAGATCACAGTGCAAGAACAGGTAACACAAATGTTAAAAGTACAGCCCCAAAGAGAGACTTTTTTACTGAAAAAGCTCCAGTTTCTAAGGAATCAAGGAGCATTAGCCAGGCAAGTTAAACGACAGAGCACCATGGCCAAAGGATTAGACACTGGATATGGGACAGACCCTCTTACAAAGGTGCATAGCCCAGTATGATTTGCCTTTTTTTTGCTAAAATAGCCCTAGAACATTAAAAAAACCCCAAACAACACTTTTGCATCCTGAAGTTATTACTGAATTTCCACGACATGAGGGAAGAGCTGGAAAGTGCATAGATGGAAACCTTTTTGTTGCTCTTATCACAGCTGGAGATCAAGAGACAGGGCCCTGCATTTGATCAAGTGACAGCAAAAGGCATTTTTGGAAATACAAGAAATTCCATTTAAGGACAACACACTCTTACTGCCAGGGTGACCGGGCACTGCTACAGTGGGGTCTCCACACTTGGCCACATTCAGAACCCCACTGCCCCTGGCCCTGAGCAACCTGCTCGGGCTGGCCCTGCTTGGAGCAGCAGAGTTGGACTGGATGATGTCCAAAGGTGCCTTCTAACCACAGCCCATTCTGTCATTTTGATTTTCCTATTTTTGAAAAACGTGATAAAGCTTTATTTTTCACGTGTCTGGAACAGAAGCAGCCTCATTTGACCATGAGAAGCTTCTTAACTGTGGATGTCTAAATCCAGGTGTCTTTGGCTTGTGCTTTTTTCAGTGGATATGGCTGTAAAATAAGTTAGTTTGCAGATATTCCAAACAATTCAAGAAAACAATATCCTTATTGCAGTTCACATTTCAGGCTCAGTGAGGAAGACTGTGTTGCGTGTGTTGTATTTTTTAAGTCAAGGACCCAGTAATAAACTGGAAGGCACAATAAAACTAAAGGAGCATCTCAGAAACTTTACAGACAGACAAAACAACAGTGAGTCCAGCCAAGTTATGTGAGTGCTGAAGGAGCCAGACTGCAAAGTGGAAAACCCCATCAGAGCCAAGCAAGAAGGAAGCCAACTAAGACTGGCTACTTTCCACCACCAAATGTCAGGTGAGAGCTAGAGGGATGTATTTTAACAGACTCCCATTCAAACTGGAGTGACAATTATTCCTGGGAAGCTGCTACCCACAGCCAAACCCCAGGGGCAGACATAGGGCTGCTGTCCTCACCAACAGCCCGACAGGAGGCTTGGGAAAGCCCCACCTGCCAAAGACACGCAGGTGTAATTTGTATTTGAGACTGTCCGAGCTGCCTCAGAGAGAGGGAGTTATTCTGGGTGTTTTCTAGAGAGGGTATTTGCCTCGGGAAGGAATTTCCAAAGGATTATCTTCGCTTGGCTCTGGCTGCGAGTGCAACGTCTCTCAGCATGGAAGCGGAGCCGCACGCCCCAGACACACCGGTGACGTGTGACAGAAAAGGAAGCCTGCAGAGCTAAAACCTGGGTGTGTTCCCAAGCCTGAGGGAGTCTTTTCAGACTTCAGGCTAATAACTGAGGGATACAGGAAAAAAACTCGAAGAGGAATTACACAGGAGAACATTAAATTACCGTCTAGAGCTGGGAGTCTGACATTTCTGTGGGAGGCGGCAAAGGAAACAGAATGAAAGAGATATTGAAAGCAAAGTGAAGAACAAAAGTATCACAGCCATTTTATTATTTCTAAATATGTATCACTTAATCATTATTAGAAAATGATCATGCTAGCATAATTGGCTCTCAAAAAAACCTAGAGGCAGAAAATGAGCTATGGAAGCAATTCATGAACCAATTACCATTAAAAGAAAAGCTGCAACTAACACAACCAGTAAAAGCACATTTAACAGTTTAACATCAAATACAGGATTTGAGGGACAAACCGACTTTCTGCAATTTTTAAATGGAGCTTTAAGAGGTATTTGATGTGTTTAAATATACACATGCTAGCACTGTGTTCAATGCCCTGAAACTATAAAATAAAGAAGTGCCAGTCTTCCACTCCATCAGAGGAAAGGAGAAGGAAATGATGTTTAGAAGTGCATATTTGAATAAATAAACATCACAGCTTTAGAGAAATTGATTTTGTGCTTACAGGTAGAATACCTCATTGACATTTATGGCCTAACTTGTTTTTTATTAGAAAACTATTATTTTACAATTGAGTCAGACTGCTAATACAATCTTGCAAAACTGCTGGCATACTAAAAAATGCAAAATCTAGCCTTTAAACTATTAATTTTAGCTAAAAAATATGTTTTAATGCCAGAATTTAAATAGCATGTAAAGCCAATTGTAACATTTGAACAAAGAATAAGAATCAGCATAAGAAATAATGAGGGGATGATGTTGAGGCTTATTCGAGATGTTCTTAATCACTGAGAAAGATCTGGCAAGACTTTCCTGCAGAGCAGCCTGAAAGATTTTATTTCTTTTCTTCTAAACTGTTCAGCAAAGAGCTAACAGTGTCGAGACTTCCAAGTTACCCTTTCATGAGTGCTGAGTTATGTGCCATGCAGGATTAAGAGGAGAACCTGAAGGATGTATTTCATTGATCTAAACTGTTCCCAATATAGCTAAAGATACTTACAACGTGGATAATTTCAATGAGCATCATTAGCAAGTAAAAGCCAATCAATTATATCGTGCTGCCTTTATAGTCTTTGGTACTCAAAACATTGACAGTTTAGCACCTTCCTTGGTCCAGGCTGTATTTACAACAACAAAGGACAGCATAATTATTATTACCTAGAGAATAACTTTTTACTGAATGGAAGTTTATAGATTTCAAAGCGTTACTTTTCTTTCTTTTTCATCTCTCTCTGGCAGGTGAAAAATCCAAGGCTGCAAGTTGACACTGCAAGGCCACCCCACTGTGCACTGCATTTTCTGCTCTTCTGGTACTCAGTGCTCCCCCACCTCCCCTTGGTGTAGCTTCACCCCAGTTTCCCCCTGGCAGTACTCACCAATAGCCTGAGCCAGGGCTATGACAACCTCCTGGCATGTCGTGACTTCGGTGACCCCACACACGATTCTCTGCACTCCATCCACCCATACTTTGAGCTCCATGGTTCACCAGATCAGCCGAGAGCCATGAATGCCAATCAGTCAAGTCATCCTTGCAGCCACACCAGAGAGAACGCAGCCGAGGTGTCACAGCGCTGGAAGAGAGGAAAATCCTCATGTTTATAGCAAGGCATTCCCAATTCTAAAAGTTAACACCTTCACCTTGACATCTACTAGGTAGGAGAGGCAACACAGCATCCTTTCTTTAAAAACAACAACAGGAACCAAACATCCACGCATTCTGGGGGATGAGCAGCTGGAAAGCTGCCCAGCACCTGGGGGTACTGGTCCAGTGGCTGAACGTGAGCCCAGCTGTGCCCAGGTGGGCAAGAGGCCAGTGGCACCTGGCCTGTGTCACAAATGGTGTGGCCAGCAGGACCAGGGCAGGGATTGTCCCCCCGTACTGGGCACTGGTGAGGCCACACATCGAATCCCATGTCCAGTTCTGGGCCTCTCACTTTAGGAGGGACATTGAGGGGCTGGAATGTGTCCAGAGAAGGGAATGGAGCTGGGGCAGGGTCTGCAGCAGAAGTCCTATGTGGAGTGGCTCAGGCTGGAGAAAAGGAGGCTCAGGGGGGACCTTCTGGCTCTGCACAACTCCTGACAGGAGGGGGCTGCCAGGGGGATCGGGCTCTGCTCCCAGGGAACAGAGACAGGATGAGAGGAAAAGGCCTCAAGTTGTGCCAAGGGAGGTTCAGGTTGGACATCAGGAGGAATTTCTTCATGGAAAGGGTTGTTAAACATTGGAGGGGGCTGCCCAGGGAGGTGGTGGAGTCACCATCTCTGGAGGTCTTTAGGGAAGCACTGGACATGGTGGCATTCAGTGGTCTGGGTTGGGTGACAAGTTGGGAATGGGTCAAAGGTCAGACTCAGTCTTGGAGGTCTTGTCCAACCTTACTAGTTCTATGATTCTATGCTTTAACAATGTCTACCTGCTCTGCAGACATACCCGAAGTTTCATCACAGTTTATTTCCTAAAATGTTAAAAGTTATTACAAAAAGAGCACCCAGAGAAACAGCACTAAATAAACAACTCCAGAACAAACTCATACCAGTTTCCAGTAGCAGGTGCCCCTATTCCTTTATGTGCTGCCTGGATGTCTCAAGGGACTGGTTAGGGATGCTTTCAGTGTTTGTTCAATAATTCCTAGCAGGTGGGGCTGTAGCAAAACAAGGGGGAAGCATTTTTAATTACAGCCATCCACAAGAGTCCAACTTTAGTCTCCCTGCAGAAGCAGCTGAAGGTTCCTATTCCCAACAAACCTGTGCATTTTGCACCAGAACCCAGAAAGGAAAGACAGAGCAGACGGATTCTCTCTAAAACAAGGAGATACTTCAGGCAAAGTGTTGTAGGTGTGGTTTTAACCCCTGCCAGCACTGTGCTGGTTCTGTAAGGAAACAGATATTGTCTAATGCCTTATCCTAGGTTTTTCCATAGGCACCGCAATGATACTAAACAAAAAAACAAGCTAGAACAGCTTTTCTACTCAGTTCTCACTTTTGAGCACGGTTGGTACACTAGCTCCCAATAAAACTTTAAAAAAGAAAACTCCCCAGATTTATAAGCGAGATAAATGGTCAGAGGATTGTTTTTTTCTGAAACAAAGAAATCCCATGAGTCCAAAAATCTCCTCCTGCACTCAAACGCCAGGAGAACTCTGAAACACAGAAATGAAGTTGGAAACCCAGGGAGCTTGAGTGCGACCCAGCAATGAGCCATTTGCCTTCTGCTGTCTGCTTACCAACAGTCAAGATGCTCGAGGTTTACCTAACATGAACACTTAGGTTAATTACTGATCTGAACTCTTGCTTTAAGCTCAGCTTTTCCAGGAGCTGCTTTTGTTCTGCATAAACACATCCACTGGCATCGTGGCTCTCAATAGTTAATTTCTAAGTGAAGTTGCTGGGATGCTGAATTTCTAAAAAGTTTTGAAGCAAAACCACCAAATATTGTTGTTTTCAAAATACAGAACCTCCCCCCAAAACTGAAACAAAAACTAAGCCACCACTAATGATCAGTCTTTACAAGAAAACCCCCAAAACTCAAAAATGAACAAAAAAGCAAACACCCGCAAACCAACCAAATAACAACAAAAACCACACACAAAAACAAATACAGAAAACCTAATGAGACAGCTGGGCTACTTAAGCAGATAGAGGAAAAATAAACCGTGATAATACGATAAAAGAAGCTCACGTACTCAGGTAATCCCACATGGATAAAGTGATAAAACTAAAGACAATATTTTTTAATAATTACGTACCAGGAAAATGGATAACCCAGGGACAGAGTAAGAGAAATCTAAAAATTATTTAGAGGAGATCAGTGAAGACAGGCAGGGCAGGGTTACACAAGAAACATGGCATCTGATGATGCTGATGGATTTAACAGAACTGCACGTGGAGGCACAAATGGTGCAGGGAAAACTAAGCAAATACTTGGTGCTGTTCACATTTACAGTCTAACCAGAGCTGCTTTCTCCTGGTGAAGCGAACATCTCTTTCTCAAAAAGATGGAGCAGTGCAGCAGCCCTCAGGCTAGAGGGGAAAAGTGACTTCCCTTCGACAACCAAGCAGTTCATCCAGCAGGTGACAAATACTGACACATGATCCAGAGGACACCGGGAAGATCCTCACCTGACAGGCTGGGGCAGCTCAGAGCCTGGGAGAGCCAGAGGGGTCACACACAGCAACAGGACAAGCTTTAGCAGAGAAGCACCAAGCTGTAAACTCAGGCCAGCACACACACCCCAAAATCCCTGTCCAAACGTACCTGTTCAGAAGTGTATGTAAAATTTGTAAACAAAACCAGATTTCAAATACACGCAATAGAAAAGTGGCAGCTTTTAAGAACACCAGTGTTTACAGAAAGAGTCTTCTGAGACCTGAAAACCCAAAGAGGTTTTGATAAACATTTTGCCACGTAAAGTTAGGTAATTAAAAAAAAGCTACTGTCTGCACAAGCATTAACTGTGTTCAAACACAGAAACACTTCAATCAGGTAACACCATTTTAATGTGCCAATAAACTAAGCAGAAGAAAGTCTTTCACCAGCCTGTAACACAACAGTGACTGAGAAAACACCTCACAGGCCCCATCAGTGACCTCTGCTGTTTATTCTTGGACCAGTTGTCTTCACAAATAAACAGACCTCACATTCCAAGGCCAGCTGTAAGGAACTTTATTAATTAACTTAATATCTTGCTGAGGGTTGAACAGTTCAGATTTCCTGGCACGAGCCAAGCCACCTCTCCACGTGACAAAGCGCACGTCAGCAAAGCATCCGACAGCTCTAATTGTTTTTCTGTCTGTCAACAGCCAAACTATTATCTCAATTTAGCAAGCCAGCAAGTGCATTTTTTCCCCCCAGTCAGCACAGAGTGTACAGTCTTGTGCTCAGTGCAGATCAGGTCTGGTCATTTGTTTTCCTACAGTCCATCTTTAAAAAAAGACAAGACTAAAAAGGGGCATCGTGTAATAAGGAAGTATTTGCTGACACTTCCAAGTTTGAAGAAAGCGTTCACCAAAGCTGCAAATGATCTGAACAAAGTGCCTTTGAAACAGTTCAAGCTCAGGGGAAACATTCCCACTCGTTTCTTACAGGACAAATAGTTTTAATAGACTAAATAAGATAAAGAATTTGTGGTACGTGCGTCCATCAGTCCAACAGGCAGGGCTGAATTAAAGGAGTGTGTAAATAAAAGGGCTGCCCAGGTGGAGTCCCCACCCCTGGAGGTGTCCAAGGAACAATTGCATGTAGCACTCAGTGCTCTGGTTTAGTTGACAAGGTGGGATCAAGCACAGGTTGGACTCAATGATCTTGGAGTGATTCTGTGATTCCAGGTGCCCCACAAGTGCTCACGGGATTCCTTTGGGGACCTGCCCCTAAGAACATACACACATGGGAAATGTAAGGTCTATGTGCTGAAATCACTGTGTCTCATTATGATTTCTAAGCAAAGCTCATTTATAATAACCTAAAAAAATAAATCTAGGACTGATTTGGTTTCTAGGATTGTGCAGTAGAAGTTCACAGAGAGGTCTGAACCAGAAACTCTCTAACACCTTTTTATTAGGCTTGGTTTTCCTTCACAGGTATTCAGTTCTTTATTTGCTGTTAGTTAACTTTGATTTTTCCCTTCCCTTTACATATTTCCCTTCCCACTGAGGGCCATGTGACAGCCCCAAATACATTTTTTGGCCTGAAGTCTGTCTCCAGAATGCACACTGTGCTTTTACGTTAGAGGAGGCAAAATAATCCTTACCTCCAATTCTGTACAAATTCCCTTCTGAAGCCAATGGAAGGGGTTGGGGCGGTGGAAGAAAAATCTCACTTGAGGTTTCTCAACCCTGTAAGTTCAAACCCAGTTCACCTTATGCACAACTTATTTTAGCAACGACTGGGAATAGGAATGCAAAGCTAATTTACTGCGAGGCACACAAGCCAAAGCACGCCTGTGATCACAGCTTTCTCCCAGTTTGTCAGCCATCAGCTCCATAGCCACACATAGCTCTGTCTGGAAACAGGCACTGGAAATCTGGCATTCCCCAGCTACTTCCTACCCCCACTTCACCACCACCTTGCCTGAAGCCTCCTCAATTACGTTGTTTACCATGCATTAAACATCTTCCCTAAATTCCCCTTTTATCCTAATTGGCTGATGGTATCTTACTCTTGCAGATATTTGTTCAGTTTTTAAGTGTAAAGAAAATCCAGCACACACACACACACACACATATATGTGTACACACACACAAATATATATATATATATGCTACTATCTGGCTACCTCTCCACATATAGAAAAGGCTGAAGCTTCACAGGAGACAAGCAGATCAGACTAAGTGCAAAGGGCTTTTCTAGCATTTAAGAAAAAAAGATATTCCAAGCAGATGTTTGCAAAACACCTTGACCTAAGTGTTAAGCCACGAGAAAACCCGAGAGCTAAAATTAAGGTGCCGATTTCACCTTATTTCTAATTTTTAGAAGGTTCACCCTGCCTGAAAGCACAATGCACCTCAAATCAGTGCTAAAATTCTGAAGGCAACTGCAGGATTTTGACCAAGCAGTTCAGTGACTTTCTGTAGCCCCAGCAAGTCACCAGCATGTGGTTTAGTACACTTAGAAGTCAGCGTGCTTTCATTTGTAATTAGCTGTAACCAAACATCATTTGGAGTTTGGCATTTACCCTTTATTTTCCATTCTCTGTGCACTATGGCCAAGTTGTGCTCCTTGTTTTTCCCTATTATGACACCAGGAAGGGCCCTGGACAAACAGACAGTTTGTTCCACCCACACCGTAAGCCATTAGTAAGAATAATTAGTCAGTGCTAGTAAGGCTTGATTGGAAAATACCAAACAAATAAGCCAGTCCAGCTACCCAGAAAGAGCTTACAAACCATCCAGGAGAGCGTGACAGTGCCCTCCGTGTGTTCAGGGATGCATTTGGAAAGTCTTCCCTACCACAGGAATCCTGGTGTAGAGCAAAAGAACATTTTTCCAGATAAAGATGACTGCAAATACAGAATTGGGTATTGGAAACAAGCAATTACCAAAAAGCCCTTAGATTGATGAAGAAGAAATATCCTACAAGACATGCAGCTTCCCATCAGTAAACGGGCAAAAACATTTCATGGCAGGTTCAAGTCAAAAATACCAAGTGAAAGTCTCCTGCACACAAAAAATTTTATCAGAAAGGGACAGACTGTGGGTTTGAAACGAGCATATGGCTTTCTCTGAAAAGAAAGTGTTTATACAGAGGTAGCATCCCATTTTTTTTGTGGGATTAACCCTCGTGGAGGTTATTCTTTTACTGTTCCAGAAGAATGCTCCGAGATAATAAGCACTGCTTGAAACAAACAAACCAGAGGTCCCACAACCATGAAGATGACAGTGTTGAGAACGAGCTTGAGAGAGAGGTTAAGCTCAAGGAATTTTCCTCCGTGAGACTGGCCAAAAGATGGTGTGACACAGCTCTGTGTCAAACAGGCCAAAATCCTGATGCCACAAGAGATATCCAAACACACACACACAGCCTGTGAGGGGACAGCACAGCACCAAGACATGAGTTTGTGCAAGCATGAAAATACAGGCAGCTGTTTCTAGCAACAATGGCTGCAAGAAATCGTGCCTCTGGATAAGCCAAAATTCCCAAAGTCGCAGTTTCCCAGACAAATTACCAGTTGAGTTCCATCCAAGAACCCTCAGCTGCCTAGAACAGGAACTGCTGCTTGCACTGCAATTCCTCCTGCTGCAATACAGCTAACGATCTGGTGGGAAAAAATGAGGCAAAGAAACATTGTTCTGAAGCAGGGAATGCTACAACTGGTATTTTGCCTAATTACAGAACATTCCAGACCTCTCCCTCAGCTACAATCTCTCCTTGAGCTGCAATCTTTACAGCACAGAAAAAACAAATTTTAAGTCTCTCTTCTCTTGCATTGGTGAGAATTAGCCAGAAAGAATTAGCTTGTTTTCTTTTGGGGCTGGAGGAGTGATATGAGGAGGTAAAGCATTCATCCACGCTTCTTGCAAAGATACATTTTGTTAATGGAAACTATCAAGTTATTACTTGAAATAATTCTTCCACCTTGAAAATTACTTTTTTATCTTCAGTATTTTAATTCTGGGACCGATCTCTGACTTCAGCAAGCATGCCTTTAGGACATCTTCCTGCACAGTGTTTTAATCTGAATCACACGTGACAATCTGAAGAAACCGGAGATTCCACTTAGGAATGATTTCACTGCAGCACAAAACAACATTCATCCAATGTGGGATACGAGGGATGACATAGCTACACACCTTCAGGATCACAAATTGTGTCTAAAATTCTCATGGCCTTCATAGAAAATGAAGTTCCACCCAGCTGTCATGAACACATCGATGGCTGCAGTGCCAGTGCTCTTATCATGACCTGTAACACCTTCTATCTTAAGTTTGGAGCCACAAGGCTTGACCCAACTGTGCTCCAAAACATTTTCAAATCCCCACAAAATGTTTGAAAGAAAACAAGCCAGCAGGTGAGCCAAGGAAACAGATGGCTTATTAAAGTTTCTTTGTATTTGGTCACTGCTGAGAGCTCAACCTTGCATTTTTAACAGTGAGTTTCACACTCTCCCATTTGAATTAATTCAACAGCAACAACAACTCTGAAATTAATAGTCTCCTTTCCCTAAGATTCCATACAAAAAGCATATGAACTCCACACAGACTTGTGGTACAAACACCCAAGGGCATTTTGGGAATGGTGACAGCACTCAAATCAGTGTTTCAAGGATCCTTACTTCTACGAGATTGCAGTCAGAGAGTTTCTACAGCAGAAATTTAAAAATGTTCAAATTTAAGAGCATTATATTTAGGATATGTACCAGTAAACCAAAACAATATCTGATGCAGCATTTCCTTCAGCTCTTGAGATGGTATTTACTATGGTAAAGTCTGAATTCGATTCAAGCAGGCTTAATCACTAAATCCCAACCCCAAATCTGTCTCACGATTAGGACTAAGTATCACCTGCTTCATTTTACATGAAGCACTCCTTACCCTTATTCTGTAGTCCAGCTACTAACAAACAAAACTGTCAATACTAAACATCACAATCCTATTAGACAGGCAGGGTTGAGTAGGTTCATCCTAGAAAGCCTCACTGCCCACCACCGTTCCACGAAGGGCTGGATCAACCAGGACTGGTTGGGTTGGAAGAGACCTTAAAGATCACCCAGTTCCAACCCCTCTGCCATGGGCAGGGACACCTT